>CM076974.1:25828281-25935781 GCA_039105355.1 Benthosema pterotum | reverse complement strand
AGTGCAGGCAAATTCACAAATGTCATTTTCAACATCATAATTCCAAACGACAGATTTTGGCTCGCCATGGGAGCCAAACTACACTTGAAATTTTGGTGGATTGCCTTGAAGTCAGAGAACCCATAGTCACCAGCTCATGTATACTAACACTATTTCTGGATGATTGAGACCTTTTGTAAAGTAATCACTTCTGGAAAATAACAGAAGACTTTTCAGTGTGTACCGTGTATAATTGTATATAGAGAAAAAGTTCATAAACGTGCCAAGTATCACAAGACTGTCCACCTTTTTCTGTCTGGAGGCGTGGAGGGGACTGGAAACAGGTGAGCCAAGTGCTAACTGAAGCCTAATGCACTCACAGAACACAGACACTGACAAGAGAGACAGACAAGGGGGAAAACAGCCCTGCCTGGTTACATGGAACTTTCCCATGAAAGTGTCATGGCGCCTCCCATGACGTCTGCGTTTGCTCTTGAATTCCTTCTGGTATACTGTATATCCAGACTTGATTGTGTACAGCTTGTGTTTTCGGCTCAGCTGTGATGCCATGTTGTGCTTTTTTTAAATGATGGTGAATATTAAGTTCTGGCTTGTTCTAGGTTGCATTTTCGGTGCCGGCAAGCTTTTCCACAAAACTGGCTGTCGCTGAAAATGCAAGCAGGAACAAGCTGGAATTTACATCTACCACCAGTCAAAAAAGCAGGACGTGACGTCACATCTGGCCCGAACACAACAAGGAAGTAAAGAAGAAGTGAAGCACACATTCACTTCCTGTTTTTCCCTGTAAGTTCCTTGGGAAACAGGTGGATGTGAAAATTCATATGTGGCATAAAATGATGTCAGGTTCCACAGGCTGCTTCTGAGTTTGTAAAGCCACTTCCTTGTTCTTTTTTCTGACTGACTGAACCACTATTTCAATGGGATCACATGAGAAAGAATGTCCAGGATGGTAAAGGAGGTGACTGTGGCTCAGGAGGTAGAGCAGGGCCTCCGTTGATCCGTTGGACGGTGGTTTGAATCTCTGCTCCTCCTGTTTACACGTCTAAGCGCCCCCGGTCAAGACACTGAACCTCAAATGTGCCTGTTGATGCCTTGCATGGTTTCCGCCACAATCGGTGAATGAATGTGTGTGTGAATGTAAAGCACTATGTAAAGGCGCTACATAAATACATCATTTAAAGTAGTGGTTTTCAACCAGTGGTCCGGGGACCACCAGTGGTCCTTGAGAGGGTTCCAGGTGGTCCCCAGCTACATAAGTTGGTTAACCAGATGTACTGTAACTCTCGAGAGCGTAAAAATGAAACCAAATGGACCCGTTTCATGATTACACTCTCAAGAGTTAAAATATTCATATCTGAATTAGCCCACTTAATTAAGAAGTCTACACAATGTAAAAGAATGGTCATTTTGATTTAATGTATGTTTGCAAAAAGTCTTTCGTTTTGGGTCTGTGGGGTGAAAATGTCATCAAATGGTGGTCCGTGCCTGAAATGCTGAATAAATAGGGGTCCCTGCATGGTATCAAAAAGGTGGAACACCACTGATTTAAAGGATCATGGCTCATATGAAACCTCACATACTAGTACTACGTTTAGGGAAATTTGTCCCATCTATTAGATCAGATGCAGGAGGAAACCACCAGTTGTATGAGAAAATGTCTAACAGACAGACCGACAGACAGAAAACGTCTCTTCTTCTCTCCTTAACAGATACCTCCATCCTGTCCACCTCTCATCCTCTCCTCTTTTTTTTCTCCCCTTCCTTTTATTTTGTCTTCTTGGCTACGGTGGTGCTGCTGTCTGGCCTGTTTCCAGGTCCCACTGAGTGACTTTGGGCCCGGCTGCCAGCACGTGCCGCCTGCCAGCCCCCACCACCACCACCATCACCACCTCACCACCTCACCCACCATACACACACACACACACACACACACACACACACACACACACACACACACACACACACACACACACACACACACACACACACACACACACACACACACACACACACACACGCTGCCCGTCCTCTGTGGTGTGGTGTGGTGTAGTGAGTGCCAGTCAGTCCTGGCTGGCTGTGTGCATGGGCACATGGCACCATTGGAGGGCAGCTCATGCTGCAGGCCCAGGGGCCGGGCCCCAGGGGGGGCGGGGGACAGACCGTGGGGCTCTGAGGTGTTAATGCCTTCAGAACTGGTTAAGAGCAGGGTGACAGCTCTGTTACCGAGACGGGAGGGGGGGGTGGGGGTGGGGGGCTGGGAGAGAGGAGAGGGGGGACTAAAGGGCATCTGCCACCCGTCCAACATGTAGTGGAGGAGGCAGAAACTAGAGGCGCACGCTAGAGGCTGTCCTTCAGCCAGGCATGTGTGCTGTGTGTGCTCTGGTCTATAGTGCAAGTACCGTAATTTCCGGATTATAAGCCGCTACTTTTTTCACATGCTTTTGACCCTGCGGTTTATACAACGGTGCGGCCAATCTATGGATTTTTACAGGTAACACAGGGGTGGTCCCTGAGAGGGTTCCAGGTGGGCTCCGCAGATTAAATGATGGAAAGTTGGTTAACCAGATGTAACTCTTTGAGAGTGTAAATGGACCCTTGCGGGTCCATTTGGTTTCATGTTTACACTCTCAAGATTTATGATATTCACCATCTAAATTAGCACCACTTAATTAATTAATTAAGTCATAAGTCATGTTCATTTTGGTCTCATTTTGACGCTTTGCCTCCTTTGTTTGCAAAACCATGCCTGGAATTGGGAACAAAACCAAAAAAAATCTTTAGTTTGGGGGTCTATGGGGTGAAGATGTTGTTAAATCGTGGTCTGTGGCTCAAATGCTGAATAAATAGTGGGCCCTGGGATCAAAAAAGTTGAAGACCACTGCTCTAACATGAAGCTTGTTGTCTGGTGCGGCTTATATTCAGGTGCGGCTTATAATCCGGAAATTATGGTATGTGCCTGCACAAGAGCACACGGATGCCACGTTCACAGAGTTTGGTAAGAAAAAAAGCATACCGGCAAAATATGGTCCAGAGAAGGACATTTGTCTTAGCTGCAGTGCCGTGACAGTCCCACTATATGGATACTTAGAAAACATTTCTGCGTTTTCTTTTTGTTCATTCAGTTTGTGTGAGGATGGAAAGAAGAATCACAGTGAACGTCACCAAGCATGGTGCAGCTAAGACCTTCTGGAGACCCATATCTGAGACAGTATTTTTATTTATCAGTATAGGTCATATTGTTTTTGAGATTTTATAATACCAGGTGGGTTGTGCCATGTTCCTCATTTTGTTGTATGATATTGCATTGCATAGTGTTGACTTTGTATATATTTTTCTTATTGGTTCTTTATTGATAAAGCTTAATTCATACCACTAAAGTCACTCATTTCTATATATTCTATTCTCTCTGGAAAAGGCTTTGCCTGAATGCAATACAATGTATACAATGTATACAATCTAATTTTATAGTATATGTAGGTCATGTCATGTCACCATAATTTTCCTTAGCCTATAGATGCACCAGGACAATACCTACTATATACAGTATATACAAGCCCATAATTATATGTAGTTGTCAAGCCCTCAGAGAAAATTGGAACAATTTTAACAACACAAAATTGTGCACAATATTTTAACTCTCTCAGTGCCAGCCCTTTTTCATATTTTTGGAGGTCGCCAGTGCCAGCGATTTTCATCTAAAAGTCATATTTCATATTTCGGTCCATGTTTCCCGACGGACAAGTTAGTTGACGGACATGCACTTTTGGTTCCGGGTTGGTCCGTCCCTTATTATGGTCTAGCAATGGTCGCTGCGGTCGCTGCTAGCTGCTGTTAGCATGGGGATCGTATTAAACCGGCACCGGTAAGTAACGTCACGTCAAGTAGCGTAACGTCAGCGGCATCAGTTGTTACTGTAAATCATAATGATAACGGGTGACGTAGATCCATTTCCACGGCACGAAAACTGTTAAGATGGGTGTCTGGGGTCCTTGACATGAAATTGTTTTTATAAACAAGGCCAAAAAAACTGTAAACCCACAATTACCTGGAGCAATATATTTACAAGTCTAAAAAAAAGCTGCTTAGAATAATCACTGCACAGCATGCAACAGGCCCCCAGGAGTGCACTTATTCAGACAGACAAGTTTAGGAGCGTCTGATTGCGTCCTTGCTTTCTGTCAATCAAGCTGGTATGATGAAATGATTGAAAATATTTTTCTGGGTTTTCTGCATGACGTTTTGAGGGGCGCTAGCTCCTCATATTCCTAGCTGTGTGTGTTTATACCACGAAAATGATTGGCTGAGCACCAAATGTGATGTATGATGATGAGAGCACCCCTCAACTTCACACAAGAATGTTATCAGTTAATTAATTTCATCCATTCATTCATTGATTCATTCGGCTAACCAGGGGCATCATAGAGACCAGGGCTAATGCATGCTTTTTGTGAGGGTGCTAGAAATACCCTCCACAGTATGGGGACTGTTGACACAGAGGAGAGATTAGAGAACAACGCCCCCAGTGCCCACACTGTCCCTGGTGGAAGTCGAAGACCTAGCTGTGAGGCGACAGCTACTAACTGTGTCACTGTGCCCTTCCATTTTAGCCCAATCTGACACATGGAATACCAAAAAAAAGTCCTCTCCTAATTACTTTTCTTTGACCTCATAGGAATTCCTTAAACTATAACCCCTAATGCAGTGCTTTAAGTCCGATCATACTGAGAGTACACAAGATATGAGCTCAATTACTATTCCTTAACATTTCAGACATGCTCATCCAAGCAACATGGGTTGCTTGGATGAGCATGTCTGAAATGTTAAGGAATAGTTCACCCAAAAAATACTCACCCCATGAAGATTTGAATTCATGGGAACTCTCATATTGTAGTCACTGAGAAGCATACTGATGATCCAAGTTCAAAGAGGTTTTTAAATATTGCATTGCTCTTGTAGTGATTGGTCACCTAACTTCAATTAGTCAAACATGTGATAAAATTAATTGATTGAAGTTAAGTCATATTTTGTGTGGAAGAAACTATATAAAAATATAAATATTTTGGGACCAGACCCTTTTAGGCTGCTTGTCTAAGACCATTTCAAAAATCACCCAAAAGTATTACATTGTTACATTTAAAATTATATACTTAGCATAATATTCTAGTCCATTTTTATTTTTTGTATTAAATAAACAGAATCATAGGTAAAAGAATGGCGTTAAAAAGAAGGAGCCTAGAGGAACAACAACATTCCAGACAGATTGTTTTCATACTTTGACTGTATCTCTACAGCCTTGCTGCCATCACTGTCTGTGGTCAGTGCAGTTGTTTTATTTTATTTTATTTCGCTGAGATGATGTTGTCTCCTCTCCCGGAGCCTCTGGATACCTCTGTCCTGGCTCTGTCTTGCTGTGCCAGTCTGGCTAGTCAATAAATAAATGATGAAACCTGAAATGAATAAAAACATGAATGACTGTGGCGATGACACCGTGTGACAGCCCAGAGATGGGAATTAGGAGCCAAAGCGGCGCTAAAGCTGGGTTATTGGGCAGGGCCCCCCGCTAACGAGCCGTGAGATTGAGTTTGACACGTCGAGGAACAGGTGCTCGTTTATTTTCCCCAAATAAAAGGACCCTGCTGCCGGTGCCACTGCTGCCGCCTGACGGCATGCCTGTCCAGAATAACTGTGCTAAGCTATAAGCTGTCGAGACACTTAGGTTTTCAAACGCCGATTTTTTTTCCAAAGCGCGCTAATTAAGAAAGATGTGTTTTTTTCTTCCGCGCGCTGTTTGCTGTTGTTGTACTGCCGGCCGCTCGTGGCGGCCTGATAGGGTTTCTCCCCGGCGCTCTTCTGAGGCGGCATCGCGGCGCTGTAGCGGTATTTTGGACGGGCGCAGGTGTGGCAGCGTGGGCAATAACAAGCACTGAGTAATTACCACAGCCATATCCATAACAGCCCTAAACCCCCAAAGTGGGCCCTAGGTACCCGGCTCTCCCCGCTCTCTCTCTCTCTCCCTCCCTCTCTCTCACTATACCCTCTTCACACCTTTTCTTGTTTCTCCCCTCACTGACTCATCCCTCTCTCATTTTGTCTCTCCTCTACCCTATATTCTCTTTTACCTCTTCCTTTCTCTTTTCCCTTCTTCCTCCTTTAACTCCCCCCAAACCCCCTTCTCTCTCTCTCTCTGTTGGCCAAATCACAGAACTGGGCTGGGGGCCAAGGGCCCTCAGCCACTGCCCGGCTCCGCGGCGGGAAGGGAAATGAAGGCGGACGGGTCCTCTGGGGAGGTTCCAATGTCGCTGTTAATTGTGAGTTATGGGGAAACATGGTGGAGGAGCAGAGGGTCAGGTTTGACAGCAATCACACTCCTCAGGATGATTTTCACCACAACACACAGGAAAGAACGTGTGGAAAATTAACATTAGCATATTAGCCTCCATATCTATTCTGTTCCTCTCTCGCTGTCTCTCTCTCTGTCTCTGCCTCTCTCCATCTCTCTCTGTTGTCCTCTCCACTTGTTATTTTACCTTCTTTTTTGCTACTGCTGTCATTCATTTTGCTCCATGGTGGCTCATCCACATCATTTACCGGTTTGAGTTGGAATTCCACCGAATTCTAAAGGATGCCATTTTTAGGTTGGCAGTTAGCTGGAGAGGGCCATTTATTCTTGGGCAGCTTTAGGGAAATCGGAGTTTTACAACACCTCCGAACACAGTGATACAGCCATGTTGTTCATTTAATGAGAATCACCCCCCCCCCCCACACACACACACACTGCCTCCAACTCTGAGGTGGATTGAGAGCTATAATAGTGACTGTGATGGTCTGTTTTCCTCTATGAGTCATTGAACACTCAGAAGCCATTACACACATCCCAATTTCTCTAATTAGTGCGTCGGTTCCAAGCCAGATAGGCAAAAGCAGACGGTATATCGGAGGAGGCAGCGTCCCTAACAGACACAGTGGCGTTAGAAACTTTAGTCTTCTTTCTCGGGACTGCAAAGGAAGTGATCAGCGTGATCCCCAACGTGTCCTTTGAAGGTGATTTCACTTAAATATCACTGTCACCCAATGAACTGCGGCGGTCAAAAAACTACTTTCGGTCTCGGTGGTGTGTGAAAAGGCCTTCATCAAGATAGAGAGAGCCTTCCTATCCAATCAGGATCATGCGGGGAGGGCCTTGCTGCACGTGCTGTTGGCCTGTTGCGTATAGAGCAGGCATGTCAAACCCAAATACAGAGTGGGCCAAAATAGAAAGATTGGTGAGGGCCGTAGATACCGTCTGTGTTTCAACAGCAGTTTACAATGACGTCCCTGTCAAACAGCAAAAAAGTAATTTCCGTTCAAAAATCAATGTCTCTTAATGGCAAGATAATTGTAGAGATGAAACTGCCTGCATTAAAACTGTTTCAAGTTTGGATTTTTTTTTCTTCTATGATCCTCGCCGCTGTCATAGTTAATTGAGAAAGTAAATGAGGATGAGTTGAGGAAGTAAAACAATTAGTTGCACTCATTTCTTATCATGGTGTATACCAGAGGGCCAGTTCTAATACTAATTCAATATCATCCCGCGGGCCAAATATAATTCATTCACGGGCCTGATTTGGCCCCCGGGCCTTGAGTTTGACATATGTGGTGTAGAGCATGTGTGAATACACATATCCGATCACAAAACCTTTTTTTTTTCCCAAACCACCCAAATCACTGTGCTCCTTTAATCCATTATACCGAAAAAATCTCCAGATAGCTATACACGATACACAATAGGTCTACCAGATCCTCTCTCAGACACCAGATCCTCATACGTTTTGTTGTTAACATAATTTAAATCAAACACATATCCTATCAAACCATGCGAAAAGGAGGAAGAAATGAGCTGAGGTTCAAGGAGGAAGCAGTTCTCCTCGGAGGATGATGTCTTATTAACCTTGCAGCTTGCGTGGCCCCGCAATCTGAGCGGAGGAGTGAGGTAGCATTACTTTACCAGCTGTGTAAACACAACTAATGCCTGCTACTGCTGCCACCGCTCCCCCTGCTGCAGCCCCCCTCCTTACAGTTCGGCACACACACTGCTAATCACACTGCTGTAGTGTGTGTGTGCACGCCAGGGCCGGATCTAGAGGGGGGGCAGTGCCCACCCAAACGTGCAGCCTGTATGCCCACCCAAAGAAAGGTAATATCAGTGGTTTTCAACCAGTGGTCCAGGGAGGGAAAACCAGTGGTCCTTGAGAGAGTTCCAGGTGGTCCCCAGCTAAATGGTGGAAAGTTGGTTAACCAGATGTAACTCTTTGAGAGCGTAAACATGAAACCAAATGGACCCTTGCAGGTCCATTTGGTTTCATTTTTACACTCTCAAGAGTTAAAATATTTATCATGTGAATCAGCCCAACTAGAGAATGTAGAAGATTAATGGTCATTTTGATCTGTATGTTTGTTTTGTGTTTTGTTTCCCAAATCCAGCCTGGAATTGTGGACAAAAGCAAAATAAATCTTTAGTTTTGGGGGTCTGTGGGGCTGAAATGTCCTCAAATGGTGTTCCTCCGTGGCTCAAATTCCGGATAAACAGTGGGCCCTGGTGTCAAATAGTGGAAAACCACTGCTTCATATGAAAAACTTTGGAGGTGCCCACCCTGCCAACCTTCCAGCCCACCCTAGTAGGGCTGGCTAAATCCGGTCCTGGTGCACGCGTGCCTGTGTGTGTGTGTGTGTGTGTGTGTGTGTGTGTGTGTGTGTGTGTGTGTGTGTGTGTGTGTGTGTGTGTGTGTGTGTGTGTGTGGTTGCGCGCGCTGGACTGGAAGGAAGAGGGCCTGTAAGACTTACCTAGTAGCCCTCTGAGGACAAACCGATACGCACCCTCCAAAAATAACATCCACTTCTCTCATCCTCTCATCTCTGGCAAATGGCTCTGGCTGGCGCGGCGGGGCAGGGGGAATTAGGACAGAGGGCGTCCGGATGGACGGACATTTGAGAAGGGTTTTATTTAAACCGTAGCAGATGAAGCTTGCAAATAACTGTTGGCTCACATGGGACTCTTTACTGTTATTATGCATTTATCACCACACTTCATGCCACTTGAAGACATCAGTGCCACCGGTCGTGGAATAAAAATATTAACCAGCCAAAACACGGGTTTGTATTTGTTAAATTAAATTAAATATTGTCAAAACCAAACTTACATTTTGGGCTAATTATTTTGGTGTGTATGTAATCCAAACTATGATAGTATCCCTTGTAGAACTACTACGTTTCACTTCAGTATTCAGACTGCAGTTTCTGGGATGGGCGTTGTCAAGGCGCCAGTCTTCGCAGTGATTGGTTCATACCAACCAATAAGAATATTGGGAAAACGACGTGGCTAATGTGCTATAGCCCGGTTACCAAACAAGCACAGCTGACCAGTGTTACTAGCATGTGAACAAAAGCAGTAAAATATGATTTCATAAAATCCAATGTTTCTTTAGAGAAGCTTTGGAGGAGCCAACACTGCTGACTGACATGGCTGTTGGCCAATCAGCTACTATTACACATCCAATGTGTAACTTAAATATATTGTGCAATTTAGGACAGTTGGATTGGTTGTTTTTTACCATGTTCTCCCCAATTTAGTTGTTACGCTAATTGATTCCTCCCAACACAAATGCACCGAATATTCGGCTGCAGAAAATGGCTAAAAACACATTCTTGCCATTCGGCTTCAGCTCAAATTGGCAGAAAAAAAAAAAACACAAAATAGCGTAAGCAATGAATGCTTTGAAAGTGCTGAATAAAAGGTTTTATGGATGCGTGGAAGTTTTGCCACAATCATGTATTTTGCCATGATCAAGTAGCTTTAAGGTGCAGTCATGACAGCAATAGTATATAAATGAAAAGATATATAATATCATACATATTCGGCTGTTTGATATTGGCTTTCAACTGCTTACTTGATATTCAGTTTCGTCCAAGAATCTCCCTTCCAGGGCGGGTTGTATCCTATAGCTATACTGACTCAACTGATGGTGAGGAGCTCTCCCGCCCAACACACTCCCTACTGACAAGTGCAACCCTAGACCCCTCATAGAGTGGTACTGGCCAGTGTTGTAGTGGGACTTTTAGAAGTGGGGGGACGCCTCTTAAAGTGGAATTCCACCCATTTTCTTTTTTTTCCCGAGAGTGTACAAATGGAAACCAAATGGACCCGATAGGGTCCATTTGGTTCACATTTGTACACTCTCAGAAAAAGGAAACTCATTAACATGGTGAAATACTGTACATCTTGATTTTTTCAGACCGCTATTTCTAGGTAACACAGAATGGGGGGAACCTTTTTATCATGTCCACACAACATCTCTAATGTATAAAATGACAGTAAAATATTGAAAATGAGTGAAATTCCCCTTTAAGACACGTGCATGCTTGCACACTTGCATTTGCACGCGCATTTGCGTGCACCTGCACAACACACACAGACACGCTATTGAGGCAAGTATAGCATTTTGAGAAAGATTGTTTACAATGCCTGATTGTATCCATAAAAGTAAATGACGAGACAGAAAACATACGGTAGGCCTACTTTTGCCCCAAAAATATTTTAGATGTGAGAAGTGGGGGGACGCTGTCCCCCGCGTCCCCCCTCCACTACACCCCTGGTACTGGCACTACAATGGACTCAAACCCACAACCTCTTCGGTACCGGGCAGGCATTTCACCACTGCGCCGCCCACCATTCCGCCTATTGTGAAATTCTGATACCGTTGTACGTCAAAGAGTAAACCAGGCTGCATGTATGGCCAGCCACTGACTTGGTGAGAGAAACAGACACAAGGCAGTGCATGGTGACTGTGGAAGTAGTGTATGTTAACCAGACAGGGGGGCATGAATAATACACTAAAGGACATCACAGACACTGTAGGAGTAGCTTCCCTATGTCCCCACCTAAGCCCCTCCAATCTCCACCTCTCCTCTCTACCTTCCCCTTCCCTACATACACACCTTTGGCTATAAATTATGCAGCGCAAAAGGAAAGAAGAGCTTGTTTACAGGCAGTTTGTGGTGGTCTTCTGCCTGACTGATTGTGAGGTGGAGTTAGGTGGAGTTGGAGAGAGAGGGGGGTTCTGCATATACCCTTAAATGTTGTTGCTTTGTTTGCTTATTTTCTAAAACAATGTGTTTATTGCTGTAAAGCATCAGGCACTATCAGAAGAACCATGTGTCTATGTTTACACTCTCCCTCCTGCTCAATCGTTACACTCAGGATGCTGTCGTGCAGTTGTGACATCAAACTAAAGCTTAGATTAGTCTTTTCCTTACTTACTGACATTTTGTAGTAACGCCCCTCTTATTCACATGCATGCATCCACATTCCATATATGCATGTGTGCATGCATGCACACACGCACACACACACAAGCACACACAGAGCCAGAGGGAAAGTGTTGACGCAAAGCAAAACGATAAGTTCTTGCAATCTGCAATTTTGTTTGAATGCATATATTCTTGTGCGAATATACAGCACATATTTATATATATAATATATGTATATGAACAATTAAAACTGCTGCCTATCATGGGTTGTGATTAAACAAGCATCTAATGAAGAGACTCAAACAGTGTGTGCCTGACCCCCTACGACCCTGGCTGATGAAAAGCGAAGGCAGTCGGCAGCAGAATGCCTACAAAGCATCATCCTGCCTCTTTGAAGTGACGTGGAAAATATGCCATCTGGCGCCATCATCACATTTTCACTTTGACAAATCCTCAAATTCTCACACTTAGAAAGAGCTCCGGCTCTCTGCTCCCCCTCTCCGTCACCTCGAGAGAAAGAGAGATGCGATTACAGAACTATTACAAATCCTGGTCACTTGCACTGTTTTAGTAATAATTTTCGCACACTGGAGGATCTTAGTTAGTCCTATGAAGCTATAGCTGACGCTTCTCTGCCCAGAGTGACTCTCAGCAGCGGTTTTCAAACATTTTGTGGATAAAACTTTAAGATGAAGGTATTTTTCAGTCTTTATTAACTATTTGTGAAACTATGGATATTTAAGGATATACCATATTTAGTAAATTCAAAATGCAAAACGTCTGTGTACCTTAATTTAGTTGTCACAAAATACAAAGGAAGGGACTAGGGCACACCAATTAAGTGCTGTATGATAAAAAGTTGAAAAATGCTACTTTTTTTTAGCTCTGGTCAGTGAAGTGAGTGCCATCTGTGTTGTTCATGTGTGTGAATGTGCACTCATATGGTGAGCTTGCATGAGTTCTTCTGTGTATCTCCTGTACTTACATGTGCGTGCCGTGCATGCATATGTACATTTGTGTGTGCATGCCTGTGTGTTGATACAAGCAGGCACATACATGTGCATGTGTGCATGTGTGTCTACTATTTCATTTAGGAAATTCTCCTCCCACGTTTCTTCATTCCAAACAATGAAATTGCAGGTGAAACGTTTGACACAAGAAACCGAACATGTGCAAGCATGTGCATGTGTGTATGTGTGTTTACAGCGTGCATACTGTACATTATGTGTGCAAGTACATGAATCACAGGCACACATAATGTATGCACATTCCTTTATAGCGTAGGCCTACATTTGTTTATCCGTGTTTGTGTTGCATTCACACGGATGGTAGATAGATGGATGAGTGTGTGTGTGCGCGCGCGTGTGTGTGTGTGTGCGTGTGTGTGTGTGTTTGTGTGTGTTTGTGTGTGTGTGCGCCCACGTACATTTGTGTGTGCGCGTGTGTGCGTGTCTGTGTGGTGGGTGTAGGTATTGGACAGAATTTGACGCATATTTTAAATTTAATTGGACGGGGCCCGACTGGCTGGGGTCAAAACGAAGAGAAAATCAGTCACATTAATCAAGATAAAATTATCAGCTGATTAATCAGTGTTCTAATTATGGCTCTGGCGCGTCTCGTCTTTGTTCTGTTTTAATTACTGCACTTCATTGTCTTTTCCATATGGCCGGCATGTCCCTCACATAACACACACGCACACGCACACGCACACGCACACGCGCACACACACACGCACACACACACACACACACACACACACACACACACACACACACACACACACACACACACACACACACACACACACACACACACACACAGTAACAAGCGGTAACAAAGCACAAACTAAAAATACAATTGTTGAAACATATAAAACCCTCATGGCTACTGTACAACAACAAAGACCATGGTTTGACCACCCCTGCCCCGGCATTGACACAAAGGGTTGCCCCATTGCCCGTGGCCGGTCATGTAGAACAGTGGTTTTCAACCTTTTTGACACCAGGGCCCACCATTTATTCAAGATTTGAGCCACGGACCACCATTTGATGACATTTTAGCCCCACAGACCCAAAAACCCAAAGATTTCTTTTTGCTTTAGTCCACAATACCAGGCTGGATTTGAGAAACAAAACAGGCAAACATACTGACCATTAATGTTCTAGTTGTGTATACTTGTGCTAATTCACATGATGAATATTTTAACTCTTGAGAGTGTAAAAATGAAACCAGATGGACCCGCAAGGGTCCATTTGGTTTCATTTTTACGTTCTCAAGAGTTACATTTGGTTAACCAACTTAGCTGGGGACCACCTGGAACCCTCTCAAGGACCACTGGTGGTCCCCGGACCACCTGTTGAAAACCCCTGATGTAGAACAGTACCTTTACTTGCCTGATGGGCAAGTGCCCGGCACAATTCTGTTTATAACCCCTCTGTTTAATACCCCTTTACATTGTGCCAGATCCTGGCCATGCAGCAGACGTTATTATCATGGCAATGTACCCCAGTAAAAGGAGATCGGGAGGCAGACTTCTGTCCAACATATCATCGGACCGATGGTTATGTTGAGGCATCAACCCCGTTGGAGGTTAGGCTTTGGTTTAAGGAGTTCAGGGCTCCATTTTCGTTACATGCTAAACCCCTTATCCCAAATCCCTTATTTCTCTTTTACTATTTTGAAAAACGTTTTGGAATATTTCAACATGTCAATCTATTAACACGCTGTAAGCTTGTAAACTGTCCATTTGAACTACTGAAAAATGTCTTTTTAAACGGTTTAAAAAGGCAAAGAAGTTAAGGGATAAGGGGTTTAGCGGTAACGAAAATGTGTTTTCGTTTCGTCCTGCAACTGTATGTATGAGTACAAGACAAAGAATGTTTGCATTCGCCATCTTTGTTGAAGAAGAGTCTTAATCATTCTTTTGCTATTCAAAGGCTAAGTTAATGTTTAGGTGTATCGGACTAGGGATATGTTAGGCAAAAGGCATGCACTCAAAGTGAACCACTGCATGGCCATTGTGAGATGAGAATAAAGGGTTTGACTAAACAAATTATAAATTTGGCTGAACTATCCAGTACTTTGTTAGACAACTGGTTGCCAAAAGCTGCACTGCATGACCCCCAAAAAGCTATAGCACATTAACTTCTATGTAATGTAAGAGAACTCCCAGCTATCGTGAAAAAGCTGTTTTGCTGCTTGTTGTCATGCATGTGCAAATACCTCAAGTGAAGCTTCGTCTACACACAGTCGCACCGGTAAGGGAAGGCAGTGCATGCAGAGCAGTGCTGCCGCTAGCCGCTAACCGCTAACTATCAGTCTGGACGGGGGAAGTAATAAGTGTGTGAATAAAACATGTTCTGTTGCCACAGGGGCTCCACATTAGGCAGGGCAAAGTGGTGATTAGCCGACCCATCAGCCTCGGCACTGTAATTCCCATCTCCAATTCCTCTACATCCCCCGTCGTTCTCCGCCAGCAACACCAACACCAACACCACCACCACCAGTGCCACCAGCACCACCACCATTCCTCCACCACAACCTTCCTTCCTCCAGAGTCCCAACATTCCAGTCATGCTCTCTTCATAATGATTTGGTTCATCCAGAGCCTTCTAGTAGGAGAGTTACGATATTGAGGGGTCAGAAACCAGAGTGGAGCAGCCAGTCGTCACGTGACTATACAGAGCCTATACAGAGCCTCTCTGAGTCCTAACTGCAGTTCGGAATACATTGTTTTCAATGAGAATGGTGCAAATAAGAGCTATTTTAGGTACCTATGTAAAACGACAACTGTTTTAAAGTAACGTTCAGTCACGACTACAGTCTCTGTAATGTTTATGTTGTACTGTTATTAAAGAACAAGGGTTTTAAAGTCATTTTAAAAGCTGGATTAAATATCTGAGTCCAATACATTTCTGCAGTCCTACTGCTATATTGGACTCAGAGCAGCCTCGCAGGCAGTCTCGCGAGACTCCCCGTATCGCAAGATTGTCAGTTGCTAACAGTGTGTGTGAATGGGGTGCTGTTGGCTCTATGCTCCTCCAGCAGCACGAGCGACCTGGCGCACAGGAGTGAACGGGAATATCGCAACTCTCCCACTAGAAGGCTCTGGGTTCATCTTTAGTTTTTGCCTCTCACATCCTCTTTCTCTATATGTCTCTCTTTGGACTGCATTCTCTTTGCCCCCATAATTTCTGGGTCTGCATTGATCTGATAACCCTCTTGTCATTCTTCAAAAGCTGAGAGACAAAGCTGTCGGTGTGGTTGTTTAACCCTACTATATGTGTTCTTAAAAGCACCTGCCATTTGATTACTTACTTAGTCCACTTTTCAGTCGGTTTGTACTGTATACCAGGGGTTTTCAACCTTTTTGATCCCAGGGACCACTATTTGGTCCTCAACTTAGCTGGGGACCACCTGGAACCCTCTCAGGGACCACTGGTGGTCCCCGGACCACCTGTTGAAAACGCCTGCTGTATACTATTCAGACAATCTCCACACATTATCCATGTTTACCCCAGCACAAATACACCCAGACAAACAGACGCGTAAGGTGGCTGCTATGACGATGGATATACTGTAATGGACATTGCATATACTAGGGGTACTGTATGTATTCCCAATTTTCATCGTTCCCAACTTGCATCATTCAAGTACTGTAGGCTGGTAGCAAACGGTTCAATTCCAAGTGTGGATGCTGTCATTGCTAGGGGTGCTAGCAGCGTGTATCCTCCTTCAGGTCATCAGTGGCAGTGCCTATGCCCGAGGTGGGGTTGACGAAAGGGCCTTTCTGAGTGGAGTTTGCATGTTCTCCCCGAGTTCCCTAGATGCCCACAAAAACATGCTGTAATCCAGGTCTGTACTGTAGTCAAAGCTATACCTCCCCCTGGCCATCCGGGGAAAAGGAAAGGAAGTGCCCGGAATAACGTGTTCCTTCCACACGCTACGTCTGGCCAGGGAAATTCCCCGCTGTCGGGGGAATAGAAGCAGCTTGGACTCCTCATGCATAGAAGGAGGCATCAGGTCAGTCCGCTGCATGGCCCCGTGGGTTCGCAGACAATGTGCAGCGCCCCAAGATTATGTTAAAACTGTGTGGAAAAAAATGATTTGGAAAATAGGGCTATAGGCTATTAATCAGCGAGGTTAACGCTAAGAAAAATAAACATGTTCCAAGCCCCACCCTGTGGGTGTCTCTCTCTCTCTCTGTGTTTGTGTCGTGTGTCTCTATCCTCACAGGTCACTGAGGTTTGTCCTTCTATCTCATCAAAGTTTTAGAGGCAGTGTCCAAGTCCTTACACACTGTGCACTATCGCCACAAAGCCCAGAACGTGTGCGCGCGCACACACACACACACACACACACACACACACACACACACACACACACACACACACACACACACACACACACACACACACACACACACACACACACACACACACACACACACACACACACACACACAGAGCAGTGTTAGTGTTTTATTGTTTCGTCGCAGCATCCTCTCTGTCTGTCAGTATTCCGGGGGCTGAATCAGACAGCATAGAAGAGCCCTCACACCAGATCCGCCGACCAACCTCTGAATATGTAATTAACGGCAGCCATACAAGTGCCTCATGAATATTCATCATCTTTTTAATTAGGGGACTTGCTTCACAGCTAGCCGCCACTGCAGCACCACCGAAAAGTTACCTCCTCGTCGCAGTGCATGCATGCGTGCCTGCGTGCACGTGTGTAAGTGTGTGCTGTGCATGTCTGTTGAGGGGGGTAATATGCATACGTGCACGCACGCATGCACATGTGTAGCTCATCCTTACATTTTGCCTGTGTGTGGTGGGGGATGGAGTTATCTCTGGGCGTGTGTGTGTAATGTGCATGCATGCGTGCGTGTGTGTGTGTGTGTGTGTGTGTGTGTGTGTGTGTGTGTGTGTGTGTGTGTGTGTGTGTGTGTGTGTGTGTGTGTGTGTGTGTGTGTGTGTGTGTGTGTGTGTGTGTGTGTGTGTGCGCACGCGCGTGTGTCTGTGACTGCGTGTGCATGTAGTCACGTGAGAAATGTGTCTTCTCAAGTTTTTTATGGGGGAAGGTCTACAAAAAAATGACAAGACAAGGGGGGAAAATATAATAATCAGAGAGAGAGAGAGAGAGAGAGATACAACGTACTTGAGACACAAAGGGTATCTACAAGTATCTACACAATTAAATAATTAAATAATCTCAACCAATAAGCCAATATTTATCAAAGCGTATACAGTAAGGATCCATGATGAGTTGACCACTAACCCACCTTTCACTGTTAACTCTCACATCAGCATTGCTGCGACTAACAATTATTCCTATGGCAGCAGTCCAAGCTACAGCACAGTATATGACATCTTTACACGTGTCAACTATGAGAAGCACTACAATGTGAGAGTGATATTCAATCAAAGTGATTCACTCTGGCCCGAGTGATATCAGCAAAGTGTTTGGAAAAGTGACTTTTTATAGGATGAGGTCTATGGTGTGTTGAGAGAAACATCCAATCTTAATGACATCTTGAGTGAGTTCCGTTTTTTTTTTCTTAGTCTGCAAAGTGAGAGCCATATTTCATTCACCATTCATGCTTCTTAGATCAGAGTAAAGATATATAACATTACTATAAATAATTCTCTTCACGTAGACGCGGGCGTGCGCACACACACACGCACACGTGCACACACGTGCACACACACACACACGCGCACGCGACACACACACACACACACACACACACACACACACACACACACACACACACACACACACACACACACACACACACACACACACACACACACACACACACACACACACACACACCGCAAGTTTTCTGCCCTTGTCTCTTCATCTGTCTATTTATCAATTGCTCAACTTGAACCTGAATGGACCCAGTTTTCACTCTCAGAATTAAGTTATCAATTACCATCAATTTTATTATATTATTTGTCTATCCACCTAGATGTATATTTGTCATACACAGCTTGTAAGCAGTGTTGGGCAGTAATGAATTTTACATTACATATTACTGTAATATTATTACTTTTGCTCCAAAAAGTAAAGTAACGAGATTACTCTGCCAAAATGGGTAATAAGTAATACATTACTCTGCAAGTAACGCCAAGTTACTTGTTTAAAATGAGCTTGTTGCATGTAAAAATAGAACAGATTTACAAGCTATTGATAGATACTGTAACAACAGAGATGTGCAGTAGATTGTAGATCTAGTCCAGCGCACAGTTATGTACACTACAAATCGCTTGCTGCTTTATTTTGTATTTTATTTTTAAATACAAGACCTCAACTGTCTGTTTTGATTTTGTTTTGAAAACAATTGTGAAAAAAAAGTCAAAGACTGCTATTTTACTGTATTTTAATTCATGTTTTATACAAATTTCGAAATCTGGTTTTGTTAGTTCCAGGTCTGTTTTGTGATTCAAGGTTAAAATGTTCCCCTTGCTTCTCTCTGCTCCTTTTATTTAATTTATTTTTATTTTTTGTATCTAAGAAAGACATTTACAGTGTCAGATTTTGTTGGCTTTGTTTTCAGGTGCAGTTTGTGGGATTGGAGACTGTTATTATTCCAATAAATTGGATTCAGTTCTAAAAGGAGCTCGCTAAACAGATTGTGTTGTACATCACTAGTATTCTTTTGAGGGTAGAGAACTTGGGAAAGTAATAATGCAATAAGTAATATATTACCCTTTGATTCCAGTAATAAGTAAAGTAATATTACTTTGTCTAAGGGGTCAGAAGTAAAGTAACGAGATTACTCTCTTAAGTAATGTTGAACAACACTGCTTGTAAGTCAAAGCTCTCATGTCTCACGCACTGGGCGTGTGACACACTCTTCAGAGTGTATTCACACGCACACACGCCACACATGCGTCTTCACACGCACGTCAAAATAACTCGCCAAATAGTGCAGCGGTTAAGCAAACCAATTGTGCACTTTATGACTAAAGCATGAAACTTTCCACAGTGTTTCTACACACCATGAAGTTTGTTTTGAGATGTGGAAACACTTCTGAGCATGAATGTTTCTATATGCCAGAGGCTGTACAAATACCGGGTTGTCAAAAACATGTATTTTTTACTTTTCTGCAGACACATTGATAAGATATCAACAACAAGAGTTCTGGAACCCACTAATTATCATCAAATTTCTTCAATGGGTTATATCACCAGTATAAGATGTATCATTTGTGTTTCAGGGTCCATTAGGTCACACAAACTTACCTCACATGACCAAAGACAAAAAACGGATTTTCAACAATTTGTGTTAAATTGGATTGAGCATTTCACATCTCTACTAGACATTTCCTAGTTAGAGTAAAGTGTCTCCTAGTTGCAATAAAGAGTGTCTATAATGCAATGACACTGTTAGTGAGGCCTAACAGTCTCCTGAGTAGGGATGACACGGTATGAGATTTTGGAAACCTATACCTCAGTGTTTCATGATTTTTGAAAATGAATAAATACATACTAATATAGTATGTATTTATTAATTTTTAAATACCATAGGTATGTGCTATAACCTACAGCAGAACTGCACTGTGCATGTTCAGAACGGCATGCCCGGAACTGTTAACACTGTCAGACTGACATCTGGAGACCTTGAGTCACCGAGAGTCATTGACTTCAGAATTGCTTTCTGACATGTGCCAGTCTCCATTAAATGGAGGTTTTGTTCTAAGGAATCACAACAGCAATACAATATAGAAAAAACATAATTGACAGGTGCTCTTCATACAAGACACCCTGGGGAACCCTGTATAACCCAGCATCGGGGCATTACTGCACGTAGAAGATAGCAGTACAGAGGATGAGATTAGCTGGACACTGACACCGATACCAAGAACAACCAACCAAAGGTACTGTGTTCCAGGACTCTTCTTATTGATATACTGTCTGTATGCCTGCAAAAAGTGAAAAATCCATGTTTTTGACCACCTTACATTTGTACAGCCTCTAACACATGAAAGCACTTCAACTGAGAAGTGTTTCCACACCTGAAAATAAACTTCATGGTGTATAGAAACACTATAGAAAGTTTCATGCTTTAGTCATAAAATGCACAATACCTTCCATTTAATGAGCTTAACCGCTGCACTAAAAGTCATTTTTTGCCCCTGGCAGCTTTCTAGAGTTTGCTAAGGGTGTAGGTAGACCCCTGCAGGCCCTGGCGTGCAAGACACGTTTAAAATCTAAGTTGAATGCATTAACCTAGAGGTGTTGTGCGCCCTTTCATAACAATGGTGACAACTCTTTAAAATATAAATAAACCCATCCACCCCAACATCGCAATCATAAACTGTTCAAAATAATATCCCCAGTATATTTACACCCACAGTACATTATTAAACATTCACAAACACACTTTAAAACCATAAACAGTAATAATTTATAGAATTTACACCCATTCAAAATGTGTGCATTTAGTTTATTAAAAAAGAAAGAATTCACTTCTTTGTCCATGTGTTCATATATCTGTATGTCGTGCAGTATTTCACTGGAAATATAATAATTAATGAAGAAATGTCAGTGCCAGCACCCATCTTTTGCATGGGCCTTTGGGTTTCTCAAGCTAACTTGGTTGTTTTGAAAGGCAATATATAAAATTATTATTATTATTATTACCCCTAACACACACAAAATAGTCAACATATTTTCATTTTCTTTACTAGATGGAACAAATGTCTTAACTAGGCCTATTAGTGCTACTCTGTTATTGTTGTTGTGATAACCAGCCGATGGGCCGGTTCGGTGGTGCCCCCCCGGCGCCCCCGACCCATCCAATCTCACACTCCCAACAAACTTCAAATGTTGAAGAGCACTGCTTGTAAGTAGTGCTAAAACTATAATGCTGTTGGTTTGTTTGTTTTCTCACCCCTAGTGTTCATTTAAGGGTCTCTTTATTTCCAAGTTAAAATCAAAAATAATAATTTAGTACTCACTCCTTTGGGGTATTTATGTCCATGTATATATTTGCATACGTTTGAAAGGCGTCCTCTGCACTGACCCTTCCTAGTAGCTATTAGAAGCAGTGGGCGCTATTAATGCGGCGCTCAGGGAGCAGTTATGGGGGTTAGTTGTCTTGCTCAGGGACACTTTGGTACATAAACCAGGAGCAGCGAGCGAACCGAGCATCTTCCGTTTCCCAGAAGTCCTCTCTGCCCACTCAGCTGTGGCCACCCCGCATTCCTTTCTTCACTAGCTTGTTTTTGCAAGGTTATAGTGATTTGTATTTGAGAACATCTGTTCATTTTGAAATGATATAAGGTCTCATAATTCCTGACTAAGCAGTCATTCCACAGTCCAGTCTTACTTACAGTTGTTGTTGTTATTAAAGCTCTGACAGAGACCGGCATATCGCAAAGACCTTGACTAGCAAAACAAGTTCATTCATTTTCATACAAAAGAAAAACAAACTAATACTAAATAACACAAGCAAAAATGGTAGGACATCACAGCCAAACAGAACAAAAGACACAGGTTTAAAAGGTACAGCCTACAAACAGAGCTATGGTTGAGACTTCTATAGTTGAAACAAATAGAATTAAAAAACACGCGACGAAGCCACACAATGAGCCATGTGAACCCAACTCTTTAACATAAACAACCAAAACAAAGAATGAAATAAAGTAAAGCACAACAAAGCTCAGGATTACTGTGATCTATTCCCATTAAAAAGACAACATAAAAACATATCTCCATACGCCCTTATTGCACATGCGTGCGTGTGTGGTTGTGTGGTTGTGTGCGTGTGTGGTTGTGTGCGTGTGTGTGTCTGTGGGCTTCCTTGTCGTGCAGATTGACACCACTAGAGGTGACATGATACACAAATACTAAGAATACTATGCCGGCATCAAATCTCGCTGATGAACTATGGTTACTGGTGCTAGTGTATTGCTGGGACAACGAGCAATACAATTTTGTTTCTCTAAAACAAAACCATTTTAGTAGTAAATCTCTTTAGCATGGCTAAAGATTAAGAATGACTCAGAAGCTGTATTCACCAGACACCTATGGATACATCATTGGCTGCTGCTTTTCGACTGTCGATGACAACGTGGCAGCGGAAGTGCAGCAGATACTGTATGTGGAAGTCACGTACGCCAACAACTGGCTATAATCCTCCACAAAGAGACACATGCTCACTTCACAATGATACGGGTCCTGAGATGCTGCTGGTTTCAAATGTTATCAGATGATTTATTCTCTGTCATCAAAAAGTAGACAATAGTAGTAGACATTTCCTACACATTAACGTAACCTAACCTATGGGCCCCATTTTCGTCACGCGCTAAACCCCCTCTCCTTTTTACTATTTTGAAAAACAATAGTTCAACGTGCCAATCTATTGACACATTGTGAGCTTGTAGACTGGCCATTTTAACTATTGAAAAATGTGTTTAAAATAGTTTAAAAAGGCAAAGAAGTTAAGGTATAAGGGGTTTAGTGGTGACAAAAATCTAGGCCTAGATCTAAATCCTACCTCTAACACTAACAACAAGGTAGGCTACACTCAGGACTTCCTAACTACACACCTCTATGGTCCAGTTTTAAGATGCCAACAGTTAAACATAAAAACAGAGCAGCTTGATATTATTATGACTCTTAAAAGGATCCCTGACTATTATGACAAATGGGCCTTAAAACATAATACTTGATTACTATAACTAAAAAGTGTAAGTAAAAGCCCTTATATATTTCTCTGAGCCACAATCTTATTAGAAAGTATTAAGCTGTCTTGTTTTTCATTAGCATATCCATTCCATATTTCATAAGGCTGGACAACACATGGGCATATGACATCATCAACCTGCGGCAGGAGGGGTCTCTGAGTGAAAGATCCTCAATTTATGAAAGGAATAAAATATTTATGGTGTTTTTATTTTGTAATTTTAGCTATACATGGCAAGTATAACATTTTAAGTCATATTTGTCTTATTGACCAGGGGTCCTTTTAATCACATTTGTAAGATAAGATATATGACCATTCAGGGTTATTATTTTACTTGCCCAATTAAATTTTAAAACAACTGATTAAGAAAATGAAGCCTATTTTGGCACACTGTGGTTGTTTTGTTGAAAATGTGTATTTTTTGTTCTGTTCTATATGATTTTACATCCAATGTGTAGAGTCATCTCCAACTGAATTTACAGCATCCTGGCAGCCTCCTATACAAGACAGTCACACACAAGCACATGCACATCATGTCTATCTTGCCACCTGCCTGCCTGCCTTCCTGTAAGCATGTCTGCTTGCCTGCCTGCCTGCCTGCAGCTCCTACAAAGACTACAGCCGCACCTTGAGCATGCTTCAATTCCCCAGCCACATTTCAATAATATAACAGACTTTAGAAAGCAATATACATCATCTCTGTATGTCGCTCTCGTATTCCCTTCCTCACACCCAGCTAAAGTCACAGTCAGCCACAAAACAAAACTTGGGTCTTGGATGTGTGTCACTGCTCGAGGTGAGGCCCTCACTCACCCTCAGTTGCATCTTCCAGCTGTAGGGCAAGAGAGCTCTCTGCTGGCCATTAGCTGCTACTACAGCAGTAGAACGCTACACTGACCCCAAGCAGGTGGCAGTGAGGTGGGGACTGAGAAATCAAGAGCGAGCGAGTGAGCGTGCGTTGCGTTGCGCGTGTGCGTCTGTGAGAGGGAGAGACAGAGCTAAATTGACAGTGACGGAGCCTGAAGTCAAGCCGGGATGACAATGAGAGAGGGAGATAAAGGGATGGAGAGCGAGGAGCAAGGGAAGGGGAAGGGAGAATTAGGAAACTAAACTTGGACTGGTCCCAGTAAGTCACCCAAACTCATCCCTCCACCATCTAATCATCCTCCACTCTTCCCGTCTCTGAATCATCATGCCTCCGTTCCTCATTAGCGCCCCACCCGTCCCTCCTCCTCCTCCTCAGGACTCCAGCAGGCATCCTGGTTTGGCACAAAATGGCCGCACACTCCTCCAACACACCTACCCCCTCCTCCCACCCCCAACCACCCCACCTCCTGCCTCCCGCTGTCTGGCCTGGCAGCATCATTGTGGCTTGTGCAACTGTGCAAACTCCAGGAGTAGCACACCACGCGGTGTGTGTGTGTGTGTGTGTGTGTGTGTGTGTGTGTGTGTGTGTGTGTGTGTGTGTGTGTGTGTGTGTGTGTGTGTGTGTGTGTGTGTGTGTGTGTGTGTGTACGTATGTATGATGTCTCCATGGCCCCGGCAGGTCTATCCATCACCTAGCTGTTTATCACTGCTCCGTCCCATCCACTAGCAGACCCCCAGCAGTCATCCATCAGGCGGGGGTGTCAGGTGACTGCTGCTGCTGCTGGAAGACTCTCCTCTCTCTGGATCCTCCTCTGGTAAATAAGACAGGAGACTCAGCAGGATCACAGCAGAGTGGGAGGGGAGAGAGAGAGAGAGAGAGAGAGAGAGAGAGAGAGAGAGAGAGAGAGAGAGAGAGAGAGAGAGAGAGAGAGAGAGAGAGAGAGAGAGAGAGAGAGGGAGGAACGAAGGGGAAGATGCAACGTGATGAGGAAGGGAGAGAAGGAAAGGTGATGCAACGTGATGAGGAAGGGAGAGAAGGAAAGGTGAATGGGGTGTGATGAGCGAGAGAGATGAAGAGAGTGCATGTGGGAGAGAATGGGAAAGAGAAGGAGAAAGAGATGGAGGGTAGAGGGAGAAAAGGAGTGAGTTGGAGTCAGGCCACGAGGAGGGGGAGAGACAGAGAGACAGAGAGGCAGAGAGGCAGGGGGGATCTATAGGGGGAGTAGAACAGGACTAAGGGACAGATTTACAAAGCGCGGCGCAGATCACCGTCAGGCGCTGCGCGTTATCAACTGAGCACACTGTTTACGACTGATGATGTCATTAAATGGGTTGATTTGGTGGCACCGCTGCCTGCTAGCTAAGGCGTCCTGCCTCCAGCATCACATCAGCTCTCCAACGACCGGTTGCAGCGATGACTGTCAGGAGACAGTCAGAGAAAAACAATGACAGCCAAATGTTTTGATTTTTTTTCCACATTAGGTCTACGTGAATGCATCTTCATTCATGTAGACCTTATTTTTGTTCATTTGTGCATTTGAAAACTCCAACAATTATTATTCATTGCTTTTTAAAAAACACTTTATTTACAAACTAAAAAAGGACAACCGTCACTTCAGTCATTTCATGAAACCACGTTGAAGTTACACATAGAAGGTATTTCACCTAAACACCAATCCAAAAACCAAAACCTCCTCCTCAACTAAGCAAATAACATCATTAAAGCACCATTGTTGTACAAAAATGTCAAGTGTTTTCATTTCTTTGTGAAACCTAAAATCGATCCACATTATAGCCCTGACCAGTAAGTCACTAACCAGGTCCTGTGACACAGCCTTTTCTAACCGGGTTCTCCTGGTTAAATATATTGGCATTTTTGCCATTTGCGATCATCACAATAATGTTGAGTTAAATTGAAAGAGGGGAGGGAGGGAAAGTGAAGATCACTTCAGGGCCAAAAGGGGAGAACTTCAAAGTGTAAGAGGGAAGTGAAAGGGGAGAAAGACAAAGAAAAAGGAAGAAAGACAAGAAAGAGAAATGAATGAATGAATACTGTAGATGGTGAAGAGAGAAGGAGAGATGGATCTGGATATAAGAGAGTGAAAACCAGGCTGATGTAAGACAGTCATTATAGTGGGGTGGGGATGGGGGGGTTGAAGGAAAGGTGTGAGCGTAGGTAAGTGACAAGAAAGATTGAGATAAATTGAAACTGAATGGATAGTGAAAGGTGGAGAGATAAAGATGTATACTAGAGTGAGAGAGTGTACAAGGAAAGTACAAGAAGAAAAAAAAAGAGAGCGGGATGTGGAAGAAATTAAGAAATGGGAAAAGGGACAGATATCCAGTAAGTGAGGCTAAGAAGAGATGGCACATCATGGCAGGACACATCAGAACAACAATAGTGAACTCCATAGAGTGCAATCCTTTCTCCAAAGCCAAGAAATATCCCCACTTTGATCATCTAAAACGTTTGGACTGAAAAATTGCCACTGATGGTGGTGGTAGGACTAATGGTGGCTCACAGAGCCATCAAAATGAATAGGTGTGTTGGCCTGTGCTGTGCTTTTGGTAATGTGCTGTGAGTTCATGCCAGCATCTCACCCCCATCTCCCCCCACCATTTCAAGTCAGGAAATATCTCCCTATGAAAAATTATAAAATAAAGGCAAAAGCCACATACAAATCTTTAAAATAAATAGCCATATAAAACACCTATTAAGGGGGTATAAGGAGATCAAAGCACAAAAAGAAAAAAGGTCTGAGTACTTTTACCACAAAAAAAGAACAGGGGGCCTACATAATTACAACACACCCCAAAGGTATCTTAGCTTGAAGGTTACAATATGCTTGCATGAGTCTATGTTTGCTATCGAGAATTGTGTGTGTGTGTGTGTGTGTGTGTGTGTGTGTGTGTGTGTGTGTGTGTGTGTGTGTGTGTGTGTGTGTGTGTGCGTGCGCACGCGCACGCGCACGTGTGCGTGCACGTGTTTGTTGCCGACATACTTATCAGCTGTCATAGCGGATATTAATCTGCCCTCCTGTGGTCCTGGCAGGCATGGCAGCAGCCCAGTGACCTATCTATATATCTCCATATTGTGTCATTGTCATATGGTGTCCTACGCATGTGTAGTATGCAGCACATGTTGTGTGTGCCGTATACATACGTGCTGTATATGTGATATATGTGTGGTCAGTGCCAGTGTGTGACATGTATGCATGTGAGACATGTGTGTCTGTGTGTGTGCACGCGTGTGGTGTGGCCATGCGCACACTTTATGGAAATCACAGTTAACAGTTAACTTCTCTCGATTTGCCGTCCCTATTTTGAGAGTTATTAAAGGGATAATCGCACGACAAAGGGAAAAGGCAGTGTTGTTGAAGCAATGTAAATACTTGAAGGCAGTGAGGCGGTGTTCTGCAGTTGGACATTGGAGATTGGATTCAGGGCAGCACATCTGGACCAGTAAAGACCCTCTGATACTGACCTAGTTCTCACAACTGCCAAGGTCACCCACACACGCTGTGTGTGTGCGTGCGTGCGTGCGTGCGTGCGTGCGTGCGTGTATATAAAAGCGAGAGAAAGACACTCCCATTGCATATGACAGTGACCTTCAGAGGTCATATTGAATACCTGTTCACTGTCAACCAACCGGTCAACCACACACCTCCAGCCTGGCATGACATGGAACGGATCAGATCGGATAAACACAAGGTGGTCATTTCTGTGGTCCATGTTACTGTTCTGGATTTGGGTCTGTTACTGTCCT
Source organism: Benthosema pterotum (assembly GCA_039105355.1). Lineage (NCBI taxonomy): Eukaryota > Metazoa > Chordata > Actinopteri > Myctophiformes > Myctophidae > Benthosema > Benthosema pterotum. Next base: position 25,908,164 of record CM076974.1, on the reverse strand, counting down.
GTGTCTGACTGCACAGGGATTTAAAAACTGCTAGAGCTTTCATAAATTGGTGGAGGTTCTGTTTGCATCAACTGGCATTTGCATTAATTGGCGATATTCCCACAAAAAAAAGGCAAAAGTATAATAAAAAGTTTCAATTGCATATGTATTGTGATGTGTCAAAAGTGCAGATGTGTTTAATCGGACTTTGTTGAGACACTCACGTAATGTCATGCTTTTTGGATGATATTTGAGACGATCCTTCTTGTATAATCATAATTACCCACATGAGATAACAAACAAAACCAGTCTTCATCTATACCAGTGGTTTTCAACCAGTAGTCCAGGGATCACCAGTGGTCCTTGAGAAAGTTCCAGGTGTTTCTCCAAAATCCAGCCTGGAATTGTGGACAAAAGCAAAAGAAGTGTTTAGTTTTGTGGTCTTCTATGGGGCTAAAATAGTGGGCCCTGGTATGAAAAAGTTGAAAACCACTGATCTATACAAATAAATAAAACCCAATTTAATAGTTTGTCCTCCTGTCCCCTCATCCACGGCGTCCTTGTCTTGTCCCAGAATGCAACTGGGGTAACTCTTCCACCCCCACACCCCCACTCCTCCTGCAACTAACTTCCTGCACAGAGGGAATGAAGGGGAGAAAGTCCTGAGTAAGCGTTGAAGCCTGCTGAGAGAACTTTCCTTCCTCCATCAATCCTGGCTGTGTGTCTGGCTGCCTCGCCTCGTTAGCTAATTGAATAAATGAAAGATTGCTCTCTGCTCCCTGGACAGCTTGTCCTCTCCCTGGATTTAACTTTCACACGTTTCGGCGTTTCAAGCACCCCCCCCCCCCCCCTCCAACAATACTAACAACTCCCCAAAATATTTGTGCTGTCGACTGTATTTATCGGGCAGTTTTGTGTCAAATGTATTTTCCCTCTCTTTTTTTCCTGTTTAGGCTATTCCATGGATTGTTTTTTCTCGTTTATGAAAATCCCCACCACCACCACCTCTGCTATTTTCATCCTGACATTTTGACGTAGACTTCACGTAAAAGCAACACTGCATTAATGATGACTGAGGTGATTTCTGTGTCTGTGCGTGCGTGAGTGTATGTGTGTGTATGCATGTGTGTGCCGGTGCATGCGTGCGCGTCAGGTCCTGAAGTGACAGGGCATTCAAACGACACCTCCAGATGTTCTGATGAAGACAGGGACGGGCTGGAGAAGAGAGGAGCGTGGCAGAAAAAAGGAGGAGAGGGTAAGAGATGAGAAGAGCGTGAAGGAGAGGGGGAAGGGGAGGAGAAGAGAGGAGAGAAGTGAAGAGGAGTAGAGCAGAGGAGAAGCGAGGCGGAGGGGGAGAGGAGACGGGAGAGGAGGAATAACATTCCTCTTTTATCCTCTGTCAGTTGTTTGAAGCCCTGAGGGATCATTACCGCAAGCATCATGGATGCTTCACTGGATGTTGTGGATGGTGTGTGTGTGTGTGTGTGTGTGTGTGTGTGTGTGTGTGTGTCCGTTCAGTGTTGCCTTAATAACAAAGAAGGGCTGTCATCATGCTTGAGTGTGTTGCTGTCATTAAATGTTTGTGTGTGTGTGCGTGTGTGTGTGTGTGTGTGTGTGTGTGTGTGTGTGTGTGTGTGTGTGTGTGTGTGTGTGTGTGTGTGTGTGTGTGTGTGTGTGTGTGTGTGTGTGTGTGTGTGTGTGTGTGTGTGTGCGCGCGTGCGTGCGTGGTGTGCACGTGCACGCACGTATATGTAAAGACTAATGCAAAGAAGTATGGCTGCAGCGCTGTGTGTGGCTGTCATTAAACGTTGACGTGCAGATGGCGGCAGGGGCCTGTTAAAACAGTCACCTCAGCCCACAGCTCTTTATCACCAGCTGCTGTAATGGACCATAATGCACTGCTGCTGGTATACAGGCCACTATGACTTAAAGTTTAAATCACGTCCTTCATGGACCAAGAATATTCCAACACAAACTCATTCCTATTGTTGCTTTGTCAACTCCAATGGCACTTACTGTAGTGTAAAGTGAACGTAAGAGGCAACCTGGCTTCATTCAAATACAGTAGGCTGACTAATTGGACTCAGGACTCAAGTCAAAACTAGTATAGTAGCCTACCTGCTATCCTTCACTTATACTCAAGGTATACTCCATTTATCAGTATACTCCACGTTATCTCTGTGTTATGCTTCACAATATTATTGGACCACCGTCATGTTACAGTAACCATCATGCCCCTATTTTGAGCATGATGCTCAGCCAAACAACAAACAAATATTTGCCATAAGTTTATAGGCGTCAAGGCAGCCTTAAAAGAGTCCAGTGTCTCCACTGCACGATGGGAGCTGTCATACTGAAGGCTCTGTCCCCCAAGGTTTGGTTGTTTGTTCTGGGGACAGCAGACAGAGAGCATGCCCATGTCTGTTTCAGTGACAGTTTTTGCTTTATGGAGAAGGTGTTACGAGTCAGGGCGTTATGACATTAGAAGGAGGAGTTAGTAATGGCTTCAGAACTTCAGAATGAAGCCAGTGCAGTTGTTTACAGGTGGGGGTGAAGTGTTTGCAAGGCTTTGTGTGGGGGAGAACTCTGGCAGGTGAATTTTGGAAAACAAACACTGATAAGACTGAAAAATCTAAGACTAAATCAAAATTTGCTATGAAATTAGCCATGTTTGAAACACTCTAAAGGTGGAATCCACCTGCTGATGAGCTCTCTTCCAGGCCAAGGCTCATTGGAAATGGAATCTAATCGCATCTTTGATGCATTTACAAAACACAGCATGTGCACTCAAACTGTGGTGTAGTGAGTGGCATTATGGTGCTGTAGTGTTATTATTGTTAAAAGAAGCAATCAGCAATTATCAACTGGTATCAGCCACTTTACTTAAGGACAGACGTGTGTGCACATGTGTAAACTACTGTATATTTATGCAGGTTTATCATTGAGTTTCCTTGTCCTGCACCCTGATATGATGATGCCATCTAGAGGACAAAGTGAAGTATGCATTCCTCTCCTCACCTAATGCCACTATTATTATACTGGCACTCATGGTTTAAAAGGGGTTTTATTTAACACCTGTAACTCTGAGCATAGGCCCTTACAGCTCCACTTAATTGCATTTGTACATTCTCAGAGTTAAAGGCCTGCAAAGTCTGATCTATTTGGAAACGCTGCAAGGAACCATACAAGCCATGCAAGAACCATAACAGTCACACCAATACATCATAACATTCAATGGGAAAAGTTCTCACTGCACTCATGTGCAGAGTAAAAATGCATGCACTAACAAACTTTCAGTTTCAGATGCTGCTTTTGTCCCAGTGGGGAGGAAGAATGAGATATTTACTGTGAGCTCTCGTCCTGAAGGTCTGTGTGACCGAAAGGTTGAGAAATAAAAGAGTAACATTATGGCAACTACTTGACAGTGTGCAGGACCTTTTTTTTTTTCATTTTTCATTGCACGCTCTGCTGCCCTACCACCTATCACCTTTGAGGTGTACATTGGCATTTTTTTCTATAAAGATCTCTCACCCTTGAAATATAATCCTTGGTTTCTGTTGTGTTTGAAAAGCAATAGCAGTTCAAAACATTTCCCACCAGTGTGTTGCTCACGCAGACATCTAAACTCACAACAGTCATGTCCACGCTGGGATGTGAGTTTGTAGATCAGCTGTTCTCTCTGCACAATACTGTAACAACCCTGCGAAAGACCCGTAACTTACTCCTCCAAGGGAGCTAGGTCTGTTGGTGTCACTACTTATTGTGACACCAACAGGGTGTTGAACGTTAAAAGTATCCTAGGGTGCACCTCTCTAGCCAACGCACAAGAGGACGTAGAGTTCAACAGTGTTCAACAAAACAACAGGCAACAAAAGAACAGACCTGTTCTCATATTCCAGATGCTGATCCTTCCCCACCAGTCCTTCCTCAGCCGCCACAAAGTTATTAGCATAGGCATAGCCATACCTAAAGGAGGGCGAAAACTACAGTTCTCAACAGGCCCGAAAGTGCTGGACAGTCTTCGATAGTGCTCAGACGGTATTCCCTTTGGCCACCCCCGCACATGAATCACCGCCCTGCAGTAATAAGCACAACCTCACACACACGTACTGGTGACCAAACAAGGGAGTGCATGGCATTGGCAGTAAATACATAGCAAGATTACTGTATGCTTTTGTGAGGGGTACCATATAGGAGACACATGGAGAACATGCAAGCTCCACACACAAAGGTCCTTCACCAGGGTATGGGCACCAATGACACGGAGGAGAGGACATACCACAGATCCCAGGGCCCACTATTCATTCAGAATTTTGAGCCACGGACAACCATTTGATGACATTTTAGCCGCAACAGACCCCCAAAACTAAAGATTTATTTTGCTTTTTGGTCCACAATTCCAGGGTGGATTTGGGAAACGAAACAGTCAAACATACAGATCAAAATGACCATTTGTCTTCTGCATTTTGTAATTAATTGGGCCAATTTAGATGAATATTTTAACTCTTGAGAGTGTTAACATGAAACCAAATGGACCCGCAAGGGTCCAATTGGTTTCATGTTTACGCTCTCAAAGAGTTACATCTGGTTAACCAACTATACCTGGTAGAATAGGTCCATCACACGCTGGTTGTGGTGGGCCGGTCTAGGCCAAATCACGCTCAGTACAGCCTGGGTATCCCCCCATATGAGCAAGACAAATTCCAATTCAACTTGTTGAAATGGCAAATAAAAGAAACATTGAACCTTGAACCTAAAAATGTCCGGGCCGATTTTTCACCCAGTCCACCACTGACCCACAGTGCCCCTGACCTTAATCGAACCTTTCGCCTTTTAGCTGCGAGGTGACAGTGATAACATTTGTGACACCGTGGATCCCTCTCAAAATTAGATGGAGATGTACGAATACAAATTATAATGGGGGTTCACAGAAGATTATCAACCTGGTGTTCCTTGAAATTAAAAAAAGCTTCATGGGAACGAGAATCAGAGAGAGAGATAGAGAGAGAGATAGACTAATTCAACCTCCTCCTCCTTATGGCTATAATAGTATGTCCACAGTATAACATCAGTGCCTCTATTTCAGCTTTTCATATCTACAAATGTCCTTGGAGAGGACTTCTTTAAGCAAGGACCTTATTTATCATACACTTAAGGCACTTTACCTTGGAGGATATATTTATATATATAGCTGCCATCATTTTGAGTTTCGCCCTCTTGAGAGGTAAATGTAAGTCCTTTGTACGAGTCTGGAGATGAGTGTGATTTTCCAAACACTCAGTCACTTTGCTCTCCTTTTAAATGGTGCACTTGGAGGAACGGAGCTCCTTAATGGTTTCTGGGAAATGTAATTCGTGTGTGAGTGTGTGTGTGTGTGTATGCGCGCGCATGTGTGCATGCCGTGTGTGTGAGTGTGTGCTTTTTAGTGGTTGGTGTGCAGTTTGACAGTATATGTGGAATAACCTCTCTTCTCTCCTGTACATTACAGAAAGTATGCATATACTATTAGAGCAGGTATGTTGGGCTTGGAAAGTGTGTATGTGTGTGTGCAGTGTTGTAGTGGGAGTTTTAGAAGTGGGGGGACGCCTCTTAAAGGAGAATTCCACCCATTTTCTTTTTTTTTTCTGAGAGTGTACAAATGTGAACCAAATTGGTTTCATTTGGTTCCATTTGTACACTCTCAGAAAAAAGGAAACTCATTAACATGGTGAAATACATCTTGATGATGTCATCAAAGATGTATTTCACCATGCTAATGATTTTTTTTCAGACCTCCATTTCTAGGAAACACAGGACGGGGGGGAACTTTTTTTTTTACCATGTCCACACAACATCTCTAAGGTATATTAACGGCATAGTAAACTATTTAAAATGAGTGAAATTCCCCTTTAAGACACGTGCATGCACACACGCATTTGTAGTAAGTATAGCATATTGAGAACGATTGTTTACAATGCCTAATTGTATCCATAAAAGTAAATGACAAGACAAAAAAGCATAGACCTACTTTTGCCCCCAAAAATATTTTAGATGTGAGAAGTGGGGGGACGCCACCACTCCCCCTCCACTACACCCCTATGTGTGTGTGTGTGTGTGTGTGTGCGTGTATAAAATGTTGCATGTGGTGTGTGAGTGTGCTCCTCTGGCGTGTCAGAGTGAATTAGCCTCTGTGTGGCATCTGCCTGGCACAGCGCTACCTGCCCTCTGCTCACCACCACCACCACACATATGTGCCCAGGATTAGAATTAATAAGCAGCTCTGCCAATCATGCTTTAATCACAATAACGGTGTGTTTAGGGGGCGCAGCGAGGTCACAGGCATCTGGGCCTCAGAGTGGCCAATCTGGAGATACTAATAAAGGCGATGATGGTGCTCTACACACACACACACGCACACACACACACACACACACACACACACACACACACACACACACACACACACACACACACACACACACACACACACACACACACACACACACACACACACACACACACACACACACACACACACACACACACACACACACACACACACACACACACACACACACACACACACACACACACACACACGTAATGGTCTATGCATACAGAAATACCAACTCAGTTGTCTTATGGGTAGAGTGTCTGAGACTGGGAGGTCGGGGTTCGATTCCATGCCCGGTTATACCAAAGAATGGGACGCACTCAGAATTAAGGGTTGGATTGGGGGTCCCTGCAACATATAGCGTCATGTCCAGGGGGTCAAGCTGCCTCATGCTACGAAAACAGGAGATCCTGACCTATATGGGCCGCCCGCTACTTACTTAATATACATACAGAACAGTGGTCTCCTGCTATAGATACAGTACATTGGTCTTTAGATGTACTACAGTAGTAGATTGCTCTGGATTTGCCAATGACCAGCCTAAAAAAACAAGGTGACCAAGCCTTAATAGTGCACCACCTCATTGTTTCATGTAAGAAGGGGTTAAAAAGGAATCCCATGGGACATTGTTTCGCCTTCATATGCAAAATATTAAAATGCACACATAAGGAGAAAAGCTATCAAGAAAAAAATCCACGCCAAAATTTACTAAAAAGAGAAATTTTATGTGATCGCAGCGTTTTTCAGGTATTTGGGGGTGTTTTGTCCTGTAATAGAGTCAACATGTGCTTGAATCTCAATAATAAGCATTTCTTTGCATTCCATGGGGGTCTGAATTACTGTATATGAAAACATGTTACTTACAATAGTTATGCTGTTTTATCTTTTGTCCCATTTTTGGGTTTGGGTAGGATTGTGTAAGATAGGGTTAAAATCAACACCATGGGACATTTTTCTAGACGGGTACCTGGCAGAATCTTAAAATACATCTTCAAAGGGTGAGAAAATAAGTGTTGGAACACCAAAATTCACCTAAGAAGTTAGGAAATATAGACGTGATCCGAGCATTTTCAGCGGTTTTGTGGCATTTTTAACCCAAAATAGAGTCAAAATGAGTTTTAATCTTTACACAGTAATACCACTTTTTCTGAATTCCTCGGGCCCACATTGCATGGAAAGATGTGTTCATTTGTCTCAGCGGTTGTTTATGTCAATAGTTATGCTGTTTTCTCTTTTCTCCTGATTTGCATATTTTGGTAGGGTATGTGTAAAAATAGTTAAAAATGAATCCCATGGGACATTTTCCTGCCAAGTACCTGGCAGAATCTAAAACTACAAGGAAACCCAAGGATTACGAAAATAACAGATGGAACTTCAAAATCCACATAAGAACTTAGTAAACAGAAATATAAATGTGATCCAAACATTTTCAGGTATTTTTATGCAGTTTTTGATCCAAACTAGTGTCAAGACGTGCTTGAATCTTTACGATGCCACTTTTTTGTAGTCCTCAGATTCACATTGTACAGAAACATGTGTTAATTTGTCTCTGTGGGTTGTTTATGTCAATATGTTTTCTCTTGCCTCCTCATTTGCATATTTAGGTGGGGTATGTGTAAGAAAAAGTAAAAAATGAACCCCTTGGGACATTTTTTTTTTCTAGGTTAAAAAACAGGTTTCAAAAAAATTGGGGTCTTGAGCTCTCAACATAAACAGACACCCCTCCTGCTCTATAGCACTTGGTGCATTCCCCCACTCAATCAAATCAGCACTGCAGGAGAGCCAGGTGCCAAACAATGAGAATTAAACACAATTTACAATATGAAAACCTGTGTAAAGTGTTCTCATCCACAATTCACTGATACCAATAATAAAGATAAATATGCACTCATGTCCATTTCAGTCTTTCCAAAGTTACGTATATAGGGCTCGGGCTGCCCCGTGACAACGATTTGCAGGATTTTGGACAGAATACGGATGCATAATATGAAAACATGTGTTTTACAACAATTGGCCTCCTGGTGGCGCTATACAAAGCTGAAGTGAAAAATACAGGTCAAAGGTTCATCTTTGCCCTCTAAGGAGTATACATGCAATGATTCACGAAGATCGATGCAGGTATATGTAAAATTGTGAAAAATTGCCTCATGGTGCTGCTATAACAGGCCGTTCTGGGAAATTTAGGCCATGGGTTCATCGTTGGCCTCCAGGGAGTGTGTACAAAGTTTGGCATCAAACAGTGCCAGAGGTTAGCTGTAAGACACACACACGGACGGAGTGCGAAATATATTCCCCACCACGTCTTCGGCCTGGTGGATACAATAACAAAAACAACATATGTCAGGCACCCAGAGGGTGCAGTCTGGCTGTCGTAAAGCTGCACGGATGAAGAGTGATGTCTGACAAATGAACAGTAGATTGGCTTCATAAATTAGTCTAGACATATAGAAACCACCTCCACTCACAATTACAAACATGAGAAAGACAGATCAAGAGTGAGGGAGGAGAGAGGGGAAGATAGAGAATCAGTAAATTGCACTTTGCGTTCACGATTAGATGCTCTTTGTACAAAAACGAGCAAATCCTGCAACATTGGAAAGCCAATTATAGATAATTAATTAGGATGGAACATGAAATATCGGACAGATTCGTCTTCAGCACATGTCTATAGAGATACTATAGGGTTAACGGTCTCAGAGATTAGCTGGTAACGGACGCACACACACACAAACACATGGATCGACAGACTAACCGACGGACGGAGTGCCTTTGGCCTGGTGGAGACAAAAATATAGAAATGGGATCACCAAAAGGACTTTTTCATTTTCTTGATGTATTACCCTGTGTAAATTGTACATTGTTGATAAAATATGGACATATACACAGACCCTGTCGTGTGTATGAACTTTGTATTTTTTATTATTTTAACAATGTATAATGTAAGCATTTATCCTTTATTCAATATAGTATAGGTAGTTACCTTGCCATGATGGGCCTCCAGAGGTAGCGAGAGAAATCTATCTATTATTTCAAATTTTATCTTTTCCTCGGGCAAGAAATGAATATTCCATATTTGACCTTTTCTTCAGGCAAAAAAGGAATATTCCAAATTTGATGTTCTCTTCTGCCAAGTAATGAAAGTTTACAACAATTGGTCTCCTGGTGGCTCTATACAAAGCTGAAGTGAAAAATGCAGGTTAGAGGTTCATCTTTGCCCTCTAAGGAGTGTACATGCAATGATTCGCGCAGTTCGATGCAGGTAAAAAAGGAATATTCCAAATTTGATCTTTTCTTCTGCCAAGTAATGAAAATCGTCTTGAAGAAATAAAATTCGCCTTGAAGAAATGAAATTCGCCTTGAAGAAATGAAATTCGTCTTGAAGAAATGAAATTCGTAAATTGTTTCATTACATGATGAAACACATGCATGCAGTCTCTCTCTCACACACACACCACAAACATGCAACTACAAGTTCCTAATAATGTTTACCACCTGAAAAGTACAACAAAAATTACACAAAACTACAACATTTTGGCCAACCTAGTGGGAAAGAAAAACAGAGAACACAATATAGAGATTCGCAGTGACGTCACCGCCCCTGTTCCACTAGTGGATTCCCCATTCATTTTCATCGAAAATAATTTATATCAAGACGATTACGCCGCGGACAAAGCCAACTCGAGTCGTGACGAATCATGATGACACACACAAACTTTTGGGACAATAAAATAATTTCTAAGTGTGCAAATGTCTAAGTGTGTCTAAGTGTGTCTAAGTGTGTCTAAGTGTGCAAATGTGAACCAAATGGACCCTGGCGGGTCCATTTGGTTCCATTTGCACACTCTCAGAAGAAAAAGGTTGTCAAAGAAAAATCATTAACATGGTGAAACACAACCTTTCTTCAGAAATGGAGTTTCTAAAAAGGTATCTAAGGTATATTAATGACAGAGTAAACTGAGTAAACCTTTGAAAATGGGTGGTTCAGATTGAAAGCTCCACCTCTGATAACTGCTGGGCTTTTTTGACATGGCCAACTGCTACTTTAACTGGCAACTGTCAGACAGCGCAACGCGTTTTGGGTGACTGAAATGTTTATATTATTTTGGTGTGGATCACCCCAGTGTGTGTATGTAATAATGCTACAGCCATTGAGCCACTAGGGCTGTGTTCTGGAGCCGCATGCGGCTCCTGAGCCGCAGGTTGCTGACCCCTGTACTAGTGGAACAGGGCTGGTGACGTCACTGCGCAGGTCTATTTACAAATCATTTGGCCATCTCCATCTCCAACAGGCAAGATGTCCCAACAGGCTGTGGAGGAAAAAACTGACCACCTGACAAATCCTACTTCCCCTGAGATGCCACGAGGTGGGAGGCCAGGACGCACGTGGTGCAGGACGTAGATTGATCATTGGGCCAACATGCTCATAGTCAGTGTCGGGCCAATCAAAATCCAGCCACCCCCACATGCACCCCACACCCCTGCACACCCACACACACCCCCCCACACACACACACACCCACACCAACTTAGACCCATTGCAATTATTATTACAAGTATTTTAGATAATCGCCACACTTTTCGGATAATAGTCATGAGCGTTTCCAGGTTGGAAAGTAGCAGAAGTCGCTGATATACAAGCTCAAAACCTGGTTTGATGTCGTAGATCTAATACTTTCACTATCCACTTGTTCCTTTAACCATATGATTAATTATTTGAGCAACATTTATTAGTCAACATTTGTTACAAAGCAAAGGTCTTAACTGTAATGGGCTTAAGGTTCCACAGGCCTACCTCATTATGTACCCATGCTGAGAGGTACATTCCAAACAAGATAGGTGCCACTATTGTCCGGGCAGAAGGACCCTCCAGGGCCTCAACCTTACCGCCGACCAGTGAGAGGTACCAGGCATCATTTTCCTTAAAAAACAAAAACAAAATGTGATAAAATAACAACAAAAAGTAACAGGAAGGGAGAAACTAACAACATACTGTACGACCTAGTTGCAACCAACTTGCTTAGTAGTACTCGCAACCAGGTCTTCTGGTTGTGTTTGGTTAGGGACAAGGTCACGACCAGTTGCTTACTAGTCACGGCTTGGTTGGTGAACATGCACTGCTCTGTGCTTGGGGTTTATGTTTAGGCTTATGGTAGGAGATAGGTTTCCGTCCTATAAAGTAGTTGAACTTGTGACCAGAAGCAAGTAGTTGCAACTTGCTCAGTAGTGACAACCATGACCAGTAAGAAAATAGTCATGGGTTAGGGTGTTGGTCACTAGTGAATTTTGCTATCTCTCAAAGGTAATAAGAGGCAAAAAATAAGATTTCGGACCAAACATTAAACATATAGGCCCTTATTTATCAAAGGAGCGCAAATTCGTCCCCAAATTCCGTTGTGGCTTTTGGAGTGCACACAAGTCCACACGGCATATCTCAAGCAATTGCAAACAGCTGATTCCTTCCCAATTTCCTTCCTACAATGATAAATGTGACGGCAGAAATCAACCTGACACGCCCTGGATACGCCCATGGAAACAGGCCTCTCCTCCGTGGTTTACGACATGAACAATTGCAATACGACCAAGCAACCATGGTGATGGGCAAAATACATCAGATAATTGTGGGAGCAGGGTAGGGTTTTTGAAGACTGACAGACTCACACTTTGGATTGTCAGTCGCCAGACTTGAAACCACGACATTTTGTTCTGAAGTCTGGCGCTGACTGAACTATCCAGACTGAATAATTTCCTTCATTGTTGTTAACAGTATGGCAGCATGACATGCACAAATAAGCCATATGTAAGCCAGGGTAAAACTCAATGTAATGGTAATGGTGGTTGTCACTATTTGGCCATGTTGGTTTTTGTACTGCCTATACCCTTCACATACAAATCAGACAGGTTTTGAATGAAACGTGTTTTCTGTGGTCACATGTGAATGTGACAAAATCTTCCAGAGTTAGCATGGACGACCCTGAGACAAATTCCACAACCAGAAAGTGGTTATATTATGATTCAGTGTCCTTGATTATTTCAGTCCTGTTAATTGCACCATATTGTTTGAGAAAATCCACAACTTCTGTTTCTATAACTCCATTTACCAACACTGCATTTGGGATTTTAATACTACGGACCAGTGCTGCTTCAGAAGTAGGTCGTTTTTGAAGAATTAATTATAATGAAGAATAAAGACCCAAGACACAATAAATATGCTTATTTAAATTATTATTATTTAGAAATTAAACAAACAAACAAACAAATGCAAATTAATTTAAACCAACATAACATTTAAGCTGCCGTCAGGGCAGGAATTTAGTATTGGTCTATGCATATACTTTAAGCTGCCCTCAGGGCAGCAATTTAGCATTGGACTATGCATATGCCAATCATGAAAGATACACACTATTCAAATATAACTATATGCCTGATGAATACATTTACTTGTATTGTAGAACACACTAGCCTATAAATTCCATTTGGAACATCTTATATAAATGTCGTATGTGAACCCTTGAAACTGGCACCTGAAGTGTATCAGAAGTATATTCTGTGTCGATAAAACGGGTGAATTAATTAACGTTCCAGCCTGATCTAGCATGTGGACAGTATGCCGTGCCATGCATTAAATCGAAAATTTAGCATTGGTGGTGATCCATTTGGTTTCATTTGGTTTTCATCTAACGGTGGTCCACCTGGAATTCTCTCAGGGACCACAGGTCCCAGCCAGACCACCTGTTGAAAACGCCTCCCTGCAGTAGGGGATGCTGCTGGCTGCTCACTATGGGGTGCTGCAAAATGCACAAGCACGCAAAACGTGCGTGTTTGCGCCTTGTCCATGACCATTTTTGTGCATTTGCACCCTGAAAAGTGGATTTTATGAACAAACCAACACATTATTATTTTTCCCCTCCTGCCTGAAGGGGGCTGTGCCTGAAAAAAGTGATTGCTCCAGCCATCCAACTTCCCTTGAGACCGAGTAGTCGATAGTGTAATATCCCTAAGGTTTAAAACCACTGAGCTAAGCCAACACCATGGTTCCCACAGTGGGGTCCGGGACCCCCATCAAGGGGTCACTGGAGGAGTTCCAGGGGGTCCTCAGCTATAAATCATAGTTTGGAACCATGGAAATGGGATTACATTTGTTCACTGTCAGAGTGTGGGCGTTATTTTTTTAACAAATAAAAAGAGACAGATGGCATTAAATGGGGTTAATATAGATCAACCTGGTGGTCACTTAAAATTAAAATGTGTTTGAGAATCACTGCTAGATCACTGGTCAAAAATGTTCACTTGTCATATCTGACTGATTGGTTAAAGTGAATAGTGTGATTGAGTGATTTGTTAAAAAGCTTGGAGATTTACACAGTAGGCCTAGATTCCAAGCCCAACTCAAAGGAGTGGACAGACACCATAAATCATTTCTAGCCTACTTATTTACGAGGCCCACCATGTTCACTTCATCAAGACATTTGGAGACTTACAAATGTGTTTTACTTCTTAAAAAACAAAAGCATGAAGTCACAAAAAGGGTGTAAATAAAGGTAAATAACCGAGGGGAAATGGTATTTGGGGGGTCCGAACGTGTCATCTTTGGGGGCGTCTATCCTTAACATGAAAATGTTTGAAGCACTAAGGTGTTATCAGTGCAAACTGCACTCACCTGAGTTTAATGCTTTTTCTTTCCACCAGCTTCTTCTAAGCCTTTTGTGTTTAGGTTTTTATCAGTATGGTAAAAACATTGCTTTACTCTGTCCATATCGATGAAGCAATGTTACATTAGTGTTTAACATTAAAACAAACTGGTTGTTGTTTGTATCAAACACTCACAAGAGTGTAGGCTGTGTGTAGGGTGTTGTCGTGTTGGTATGTGTGAGTGAGAAGCATAGATATATCTATGGTGAGAAGTGGCGTGGAGACTGGAGAGAGACCTGCACGCCTTATTTATGGATCCCACCGCAGCTAAGGCAAACCCCGCCCCCTGCTCAGAACCCCCACTCCAAATATACAGCGCCAACTACAGACAACTCTAAATGGTCCATCCAAGTACTCGGCAGCAAAGCAACACGTCGTACTGGTGGATAAAGAAAGGTGGCGGTAATGCACAAATGTTTGCCAACCTCCAATTAACCCCTAAAAGAAGAACGAGGCCTACTGCAATAACACCATTGAGTTAGAAAATACAGAGACTCTATGAATAACACTGGGATGTGTTGTATGGTTGGGATATGTACACACCACAATGTCTCCAGAGATACCAACTTTATATGTTTTTGAAACGAGTTTAAATGCGGGCGGCTAGGATGAATGTGGGAAAACACTAAAGGGACCAATGTGAAAGTTAACAACTGGATGGATATGGCTGGGACCTGGAGAGCACAGGTGAGTGTGTGAAATTCCCCCTTGAAACTAACTAAAACAGAAGAAAGGATTATACATTTGGTGTGGAAGTCGGTGGGACTGCATGGAAGTGAAGGTTGGCTGTCACAAGAAAAGACATTGTTATGATATGAGACCTAGCCCTGCCATGGCTATGTTGTTTAGTCCAGGTCAGAGCCCTCTAAAACAGAGTTCTGACAATTCCGTTTACTTCATGGGTAGGGGAATAGTGACACTCTCAGACTGAATGAATGAATGAATGAATGATTTTTTTTTATTAACAGATATGATAGTTACTGTATAAGTCAAGTACACACTGCTACAAAACTGATAACAGCTTGGAGAATTACGGTACAATTCAAGTACAACTGCATCAAATCTGAAAAAGCTGATTGGCCACACTAGTTAAGCATACACTTGTTTACAATAGTGGCCAACTTGTTCATTTCATTAAGGCATTCAAATACCGTACATACATAACAACTACTTCAGTACAACCAGAAGCAGTAAATCATGGAGGTAAAATCATAGTGGAGGTAAAAAGGGAAAAGAGAAATGTACAATGAAGAGAGTTGGGGTGGGTGGGGGGATTTTATATACATTTTAGTTTTACAGAGGCCAGTTTCGAATTGCAGCCATCTGTAGGTGCCCTTTGAGAGCGGTTTTGAAGGAGTCAAGGGATTCACAAGCCTTTATGACTGTTGGTAGGGCATTCCACATTTTGGTGGCATATGAGCGGAAGGAATTAAGACCCTTGTTTGTGCCAAATCTGGGTTGGACATGGTTAGTAGCACTCCCTCTGGTGTTGTGGGAGTGGACCTCATTGACATTAAGGAAGTATTTGGACAGGTACAAGCCTACAAGGGTATTTTGGTAGAGTATCGTATCTTGTGGACCAAACCCATTGCGAGATGTTGTACTCTGTCGTCAACCCTAAGCCAACCCAAACTGTCGAAGTGGGCAGGGGTGAGGTGGGTTCGGGGTGTGAGGCCAAGTAACAGTCTGACAAGTTTGTTTTGGGAGGTCTGTAGCCTTATTTTTAAGGTTTTTGAGGTGCTGTGGTACCAAGAGGTGCAGGCATAGTCAAAGAAACCTTGTACCAGGGCTGACAGGAAGTCGATGAATGAATACATTCTAATGTTGTCATAAAAACGGCATGAACAAACATTTTTTATTATTCTATTAATCACTGATTCACTCTACCTTTGTAGAAAATAATCAGTGCATACAAATGAGAGAAGACATGTCACAGGTTATTTTTGGATGCTTTGTTTGCATTTATTGACGCCTTGAAAGCGGTGAACAGTAGTTTTTCAATAGCAATTCAGTTCAAATGAGCAGTGAATGTCATAAATGCATTGCACCCACGCAAAGCCCAGCTTGAATGACTTTAAATCCCTTTATTTTAGGTCCTTTTTTAATAATAGCACATCATACACATTACAGAGACTGTAGTTGTTACTGTAAAATAATTTGGATCGACTGTCATTTTGCATACATATGTAAAATAGCTCTTATTTGCGCCACTCTCGTTTAAAACAATGTGCTTCACACTCCAGCCTCCACTATGGTTTGTCACTTCGATGTTCTCAGTGACCACTGAACACGTGGCTAAAACCACGTGACTGCCTACCCCTTCAATGGCGCAACTCTACCTCTAGATCAGGGGTTTTCAACCTTTTTGACTCCAGGGACCACCATTTATTCAGCATTTGAGCCACGGACCACCATTTGATTACATTTTCACACCAAACACCTAAAATTAAAGAATTCTTTTGGTTTTGTCCACAATTCCAGGCTGTATTTTGACAACAAAACAGTGTAGACTTCTTAATTAAGTGGTGCTAATTCAGATGATGAATATTTTAACTCTTGAGAGTGTGAAAATGAAACCAAATGGACCCGCAAGGGTCCATTTGGTTTCATTTTTACGTTCTCAAGAGTTACATCTGGTTACCCAATTTTCCATCATTTAGCCTGGGGACCACCAGGCACAATCTCAAGGACCACTGGTGGTCCCCGGACCACTGGTTGAAAACCCCTGCTCTAGATGGCTCTCGTCAGGTGGGCTTGCGCAATCATTAGCCATGATTCACCTGCATTCACCTGGGGTTGGACTGAAATCTGCGCGCTAATCCAGTGGTCAACCGTGTGTACTCTCCCATTAAATAATTCCAAAGATGTGGAGTGAGATATATTCTTCTAGTTTCATATCCATGTGAAGGTTGTGCCACAAAACATCTAGTCAAATACATTTAGTCAAATATCTTCACTTTTTCACGAGATGCACATGGACACTCAACGTATGGCGGCCTTTTTGTGGCAGGGGTTACCTAGACGCAATGCTAATTATTTTATAATTGAGCAGTATCTAAGGTTCGCACTGCGGTCTATCGACTCCCCTATAACAACAATTTTCAACTGTGCTTGTATTAAACAATGCTAAACTCACATTGCAGCTGTATGGAAAGGTTGAATTATCCTCTTTCTATCTGCAAAGCATGTTTGATTTGATAAAAATCCACCATGTTATGAGCTACTTTTGGTCAAGAAATTCTCTGCCGGTGATTATTTTTCTAAGTAGGCCTACAGGAGTTTGGAAGGGCTCATCATTAGTCACTGAACGTCCCTGTGAACCACCTGCTTAGAATTTGCACATAATGCAGGAGGCACCAGCCTGACCCGTTAGTACAAACAGGTGCCTCCAAAGTCAAGCACTATTATTTACTGACGGAAAGTAGCTCATAACATGTCTACAGTATGGTGGATTTTTATCAAACAAACATTTTGCAGATAGAAAGAGGAATTCAAGCTTTCCATGCAGCTACAATGTTGGTGAGTTTAACGTTGTTTAATAAAATCAAATCACAGGTTTGATTCCAACTCTAGACTCTGCCCAAATATAACGTAATCTAGAGTTGCGGCGCTAGGGGTTACCATAAAAACAGGAATATACTGTACAACCATGGCTGCACTGCGTAATGTTTCTGAACTGTCGTGAGTCAGCCACCAGCAGTGTTTGCTAATCCACACTCCGTAGCAAACTTAATTTATTAAATAGTAATATACCAAAATGCAGTCACTATAATAATATAATATAATATAACAAATCTGTAATATATAATACATTTCTTTCTGCATTTCTGCATTATTTAAACTTTCTATATATTTTTTAAATATTTTGTTTTTGATTTTTGTGACTTTATTGACTTTATTGCCACAATGATGACCGACAGGAAAGAGGGACAGAGATAAGGGGAGAGACATGCAGCAAAGGTCGTCATGAACGGGACTCGAATACACCTGTGCGCCTTGACCATTTGGCCAGTGGGGGCCATCAATTTATGCGACTCAGTCTCGTTGCACATGGCTGCAGAGGTTGAACTAATTTTCTATAATTTGTCAACAAAATAATTTATTGGCTTCTCAAGGAATACATTTAACTCCTGTCAGGTGTTAACTGTCCATAGCTGAGTAGGACGAAGTAGGGCTATGCCAGTAGTGTTTTCAGGAGCAACGTTTTGGTCCTTCTGCTTGCCAGATGAGTAGGTTACCATACCCTTCCAATGGGTGATTGAGTGAAAATTCACTGTCCAATATAATTCTCAGGTCTGGGGTTTCCTCTCTTTTTTTCTGAGTCGTGATTTCAAATGGATTTGGCCAGGGAGCCAAGGTGCTGCCGGGTAAAGTGATATTAATATTACTCTTGCCCAGACTGTAATATGTGATACAATATATTACTTTAAAATTCAGTTAATAAGTAATATAGTAATTACCACAACACTGGTCACCATGCAGTCACCATGGTTATCTTTTATATTAGTAGCCTAAATGAAAACAACGTCGCCAAAACAGGGTTGGAAACTATAAACACTATAAACACAGAGAGAGTTGCAACTTCATGAAAACAGGGAGGATTGCCAACTTTGGTGAAATACAAAGTAAATGAAAACGGGATTGACAATTGTTTTTGATTGACAAGTCAACGATCTTCACGCTCTTGAGGCATCTACTGGTGTTACATATTTATTTGTCTTTAGGGCCCAATCACACAAATGAGTATCTGTCTTATTTTGACGGCTTGTCATAATTCCATCCCCCTTTTGAAGTTTTGGACATTTAAGACGTTGATATTCATTTTGTATAAATCACACCTTAAAAAGCATGAGGGTCTATTTCAAACAATGTTTTTTGACTGGTAGTCCGTGGGACGCCAGGAAAAATACCGCCATCAAAAGGGACAAGACATATGTGGTATCATTACGTTCGTCTGACATCCAGGAATGCAAAAATGTGTGATAGCAGTTTCAGAAGAGTAGCTGAATACAGTTTTTTGGCATTTATATCTGATAAAATGTTGTAATAACTTCATAACTTGAAATGCATTGATTTTACGCCCCATAAATGTATTGAACGTTAATATAAAGTTGAGCATTACGAACGATTTGGTACGATTTGGTACCAACTACATGTCTGTAGTTGGTACATTCACAGATGGAGGAGAGCAAGACATTTGTAACATTGATTTTTAAGTCAATCAAATGGTGATACAGGCATGAGAATTGGTACACACACTCTTCAAACCCCACTATTTCTAAAAGTACTGCGTGCCCTGCAAAATTCCAAGATGGCACCCCCCAAAATCCAAGATGTCCGTCCAAAAATGTGGTTTTTCCTTCATAACTCAAATTACAAAGATCTTAAGCCCCATAAATGTATTGAACGTTAATATAAAGTCGGGCATTACGGACATTTTGATACCAAGTACATGGCTGTATGTACTACGGTTCTTGAGTTACAACATATACGTAGTGATGTGGCACCATAAGTGTAACATTTTGGCATGTTTCACTCTTTAACTCAAAGATCCCTTTATCACCATTTATTCTATTTTCAGGAAATGGACCTACATGTATCTGCTATCATAAACCACTTCAAGTTTTTCAATTGATGAAACGGGTCGGGAGTTATTAAGCCAATTGTGAAGGGCTGTTTCAGTGCTAAAATTGCTGCCTACATTCTGCGAATATAAGCCACCCAGAAATGTCTGTCTGTGCATCTGTCCTTCACAATAAGTGTATATGTGAAGTGGACGCACCAAGTGTACCATGTGTCATACTATAATTGTATAATGTGCAAAAATGCGTAATAGTGTAATATATGCAATAGTGTAATAGAGCTAATAGTGTAATATATGCAGTCTATAGCGGTATACTGTAATAGGGTAATGTATGTAATAAGTGCCACAGTGTAACATGTGTAATAGTGTAATAGGGTAATATGTGTAATAGTGTCATAGTGTAACATGTGTAATAGTGTAATATGTTTATATGTGTAATAGTGGCATAGTGTAACATGTGTAATAGTGTAATAGGTTGATATGTGTAATAGTGGCATAGTGTAACATGTGTAATAGTGGCATAGTGTAACATGTTGTAATAGCATAATAGGGTAATGTGTGTAATAGTGTAACATGTGTAATAGTGTAATAGGTTGATATGTGTAATAGTGGCATAGTGTAACATGTGTAATAGCATAATAGTGTAACATGTGTAATAGCATAATAGCGTAATATGTGTAATAGTGTCATAGTGTAACATGTGTAATAGGGTAATAGTGTAATATATGCAATAGTGTAATAGGGCTAATAGTGTAATGTCTGTGCATTATGGTAATAGTGTAATATATTACTGTAATATTGGTATAGCATAATAGCGTAATATGTGTACTAGTGTCATATTGTGACATGTGTAATAGGCAAGTATGTGTATCATGTGTAATGGTGTAATAGGACAATTACACTAGACCACTATTCAATATATTACACTATTACCCTAATGCACATATATTTCACTATTACACCATTACATATATTACCCTATTACACTATTACATATATTACCCTATTACGCTGTTACACAATTGCATATATTACACTATTACATGATTGCGTATATTGCACTATTACCCTAATGTACATATATTGCACTATTACACTATTACACATATTACCCTATTACACTATGACACTATTACACATATTTCCTATTACACTATTAGCCTAATGCACAAATATCACACTATTACACTTATTACCCTATTACACATGTTACACTATGACACTATTACACATATTACCCTATTACCCTATTACCCTATTACACATGTTACACTATGACACTATTACACATATTAACCTATTACAGTATTACACGCTACACTACGACACTATTACACATATTACCCTATTACCCTATTACACATGTTACACTATGACACTATTACACATATTACCCATGTTACACTATGACACTATTACACATATTACCCTATTACACATATTGCCCTATTACAGTATTACACGTTACACTACGACACTATTACATATTACCCACATTATACACATTATACCATTATACTATGACACATGCTACACTTGGTGCGTCCGCTTCACATATACACTTATTGTGAAGGACAGATGCACAGACAGACATTTCTGGGTGGCTTATATTCGCAGAATGTACGCAGCAATTTTAGCACTGAAACAGCCCTTCACAATTGGCTTAATAACTCCCGACCCGTTTCATCAATTGAAAAACTTGAAGTGGTTTATGATGGCAGATACATGTAGGTCCATTTCCTGAAAATAGAATAAATGGTGATAAAGGGATCTTTGAGTTTAAGAGTGAAACATGCCAAAATGTTACACTTATGGTGCCACATCACTACGTATATGTTGTAACTCAAGAACCGTAGTACATACAGCCATGTACTTGGTATCAAAATGTCCGTAATGCCCGACTTTATATTAACGTTCAATACATTTATGGGGCTTAAGATCTTTGTAATTTGAGTTATGAAGGAAAAACCACATTTTTGGACGGACATCTTGGATTTTGGGGGGTGCCATCTTGGAATTTTGCAGGGCACGCAGTACTTTTAGAAATAGTGGGGTTTGAAGAGTGTGTGTACCAATTCTCATGCCTGTATCACCATTTGATTGACTTAAAAATCAATGTTACAAATGTCTTGCTCTCCTCCATCTGTGAATGTACCTATATACTGTATCTCGAGAACCGTAGGAGATACAGACATGTAGTTGGTACCAAATCGTTCGTAATGCTCAACTTTATATTAACGTTCAATACATTTATGGGGCGTAAAATCAATGCATTTCAAGTTATGAAGTTATTACAACATTTTATCAGATATAAATGCCAAAAAACTGTATTCAGCTACTCTTCTGAAACTGCTATCACACATTTTTGCATTCCTGGATGTCAGACGAACGTAATGATACCACATATGTCTTGTCCCTTTTGATGGCGGTAAATTGCCATTTTTTGCCTGGCGTCCCACGGACTATGGGGGGGGGGGTCTTATTTTGACAGCAATAACTGCTAGACATAATTTCACCCCCTCCGTATTGAAGTATTGGTTTGTATGAAGATGTTCTTATTGATTTTGTGTCTACTTCAATCACAGTGTTTTGGACTGGAGAGGAGGCCAAAGGCTGTCTTCACCCGTGGATTTCACAGTTTGACCTTGGCATCACTGCCTTACACAACTGATTAAGTTAAGTGTAAGACGCTCAAGGTAGGAACTTTTTCCACTTCTTTGCTGCTGCTGGTGTTGTAGTATGCTCACTATGCTGTGTGTGATTCAAGCTGGATCAAGCTGTGTTTCAAGCTGAATCATTTTCCTGTAATTTTGGGACACATTGGGTGCAATTCTCAATCGCTGAGGTGTAGCAGGTATGGTGTAAGTCTCCTCATTGGCTGCATGTCAGCAAATCAGCTCTGGGGCCTCTGTAGTAGGCCGAAAGCCTATACCACCAGGCCTGGGCCTGGGCTTACCAAATAATTACGCAGAATAATTAAAATCTGCAATTCAAAAGGTTCAGAAATCACCTGACCCCCCAATTAAAAATGTTACTATACTCCCCGGCTTTGTTCATCATGAGTTGAAGCTCTTGATGACTGGTTTTAATTATTATGAATAATTATTTGGTAGGCCCAGGCCCAGGCCTGGTGGTATAGGCTTTTGGCCTAGCCCAAGGCCGCAGACCTGATTTGCTGCCATGCAGCCAATGAGCACGGACCCACACCTGATTTGCTGCCATGCAGCCAATGAGAGGACTTACACCATACCTGGCTACACCAAGGCGATTGAGAATTGCACCCAATGACTGTATGGGTGGCAGTAGAACATTCAATCAGTGCTGTTTGTGGGTCTGGAATTCAATGCAGAAGTGAATCTAGTTTGTATGTTGTGTTGTCTCTGTCGATGAAGATATGCGAGTTGTAACAGGGAACGCTAGTTTAAACCGTGTACTGTGTGACTCTTGATCACTTGAGTGAATTTGATATTTACTTTGGTTCAAGGTAGATGTTTGATATAACAGCCATCAACTCCAAAGCTTCATTTCAGTTGAAGTCTTTGAAGATTATGATAAATAGTGGTTTGTGTGTCATGGTTGCTGGTGAGTTGTTGTGACAGAGTTGCTGTACTGGTTCATCATGACAGGCATGGTGGCAATGTATCTACAGTATGTATAGTTAGGACATTTTATGACCAACCTGGGAACTAAATTGTTACCAAGAAATTTCTTCAACACCAGTGTGTTGTGTCGAATTCTAATGGTGTCTAATAATGTACTAAAATGTTGAAATTCAACCCCTGTGGGAAACCTCATAAAAACAGTCATTGGGCTCAAAATGGCCATAGCACTTTCAAAACAAAACAAAAAGCTAATCTTAACCAATGCTTGCCTCCTCCCTGGCACTGGCACTGGCACTGAGGAGTGACCATATCAGCCCGCCATGCTCCATTCCATTCATTTATATTATTGTCCATTTAACCCTTTCAGGACGGGAATCCATATTTGGATTCTGTACAGTATGTACAGTATTCCATAATTAACTTTTTTATGTGATATATACATATTTCAAGTTTTTTAGAAAGCTTAGATCAGCCCTAAATCAGGGGTGCCCACACTTTGTTGACTTGAGAGCTACGGTACGGTACTTTCAAAATGATCGGCTAATCTACACATCAAAAATGTGATTATTCCATTACTTATCCATTTCTTGTATATGCTACTATACTGATGTTTGAAAACAGTATTTGGGGTTTGAGTTGACAGTTTGTGGTCTTGAGTTTAGTTTCTTGCACCCAAAACTAAGAACTTTCACATTTTTTGTCCACAATTGGGAAAGAGAACTGGCAAAACTTTGGTCAAAATAACAACTATTCTCCATTTTCTAATTGTGTGGAAATTGAAAATTACGTAATTCAGATGTTTAAATATAATTTAACTCTTGTAAGGGTCCATTTGGTTTCATTTTAACGCTCTAAAGAGTTACAGATCTATAACAGTAATGTGCTGGGGGGGACTGTCAAGTGATCTACCTGCATAGCCTGTGTAATCTCTACTGGTAGATCACGATCTACCTTTTGGGGACCCCTGCCCTAAATGGACTGGAACATGAGTATTTATGTGTCCTCGTGGATCATACACCAAATTCCCTTCCTTGAAGTTGCTGCTCCTGACTGCCCTCAACTAACTACAGGTCCACCATGCTTTTGCAGTGTGCAGCCCCAACCTCAGTATGCCCCTGCAAGACAGTCTGCTCACAACTTAGCAGGTTCTAACTCTTCACTTAACTAATTTCTTCTCACTGGCTTTTAATTTTGTTCTATTCCGATTCCGACCGAATGGGGTGATATTGTCTTTAGAATGCTATTGTTAATTTTGCTATTTTGTTATTCTTGTATCCCAGTTTCTTTTATCTGATCTTGTAGTGGCAGTGCTTGACCACTGCTGCTAGTCTTTGTAAAGGTGCTTTATAAATAATAAAAAAGACAATGTTTACAGAGTCACGATAAAACAGTCAGCCCATTGAGAAGACATATTTAAGAATCAACACGCCATTCAGTAATAGGGAAGCCGAGTCCATTGAAGTTCAATGGAGAAGTGGTTATATTTGGTTCCTCAAGCGATAGGCGTTCCCCTTGTGTCATTGAAGTTGTCGATTGATTGATTAATTCATTTATTTGGTTGCCACCAATGACTACTATTGTCTAGATCATACCTGGGCATTATGCGGCCCGGGGGCCAAATGCGGCCCTTTGGCTGACTCTGACCGGCCCAGGGACCAGCAGTGGTCCTTGAGAGAGTTCTAGTTAAATATGGAGAGTGCGTTAACCAGATGTAACTCTTTGAGAGCGTAAACATGAAACCAAATGGACCCTTGCGGGTCCATTTGGTTTCATTTTTACACTCTCAAGAGTTAAAATATTCATCATCTGAATTAGCCCAAAGTCTACACATTCAATCAGAGAATGTAAGAGAATGGTCATTTTTGTTATCCTGTTTTGTTTCCCAAATCCAGTCTGGAATTGTGGACAAAAACAAAAGAAATCTTGAAGAAAGTTTTGGGATCTGTGGGGCTAAAATGTCATCAAATGTTGGTCCTCTGTGGCTCAAATTCTGAATAAATAGAGGGCCCTGGTATCAAAATGGTTGGGCTTACGCTTACTTTTATCTTGAAACTAAATTAATACTACGCAGACTTTAGTTCAGACTTTAGTCTTGGCCCTCCACAATATTTTATGTATCTCATTTGGCCCCTTGGGAAAAATAATTGCCCACCCCTGGTCTAGATGTTTCTAAAAATCTAAATTAAGCAAGAGGCTGCTGTCTGGTGACTATGTGTGGATGGGCAGGAGAGAGGTGACATACTGTACTACTTACTGTCTACAGTTATTCTCCTAGTAGGGACAGTGTGATGCACAATGGTGATTTCATTTAATTGGATGAACTGCCACTCCTGTCCTCACATCCAGCAGCTTCAAAAGCTATGCTTTGTAATACCCACTAACGATCACAAGATGGCAGCAAAGCCATGGAGTACATAATCTGCTTTTCGCTCTGCATAGTGTATAGGCAACTCCTACAGCTCAGACTATGACATAATCTCCCTACCAATGAAAAGAGAGAAATTATATTAGAAATCCAATAAGAAGAAGAAAGGAGTGGTGGAGAGAAAAATCTTATCTAGATTTGTCTTTGTGTGGGGAAAAAATCTCAAATTATTTCTTAAAAAATATATGAATACAACACACCTGTCTGTCCTATGTTCTTTTATCTATTATGTCGCTCTTGCATTCTCACCAACCCTGAAAAATGCTCTTCTCTGAAGCCCAATGCAGAGGAGAATTAATTATTCAGTGATAATACAGTATGCACACTATTAATATGCAGATGACCACTGTACAAAGATACATTCTATTGTAATGGCCACTATGCAAAGAGACGTTCTGTTGTAATACCTTCTGCACTTTCCAACTGTATTTCTCTCACAGACAGACAGACACTCTAGAATAGATCTAAGATCATTATGCAAAGATATAAGGGGGAAAAGCCAGTGGTTTTCAACCCTTTTCATATCAAGGCCCATTATTAACTTGGCATCCAAGGACCAACATTTTGTTTGCAGATGTTGATTAACTTCAGGCCGGGAATCCATATTTGGATTCTGTACAGTATGTACAGTATTCCAGAATTACCTTTTTATATGGTATATAAATATTTCAAGTTTTTCAGAAACCTCGGGTCAGGCCTAAATGGGTTAAAGTAATACACTATTTTCTCTGTGCAGACTTATTGAAAACTAATGCATTTGAACAATAATAAAAAATGAAACCAAAATGACCTGTATATTGGTATATTCATTTTACGCTCTAAATAGTCAGTTGAAGGGAGGATGCATTTTGTTGCGAAGGTCCAGGTGGTTACCAACTCTCCATCATTTAGCTGGGGACCACCTGGATCGAGGATGGTGTGTGTGTGTGTGTGTGTGTGTGTGTGTGTGTGTGTGTGTGTGTGTGTGTGTGTGTGTGTGTGTGTGTGTGTGCGTGTGCGTGTGCGTGTCTGTGCGTGCGTGCGTGCGTCTCTAGCATGTTTCTACATGTTTTTCACTCTAACTCTCTGCTCAAATGGAGTGGTAATTCTTAGTGGTGTATCGAAGCAATTTCTTAACCTCATCTTGGTAGAATGAAAAATCAATAGTGTGTGTGCGTGTGCGCAGGCTTTTGCGCCTTTGTTGCTTATAGTGTTTGTGTCTAGATGGCTGTCTGTGTATACCACATCACAGTGTCATCATATGATTCCATAGCATAATCATTAACAGATTGTGAACAGTGTGTGCAAGTTACATTAATCACTGAGTTCACTGCTAGGTTGTACCCGGTTGATTCTCCACCACTATACCATTGCTGACAAAGTTGGAGGCTATAATTCTCAACATCTTTTTGATGTCGCAATGCGACGCGTTGAGAGCTTGTAGCTTATGTAGACCCCTGGAGGATGCCTGGCCCACTATAGGTCCTATACAGGATTTAATTGGTTAAAGCCAGATTACAAATCCTTCCCGACTAGACTCAATCTCCGTCTGGTTATATAACTAACTCTAGCACTACACCCTAGTGTTTCTTATTTAATGTGTGGTCCTTGAGGGGGTTACAGGGACTGCTGCAGTAAATAAAAACAATGTACTGTAATTTCCGGACTATAAGCCGCTACTTTTTTACATGCTTTCGACTCTGCGGCTTATACAACGGTGCGGCCAATCTATCGATTTTTAAAGGTAACGGCCACCAATGATGTAACTTTTTGAGAGCGTAAACATGAAACCAAATGGACCCTTGTGGGTCCATTTGGTTTGGTGGGTCCATTACTCAAATGGTTGGTGTCAAAGGTTGAAAACCACTGCTCTAACATGAAGCTTGTTGTCTGGTGCGGCTTAGTCAGGTGCGGCTTATACAAGGAAAAATCAGTATTTTGCCCCAAATTTAGCTGGTGCGGCTTATATTCAGGTGCGGCTTATAGTCCGGAAATTACGGTAAACATTGTGCACTTGTCTCCAGGGGGTCGTCACCAGCTAAATTATTGCCTATACTACACTCAGAGTGTAGTATAGGCAACCGGTTATGCTCGGAGGTCAATGGAGTGTGTGCATAGTTTCACGGCAATCAGTCCAATGGTACCAATATTGTCTGTGGACAGCTGTCCATCTGTACGAAGTCATATTCAGTGATTTCACTTAATTCAAAAATCACTGTTTGTTTTGTTTTGTTGTGATAATCCTCCCTACTATAGACTGTGCTGACCAGGGGTGCACATAAGTGGTGCTCAGGTGCTCATGAGCGTTCAAAATCCTACAATGAGCTGTCAATCCAGGGCTGGAAAGCTCCTTTGAGCACCACACAGTTGGGGCTCGTAATGACTGCCCAACTGGACCAGTAAAAAACGCTTTGAAAATGAAATAATTCTAACTAAAGTCTAAAATACTACTAGTATTTTAATGGATGTTGAATGTGTGTAGTAGTAGTACTACTGCTAGGCTACTACTTAGCCACTATTGCAACGTCCAAACGATCGCCCTGTACTGTAATACTGTAGGCTACAGTATTACAGTATTATTACAGTATTCCAATCGAGCTGTATACGGAGTGGAAAAAGGGGGTCCCAGGGCCCATCGATGCGGGTCACCGCATTTTGGGAGCACCAAGTAACATCTCCAGATGCTCCTCTGAGTACTGGAGCAAAATAGTTGTGCACCCCTTGCATATTAAGGGGGAAGTCCTGAGAGGATGCAAATGTGAACCAAATGGACCCTAGCGGGTCCATTTGGTTCCATTTGTACCCTCTCAGGAAAAAGGGGTCTGAAAGAAAAAATCATTAACATGGTGAAATACATCTTGATGATGTCATCAGATGTATTTCACCATGTTAATGGGTTTTTTCAGACCTCCATTTTTAGGAAATATAGAATTGGGGGAACTTTTTTTTTATCATCACCACACAATATCTCTAAGGTATATTAATGACATATTAAAATGTTGAAAATGGGTGGAGTTTCCCTTTTAAGGACTAAGGACAGTATAGGTTTATTTTTTGCCTATAGGTGGCCCAGCCTTCATCCAATCAAGATGAGAGGGGCCTTCCAGCAATCCAGTAAGGGGTGGGCCTTGGTGTGCAGGCTGTTGGCGTGCCTTGTGTTCCCACCCGTATAGAGCATGTGCATTGTGCACATCTTGTTACCAGGCGGTGCTTTGTGTTTTTTTTTTTCCCCCAAGTCACTGAAAACTCCTTTAATAGAGTCAATGAACACTAAGGATTTTAATTCCATTTGGGTCCCATAGATATAAACCCTACAATATTACGCAGCTTGGTCTAATGAAGTGTGGGTCCCTGAGATGAAAAACTAATCACTGCCCGGCTCTATACAGGTCCTTATTGTCTGTGCAGTGCTGTGTGTACCACCATCATAATCCACTCTCTGGGATGTACATTTCGGCATCACAGGATTCTTGGACAATTATTGTTTTATCTACGATGTTCAAACTATGTATCGCCCGTGGCGCGAAGCGACACGGGCGATGAAGCCGCACCCATACCATTTTCAGTTACAGGACTTTTATTAGGCAAGTATGAGCATCAATAATAACATCACTTGTTGTTGAAGTTGCAACAGACACGCAGCATGCATAGAGCTAAAGGTCTGACTCAGAGTTTTCTGTTTTCAATGATGAAATGCCGTTGGTTTAGTGGTGAATATAAGCACTTTAATTTTAAATATCTTGGGTTGTTTTGCATGGGATCATGTTTGGTGGGGCAGTCTGGGCATCCCCCCCCCATGCCCATGCCTAGATCCGCCCCTGAATGTATGTAATCATTTCTCTGGTTCTACAAATGTTATACTATAGAACGAATACATCAGATGTGTCTGATGTTGACGAGTATACAGAGAGGTCACAATTTTGAAAGTAGGTCGTCTCTGGGAGGAAGCATTCCTTATAAAGGTTTAAAAGTAGGCTACCAATCACTCAAAGATGTGGTCTCAGGGGTGGATCTAGGCATGGGCATGGGGGGGGGGGCAATGCCCCCCTAAATGTCCAGGCTGCCCCACCAAACATGATGGCATGCAAAACAACCCAAGATATTTCAAATTACAAAGTGCTTATATTTAAAATGATGTGAAACGCTACTCCTACTTTATGCATGATGCGTGTCTGTTGTAACTTCAACAACAACTGATGTTATTATTGATGCTTTACTTGACTAATAAAAGTCCTGTAACTGAAAATGGTATGGGGGCGGTAGGGGGGCGGATTAAGCCGCCCCCTACCATTTTCTCCTGCCCCCTCAATTGGGAAATGTTACATCCGCCCCTGTGTGGTCTGAGTCCTGACAGCTTGGTTCCAAGTGTAAACTGTGTGTGTTTATATTTGGAAGCCCACAGATTGGCTGAGAGGGGTCCGCAGATGGCAGGAATGCCAAAGTCCAGGACTGTGAGGCACTGACACCATATCTGCTATAATTGACAGCTGCAAACATTCGCTAGCATGCTTTTCTCCAGGATGGGCGAAATACTTTTGCAACCTCAGCCTAAAAAAGTTGTGACTGTTTTTAACAGTCCTTTTTTCCACCTGCATAGGCATAGGTTTCACTGAGGTTAAATTCCACCTATTTTCAACATTTTACTATTAGTCATTAATTACTATTAGTCATTAATAAGAGATGTTGTGTGGACATGATTACAAACATTCCCCCCATTCTGTGTTTTCCTGAAAAAAAATTGGCCTTTTTTCTGAGAGTGTACCGTATTTTCCGGACTATAAGGCGCACTTAAAAGCCTTTAATTTTCTCAAAAATCCACACTGTGCCTTATAATTCAGTGCGCCTTATATATGGATTGTTTGACTGCAGGTGCTTCTATTCTATGTTAACTGTAGTAGCTTCTATTCTCTGCGCCTTATAATCCAGTGCGCCTTATATATGAAAACAGTTTTACAAGGTGCGCCTTATAATCTGGTGCGCCTTATAGTCCGGTGCGCCTTATAGTGCGGAAAATACGGTAATCAAATGCAACCAAATGGCCCCGATAGGCTTCATTTGGTTCCATTTGTACGCTCTCAGAAAAAAGGTTGAAAATGGGTGGAAATCCCCCTTTAAGTTTAGAGCTAAGTCTAGGTTTAGTTGCAACCGATGAAAAAAGGTTGCGGCTGTTTCACAAAATGGTCACTGCGGTTTGGGAAAAAGGTTGACGGTTGTGACAGTGGAAAAAAAAGGTTGTGACAGGGATAGCATCAATCGCGACTGTTCGCATCCTAGGTTGAGGTTGCAGAAGGATCTCACTGTCTTGTGTTTGCCACTTTCATCGTGGTGATTACAATCATTACCTCCTCCATCTTTATTTATTTAGTTAGTTAGTTGAGAGAGATTTGCTGGCGGGTATCGATGGAGATGGAAAAATAGACAGAAATAGACAAAGTCCACGACAGGGTTAGCATCCATCATGACTGTTCGCAACCTAGGTTCGCAATTGCAGAAGGATCTCGCTGTCTTCTGTTTTCTCTATTCTGGAATCTTATACACGATCTGGATTTTCTGTAGGCTATTCAAAGAATTTGCAGTACGTTAACACACAATTATTAGAATGTGCAGACTTGCATATGTTTTGCACACTGTGCAATTGCATGTTTACACTGTGTCTGCATATGTGTTTGTTTGTGGATTGTGGGTAGCAGGATTGACACTTCACACTTGAGTCAAGTCACCATGGCAACCCCCTACCCAGAAAAAGATATCTCCCATTTGCCAAAGGCAACAGGGGTGTGGTCCTTGAGGAGTCTGATGTGCCACATTTCATGGCATGTGCAGTCACACGAGATGCCAAGATTTAATTAGGCGTTTCATTTTTAGTTGGATTATATTCAATTTGTATATGCAGAACTTGCCATTTGGCTTCTGAAACAACATTATGTTAAAAACGATTAGATATAGAAGTGTAGTTTTATTCCAGCAGTGCTATACACCAGGCGATTTCACTGAGTAGTTTTATTCCATTAGTTCTGGAATTAATCATCTACAAGCAGTGAACCACTGAAAGTTAAGTGAGCAGTGGTAGAAAATTGTTAATAGACAGTTATCTCTGATTTTTAGATTTTGACCTACAGTGAAGCATGTTAACTAGCAATAGACCTGTTCAACCATGTAACTATAGACCTGCGCAGTGACGTCACCACCCCTGTTCCAGAAACGGATTCTTCATTCCTTTTTCTCATAGACTTCTCGAAAATAATTTACATTAAGATGTTACGCCGCGGACAAAGCCAACTCGGGTCGTGACGAATCATGATGGCACAGACAATCTTTTGGGACAATCAAATAGAAAGAAAAGAAACAAAAAGGCTTGTATCATGCCGTTCTTCTTGCTAATTAGATATTATTATATAATATTATACTGTATATTATATGACGATATTGTTGTTTGTTGTCATGATTTGTCACGACCTGAGTTGGCTTTGGCCGCGGCGCAATCGTGTTTTTATTAACCATTTTCGAAAAGTCTATGAGGACAATGAATGAGGACCCCACTAGTGGAACAGGGTCGGTGACGTCACTGCGCAGGTCTATAGACATACCCTGTAGAATCTATAAGTGGAAATGTGGTATTATGGCAGAAGTACTGCCTAAGGAAATTATGTTGATGCTAGAAACCCTAATACAAATCAGTCCACGATGAAACAAATGTGACCTTTTATGACATTTATATATTTATTTACTATTTATATATTTTATAACTATTGTCTTCATGTCATGATTATGAACTGAACACAAGACCTGAATGGAAACAAAACAGCATGGACTTTTTTTTCGGTGATCCCATTGGCTGTGTTTGACTGTACCCTCTATTGATTTAATTTGTGTCTGACTGTACCCTATATACAGATTATTTTTTATGCCAATAAACTGTTAAATAAAGCAATTTAATCAATGCTCTGATTGGTGGCGTATCTGGGGGAAATGCATCTGACAGATGTTACGACGGATACTTCCACTGATAGACTCTCTGCCTTAGGTTGTCTTTGCAAAGCATGTGAGGTAATCCATATTCAACAGATTGTGGGTGTATATTCATAGGTGTTAACTGTGCCAGTCATTATTCTGGTGCGTTGGTCTGTCTGACTCAACCCATTAAACCTGTCCCTAACCCTAACCTAATGTGAAGCCACATTGTCTGGCTAATACGCCATCAGAATTACGAGCGCATTGCTGTATCGTATAGCACATGCACTGTACAGTTCATTTAATCACACAGAAAAGCCTACAAACACACCCGCAATGAATGTTGCCTTCAGCTGTGTTAACCTGTCAAAATGGCTCCTGTGAACATACAAAGTCCATTGTCCATTGCGCTTTATTTTACAAGTAGCCTAATGTGCTCATAAAATGTGGGGATGGGCCGGTTAAAATCGATGAAGTCCCCAGTGACAGCAAACGCTGCCTCCAGTTGTACAGTTCCATGTGGGCTTACTTCAAATCCTTTGACACTATAGGCCAGTGTCTTCCTGTGGAAGCATACACTTGGATTGTTTGAATTTATTTATTTAGGGCAGGGGTTTTCAACAGGTAGTCCGGGGACCACCAGTGGTCCTTGAGAGGGTTCCAGGTGGCCCCCAGCTAAGTTGTTTAACCAAATGTAACTCTTGAGAACGTAAAAATGAAACCAAATGGACCCTGGTGGGTCCATTTGCTTTCATTTTTACACTCTCAAGAGTTAAAATATCCATCATGCGAATTAGTCCAATTCTACACAACTAGAGCATTAATGGCCATGGACAGAAGCAAAAGAAATCTTTAGTTTTGGCATCTGTGGGTCTAAAAAATATCCTCAATTGGTGGTCCGTGGCTCAAGTGCTGAATAAATGGTGGGCCCTGGGATGAAAAAGGTTGAAAAGCCCTGATTTAGGGATTTCACATGTGGAATGATGAACACAGTTCATCATTCATGCTGATAGTTGAGAATCGCGTAGCGTTGAATAAAAGCTCATTGGAATTGAGGCCTAAAATCAGACGCAAGCTTGTGCGTGAAACAAACACAAAAAATACTGGACTCCATGTGATCACGGGTGTCATGCGCTTACTTTATCGTGCAGTGTTTTCTAAGCACAAAACGCAGGTCACTGAAAATGAACTAGAGGCGCATTTTATTACTCCATGGATAGCACAGACAATCATGTTTACATTGTGGTCCAACTGCTTTGCTATTGCTATAAGTTTAGATACCAGTACATTCTTATTGATGTCCAGAGGAAAATGCTGGTGTCCATTTGTGTGAGACTGTGGCTGTCGAATTGTCCAATTTGTCAAGGACACCATTCCTGCTTCACCTATAGCCTTCCTTAACAGCGTGTTCAGTTTGTTAGAATCCCTTGTGTCTTCAGGGGTCCTTGATGGGGTCAGAGAGTAAAATTTACATTTTAATCCTCATGACAATACTTCTTATATCTTAAGGTATCTTAAGCACATCATCAACTAAACCAGCTAATCCGTTGTTTTTAAAAAGTCATCCACCGACCGTCGTCCGACTGCGAACACAGTACTTGCACTCGCTCTGCTCACCACATAAAAATCTATAAAAAAATGGGTGAACAGCCAGTATCAGCCTGCACTGTAGTATATGCCTACAATGTAACAGAGACACGGCACACTTGTTATTAGCATTGTTTACATAGACTTTGACAGTATCCGGTGCAGTTGTTATACTGTTTACACAGTAAGTAACAGGCTAGGTACACATGTGTGCCTACTAGCCTTATAATCACTGACAACAAGCCAACCAACACACTGACTTGGATAACTGTGACGTTTTTACTGCTTCTAATGATGACAGCTCCCTTATTTACTCCCCCTGTTAGTGAGATAGATCATTCCGCCATGCTGGAGGCCGAGGTAATGGATGAAAAAAAAAATGCCGTAAGTCTAAATTTAGAGCCATCATTTACAGTAAATGTGTTTAACCATCCGCCATTAATTCCAATGTCTGGAATCTGACATTTGTGTGTACGTGTGTGGGGGATGTGTTGGTGGTGGGGGATGGCATGATATGTGCAGCGGCATTATTAAAGTGGAAAAAATCATGGTGATTACCTCCTCCATCTTTATTTATTTATTTATTTATTTAGTTGGTTAGTTAGTTAGTTGAGAGAGATATGCTGGAGGGATGGAGATGAAAAATAGACAAATATACAGAGCATCATTAGTGTACTATACAGTATATACAGTATGTACCCTACTCTTCAGTTTCAATTTTGTTTAACCAAGGAAAAGTTATAAGAGGAGGCCACAGAAGTGAACCTATCAAGCCTGTTTTCTCAACTCTCTGTTTTCTACAAGACAACCCTCTCTAAGCCATACATCTCCAAAACCCTACAGATTGTGTCTAGCATATCACACTTTGGCCAATTTTCTGCATGGACTCTAGGGGCTGCTAGTGGGATTTTAAAATCCTATTCTGACTATAGTACAGTTGACTCTACAGAGGAAACACTGCAGTGTCATAGTGACTGTGTGTGTGTGTGTGTGTGTGTGTGTGTGTGTGTGTGTGTGTGTGTGTGTGTGTGTGTGTGTGTGCGTGTGTGTGTGTGTGTGTGTGTGCGGGCGCACACATACGCGTGTGTGTTTGGGCATGCACGTACATGCACGTGCGCGGGTTTCTTTGCTTGTGTGCTTTGTGCGCCCGTGTGATATACTGTATGACTGTGTGGGTATTTTAGGTCAGTGTGTTTGCGGCTGTCCTCCAGTGCCTGATGACATCATATCATGCAGGGAACTAAGTCACTTTCAATAACTGTGACTGCCAAGCTAATCTCTCACACACACGCACACGCACAATCACATGCACAGCACATGCACTCAGACACACACATGCACGCACGCACACACGGCACACACATGCTCATATGTCTGTGGAAAACATATGGCATCACAGCATAAAGCCAAATGCTCTGATAGTTCTAGGCCTGCATCCAGGACACAAGACACCAACACAGGCGCACGCACACACACACACACACACACACACACACACACACACACACACACACACACACACACACACACACACACACACACACACACACACACACACACACACACACACACACACACACACCATTTGACTTTCACATGCACTAGTGAACCTCTGCAGAGTCTGCACACAGTTGCACATCAGCAAAACACATTCACACAACTACGCAAGCTGAGATACATCATGCACATCCACATATACACAAAGCATATATACGTTGTACATGTACATACACAAGCACACACAAAGCATACGTACAGGTATATACTGCACACAAACATACACAGCTACAGTATGTTCACGGCAAAGACACCTACAACGATTGTTGCTCCCTGGCTGGAACCTTGCACTTTATATTATACTTATCTTTATCAGATATTTCCAACCTGGTCAGCAGTGAAAATAGAACATCTGTAAGCTCTTATAAAAAGGAATGATTTGGGACTTGAGGTTTCTACCTCTACAGTACAACAACAACATGCAAGTGTGGAAAAGTGAGTCAAATCCATAGATGAACTTGGTGTATGAACTCAGTACTGCAGTGCAGAGGTATAACCAGGATTTTAGAAATACTGGGGTCATGACTACAAGGTCCAACAGCGTCACCCACCCAACCCCAGGGACATTTTGAAGATGCAATGATTTGGGTGCAATTGAAGAGCCACGCCTTTGTGTCTAGGCAACGCATGGCATGCAACAGCTCATTGAAGATGATGACCCTGTCACTCACAATCAAGTCCTGTGTAAACTTATTTGCCACTTGATGTGGGCACAAGAAGTTTGATGTTGTACGGGGTGTACATGGTCCCTATAGTGCTAAACTGTCCTCTGTATTATATGAACACTTCAGTGTATAGCGGTGTTATATGAACACTTCAGTGTATAGCGGTGTTATATGAACACTTCAGTGTATAGCGGTAGCTACTGCGTGGTCAGTGCACTGACTGAACTGCTTGGTTGACACATCACAGCAGACCTTGTTTGTTTTGCAGTTGTCACATGATTGAGTAAATAATAATATCCTTCACACCGTTGTCCTGTTTTTCTTTTGTGTTCTGTTTGGCTGGTTCCAACAGACTTCCCATCTAGTAATGGAACTGAAAACGACAAGCCCTGTCCCAAAGCTGTAGACTGTAGCTGTCGAAATGTAAAGCTATTGCAATAAGGAGGCATGTCTCTCTGGCCGTGGAAGAACAGTATATTGGTCGATTTACTTGTACTTTAGGACATTTCACACTGAAAGTCAATCATTTGAATGTAGAATTCTCATGAACAGTGAAACTGCTTCTTTTGTGGTGACCAAGTCAATTTCAACTTTGAGATAAACTTGCAAATGGGTGTCCTAAAGACTTACTGTATTGACCTGCTCTGACTTTCTCTTTTGCTTCGATTTGAGTACCGTAACCTCAGACACCGCGGGCGGTTTGTTTTCAACACTTCCAACACTAAATGTGGTTTACAAATCAAATCTTTTTTTAATACTGTTTTTACTGTTTTAAACACTTTTTTAATCAGCGTGGTCAGCGTGCACTTATTAAAGTGGTCAATAAAGGGTTGCCAATATCTGAATTGTCCTCTCAAAATCGGAGTCGGAACCTGCATGTTTCCAATTTAGTATCACTATGCAAGCCAGTAGACAAATGTAAGTTTGAGTTACTGTTCCTCAGTTGGCTCGTGTTGTCCTTTGATTGACCTTGGATGGACTGAGGGAGGAAGCTATCATCTACGTTACAATTCTGCTCTACCAGAATATGAATTGACACACAAGCATGTGTGTCTTTGGCTTATTCCTTGTTAGCTGTCTCCTAAATGCTCTGTTCCAGGTCCACTCCTTTATAACTGGGCTAGAAGTTGGGAGTACGGATGAGGTTAAAAATACCAGACTAAATCTGGTTTGGAACTGTTTTTTTCCCCTTCTCTTCATTCATTTATATGTGAATCATGTTCTGTTTTGGGGAATGTTCTGACATTGTGTCAGTGCACTGAAGAAGAATATAAACCAGGTAGTATAGGAAGGATAATAATGTAGCTACCCTCCACGAATAGCTCTAAAAAGTCTCTCTACCTCCTTCCATCTGGCCATTGCTCATTCTGAGTTGGTGTGCATGCATGTGTGCGTGCTTGCGTGCGCATGTGTGTGCGCATTTGCATGTTTTTTGTATTCCTACTGGCTGTGCAGCAGTGAAACGTGCACTGTGTGTGAACCCAGTGGGTGGAAGGTGGCAGGTTGTTTCTGACTAAACAAACAAACAAGCCTCTACAGTTCTCTGTGATCAGCATTTTCTTCTGCATGGGACTCTCTTTCCTAATGGATACCTTTTTTAGATGTCACTCAAGTCCAGATCAATCTGAAGGTGGAAGTACTGTACCTGCATCCTCAAAAAACAATTACTTGCATCGTCAATTCAATATTGTCAATATGAAACAATTCATCAATCAATTTAATACATAAATGAAAGGTTTCATTGTGAAATGGCACAGGTGATTAATCAAATCTATTTCATGGCTTGAATGAATGCTTCAATCAGAAGCCAGCGTTCCTGTCATGTGAGCGCTTACATCACAACAACAGCTCGCTCCACTCAACAACAGACCTCTGCATAATCAAAGCAGCCTTGTTATGTACTATTTCTGTCAATTTCCTCTTATTTATTAATGTCTTAAGCTGTGTTCTTTGTTAATGTATTAAGCCATGTAACAAGTGGCATAACACTCGACGACTCAACAGTTGGAAACAATTCACTGGTTTGTCGGGTGTATCCCTGACTTACTTGGTGAGCTCAACAAGTTTGTAACAGTTTTCTAATCCCAAGCTGGGTTGTGATGTAATCTTAAAAGGATTCTCACTGCCTGGGTTTCTTTCCCTGTGGCTATCAGGGCCCCAAACAAGGACAAAAAACGTATTTGAAAGATCTCCAATTTGATCAAGGTCTGGAGATTGCACTGATATATTGATGATACTTTGCTGGCTTTTTTGTCCAGGTATACAGTACTTGCACAAACTTCATTGTGAAATCCAATTAATGTAACTCACTGTCAAATTATAAATGAACCCTCTGCTTTACAAATAGGGTAAATTTTACAATGCGTACAGAAGCCTAAATGTTAACTCAGGGTACCGATCAAAAAGCAGTTAAATACCCCACAGAGCGCTGATCAGTACCAAGTTAATCATCCTGACATTTTATCCCAACAACTCGGCAGATGAAACAGCGTTTATGCAAAGTGACTTCTCAACGAAATATCAAGCTGCTCTCCTCCTCCATGCATGCGGCGTCCCCATGAATCGCTACAGTGGCTGAGCACCGTCGTTTGTCAATAATTACCACCTTCTGGAGTCAGATGTCCTATGCCTGGCTGATGCTACAGACCACACACGCACACACACACACACACACACACACACACACACACACACACACACACACACACACACACACACACACACACACACACACACACACACACACACACACACACACACACATAGTTTGTGCACATAGTAATAGTATGTACTGTATATGTGCACATAAATTCCTGTGCCACACATTATATTTCTGTGCATGTCTTCAGATATGTTCACACACATATTGAGATACTAGACTTACTATACTAATATACTACGCATCACTGAGTAGAGGCAAATGTAATTAGGTACTACAAAATGTACTTCTTTTACCTGCATTCCAGCCAAATAATAACGGGGACTTTGGGCATCAGATCTACAAGCTCTGAACATGTAATGCTGCAATGCATATGTGGGCTTGTAGATCAACTGTTTTGATAAATATTGAAAATAAATAAACTGATTTTGTCCGAGATTATTTTTCATTTTAAATGTTCAAACAATTGTTGCCATAAATATTGTTCAAATAGCAGCTTGAGTTTATAAGTCTCCTCCTTTTTGTTATCCCTGCATACTGTAGAAAGGCCCAAAAGGGCATTCAAGGCAATCTAACACGAGGGAGTTGGCGAAGTAATTTATTTTATTATGTGACACCTGCAGAGCTAGTATTTCAGGCATACAACTCAATGTGGCACCAAATCAATGCAGGCAATCAGTCACATGCACGCTCTACGACCCGACCAGGGTGGGGCATTTAAACCTCCCTGCTTACTGCTCACACTTTCTCTGCCATCTTTCTCTTGCTGGCTTTGCTTTGCTTTTTCGCTTCTTCTTTATTGTACTCTCCCGCCGCCTCCACAGCAGCCACCTGCGCGCTCTGTCTCTTCTATGCACCCTTAGGGGGTCCCGGCTATTTCATTCCCTGGCCGTAATATTTATTTGGAAGATTATTTATGACGAATATTTTCATGCTTACAGGGAATGATTCACGACAGAGCCCTGATGTCAAAATGTCTATGGCAAATATTGCTACAATTGCCGCAGGGAAATAACACTGTGAGGCTTGAGAAGCCCCATAAGTCCTTAAGGCCCGTCTAGAGTCAAAATAGGTTTCTGCCAAGAAGGGATCACTTTTTAATAGTTTTGTCGGATGAGATTGTGTTTCTGTTCTGCATGGGAGAGTGCATGTGTGCTAGACCGTGCTAAACGGTGATATAATATTCAGCAATCGGAGTGAATAATATTCACTCTGATTGCTGATCGTCAATTTACCCTTCTGCGATCAGCAAATTTACATTATCTGCACAAACTGATCTTTTATACCGTTTAAGTAGTATAAATGTCAATTAGATATACAGTAAGTATACTATCATTTTGTAACTTTGTGACAGACATAAACATTCTCACCTTCCTTTCCCAAAATTATTTAAAAAACAATTCTTAGTCGGGATTGGTTCCAAAAAAACAAACAAACAAAAAAACCTGATGGGTGCATCCCTAGTGTGCATGAGTCTGTGTGTGCTAGGCTGGTCTGTTAGAACTGAGACACTTCATTTTGCATTGTCACAAACAGTTTCTGTTTCTTGAGTTGTAGCATACGTGTGTGTGCGTGCGTGCGCGTGTGTGTGTGTGTGTGTGTGTGTGTGTGTGTGTGTGTGTGTGTGTGTGTGTGTGTGTGTGTGTGTGTGTGTGTGTGTGTGTGTGTGTGTGTGTGTGTGTGTGTGTGTGTGTGTGCG
This sequence comes from Benthosema pterotum, assembly GCA_039105355.1. Taxonomy (NCBI): domain Eukaryota; kingdom Metazoa; phylum Chordata; class Actinopteri; order Myctophiformes; family Myctophidae; genus Benthosema; species Benthosema pterotum. Next base: position 25,867,415 of record CM076974.1, on the reverse strand, counting down.
CGTGCGCGTGCGTGCACGCTGGACGGAGTCTCTCTCTCTCTCTCTCTCTCTCTCTCTCTCTCTCTCTCTCTCTCTCTCTCTGTGTGTCTATGTATTTCTCTCTCTCTCATCATTTCACGTTCAACTCCCAGTCTTTGTCACATGTCACCCCCCTCTCTGAATTATATCCTTCATGTCATTCTACTCCACATGCTGTCACGGCGGAGACAGGAATTCAATCAAATAATCAAAGAAAAATGAACGAGACATTTCTTCAGGGTGGGTGATGGAGAGGTGACATTTCTCTCCCTCTCTCCCTCTCTCTCTCTCTCTCTCTCTCTCTCCCTCTCTAATCCCCCCTCCAATCCCTCGTTCCCTGGCCCATTTCAGATCTCAGTTTTAACAGTCTTGACCTCCTGTGGGAAAGCTATGCTCCTGTCATCCAATCAAAGCTGACCTTTTCATCTTCCAGGAAGTCATTGATTAATACATGAGGGCTCAGTGCAGTACTTGACCATCTTTAATGATAACTATGCATCCATGTGGGGGTTTGGCAGAGTGGAAAATGAGTTATTGCACAGCGCCTGCACACAGTATATCTTCATAACTGTGTACTCATACCAATTGTGGCAAAAAAACATGCAAGGCATCAACTAACACATTGGGAGCAATGTGGGTTCAGTGTCTTGCCTAAGGACACTTCGACATGTAGACATGGAGGAACTGGGATTCGAGCCACCGACTCACTGATCACATGCTTTACCATTCCATTTTATTTTTGTCAATTAATTTCCTTTTGTGTGTGTGTGTGTGTGTGTGTGTGTGTGTGTGTGTGTGTGTGTGTGTGTGTGTGTGTGTGTGTGTGTGTGTGTGTGTGTGTGTGCGTGCGTGTGTGCGCACGTCTATTATTCATGTCCATTCTTTTCCCCAGAGTTGAATTAACATGCAGTAGCATAGTACAGTAGCAACGCAATTATTTGTGATACCTTTAATCATTGTTTACACTTGATGAAAAAAAAATACTCTTCAGTTGTTCACAGACTGCTTCATCGGTCATCTCATCCTACAGAGGGTCTTCCCTCTTCATAGCAGAAAAGGAAGGTGGAGAGAGAGAGAGAGAGAAAAGAGAGGGAGATTGAAAGTGTGTGCCGGGGGTGAGGGGGTTGGAGGGGGTTGGTGATGCTCGATTACCACCAGCTGAAGGTTTAAAACATGACAGCCCTGGCCTGTCCTCCACCGCATGTCCCCGACCCGCTCCCTCGCCATGAAACACCACGTCTCTTTATCCCCCAGGCAGACAACCCCCTTCCAGCCCACGGCCCAGAACGGGGCTGTAGTAGCCCTGGGGGACGGAGTTGACAGAGGTCCCCTGAGACCACCACCAGAGTGGTGTTCTTGCTTAGATTGTCTTCCTAAAGGGCAGGTGGAGCAGGCGAGAGAGGTTGGCTGCAACACGACCTCAGTGTTAGAAATGCAGCATTCTGTTTCTTTTATATTTCTTTTTTTTTTTTTACCTTTATTTTGGTGAACTTCGAATCAGATTTTATCTTCGCTTAATGTAAACGTGAACAAAGATTAAAAAAAAATGTATGATTTTGGTTGATTGTGAGTGACATATTACAGAAGAGAGCTCTTCACATGCACTTAAACCCTATGCACTGCACTTATGGTTGAGTGGAGCCCCCCCGAGGGGGGGGACTACTTTTCTCCTATCGGCAATAACGGCGCAAGCGACCAATGCATCATAACACAACGCTTTCTGAACTTGTAAACCTGCTATTTTTGCAGAATGTCCACCCCAGCATGAGAATTCGTGAAAGGGGTTCAAGTGGTTTCAGCCCCAATAAAGCCATGTGGACCGTTTTCACATAAAGTACATGTCACAGGAGTCATGTCATGTCATACAGATACAGTATAACAGCGTATAACACATCTGCAGGCATTCAAATGAATATCGATCCCTTTGATTTAGGTGTGCCAAGGAGTAAGCACTGACATTAGTCAATAGCATTTGTCAATGCTTGCAAAGTGGCAGACTTAAATCAAACATATTAATTCCAATTTACTTCCTGCCATCCCCTCTAATCGAGTATGGTTGCTGATTCCAATCATACGTCATGCTGCTATGGCAACTGGGCAGACTTCACATGAAGGCACACCGCTGAAGTTCAAGGGCAAATCTTATTGTGCGAGTCGTTCTTTTATTTGTAGGCCTTTAAATCGGTACGTAACGAACTAAACATAAAATGGCTAAATGTTCCTTTGCTTTGGATAATCAGCCATTTCACCTACCTGTGATCACGTATAGGAAACGTTAGCAGTGATTAAAAACCACAGCAGAACAAAGGGGCTTTGGAATGCTGGCGTGTAACCAGATGGCAGACGCTGGTTGATGCCCTCTGCTTGTATAAACGTGAGACTTTGCAATTAGCAGCATTGAGCGGGAAGTAACAAGGTGTCAGCTATAGGAGCACGCGACGATCGGGTAAAAATAGTTGTACTGTATGTAGAGATAGCGTGAGCGAGTGAGCTGTGGTTAATTAGAGGAGGTGATGGTCCTTCATAATAGTTCTTCATGATGACATACAGTACTTTGCAAGTCCTTGCTTTCTATTTTATGGTAAATGGTGAATTTCTATAGTGCCTTCATTCCAAATGATTTACAATGCACGTTACATTCACACAGACACTTGGACACTTGGGGCGGCAGTGGTTCAGGGGTAGAATCACCGGATGGTAACCGCAAGGTTGCCAGTTTGATCCCGGGCTCCCGCAGAGTTAGTGTCGAAGTGTCCTTGAGCAAGACACTGAACCCCTAATTGCTCCTGATGTGCTAGTAGGTACCTTGCATGGTTTCCACTGCCATCAGTGGATGAATGTGTGTGAGAATGGGTGAATGTGATGCACAAGCTATTTAAAGCACCTTGGATAAAGGCGCTATATAAATACACCATTTACCACTAAGCAAAGATTATCTAGTAATCTTTTTCTTGCGTACTTGTTGGCAGGTCTAAGTCAGTACTGATTGATTAAACAGTCAAAATAAAACATATACGCTCTGTTGGTATAGCAGCGATTTAGCAAGGTCAACACAGTGTTTGTACATGTGCAACTTTATCGTAAAAAACATCACAAATGCAGGATTTGATCATCCCAATTTTTTATCACATGTGATATATTGATATATCAAATCGAATCGCAGTATAATTAAGAATCGCTTAAATTTTGAATTTTTTGTCTTGATCGGACAAAAAAAAATCCCTCAGGAAAAAGGTCCTAAGATAAAAATCATTCACAAACACTTGTTGTCATGATGATGATGTCATCAAGTTGTGTTTCACCATGTTAATGATTAATCGATTTTGGCGATTCGATATTGATATCATGGCATTAAGAATTGCGATATTTTGGCATATCGATTTTTTTGCCCACCCCTATTTGATAATGTCACAGCAGGGTCAATCTGAGAACCCAGCGGCATAAAAGGAAAAGGCATTGCACACATGCACACATCACACACATCACACACACCACTCTTCAATACCATTATGAGATCTTATCTCGCCATCTATCACTGACAGGAAGAGTGTCATGGTGGGTGGGCAGGGTGAGATGCTATGTCCCATTAGCCCACCTCTTCAGTTACTGTGGTTACCCCCATTCCGTATCAATCAACCCTAATTGGTCCAGGGAATTTGCAGCGTTAACGTATTAACACTACCCAGGGGACGGTGGAAGGGGAGTATGGTAATAGTAGTAGTAGCCGTAAATGCAAAGGGAGTCAGGATTATGGTTACGATGGTCGGGTTGAGGTATGAAGGCATGGTGGTGGAAGTAGCCACTTCTACCTCTATCCATCGATTGAATAGAGCATAATCACGAGTAATCGCATGATCGAATGCAACGAGTAGACGCAGATAACAGATACCTGCCGGGAAAGTAGATATTTTGTATTCATAATTGCATCGGCTGATCACGACTACTACTAGTGTGGCGGGGCGAAGGAAGTTTTACTGAGGTTATGTTTAGGGTTTAGTAACCGCATAAAGCACCGCCTAACCCTAGCCTAACCTAACCCTAACCATAACCTCAGTAAAACTATGCTACTAGTAGTAGCCGTGATCAACCGATGCAATGAATACAAAATATCTACTTGCCCGGCGGGTATCTGTTATCTGCGTCTACTCGTTGTATTAGATCGTGTGATTACTCGTGATTGTGCTCTATTCAATAGAGCACAAGGTCGAAGCGGGTGGTGGAAGTCACACAAATGCCTTCTAATTACATGTGTATGGAGGGTTGCCTCGTAACGGACATGGCCGTGGAGGTGTCCCTCACTGTGAATGAACGAGTCAGAGAAAGAAAGCTTGGCTTTCTTTCTCTTGAATCAGCAGGGTAAGCTAGATTGAGAATTGGGTAGGCTACAGCCTTCATAGTCTTATTGATTGATATTGAGAACACCCCTCTGCTCTAGTGAGATATCAGAATAACTTGGGTCAGTCGTGGAAACAGGTGATGCATAGTACACCTCATGTAGGTCATCTCAAAGGTAAGAAACGGGTATCAGCCTGGCCTTCTAATATTACTATGAGTTGTAAAGAGACACCACGTTTTCATTTACCACAGGATGAATGTAGTATTGTCATTCCCCTTTAGAACTGAATGTCATGTATTTCCGCCATAGATGGGGGAATGGAGTGTCATCGTCTCTGCCAGGCCGAAGGCATGGCCAGCCCAAGACTATGCCGCGACTTTTGCAAAACGTGGAATTTCATTTACAGTTTTCATTTATTTTTAAAATATTCTTTTGGAAGATGTAGCCGCCTCCATGTTTAGGTATGCCCAAAACAATATTTTAAAAATAAATGAAAACTGTAAATGAAAATCCACGGCCCTCTCACGTATTAGGAGGACAATATCAGTCAGCAGAAAAAAGATGTTGCGAATAATCTGTCATGGTTAAAATGGAGTTTTAAGTTATAATGGGTTTGTATAGGAAGGGGCTGGAGCCGCCAAGATGAACATCAAATATCTAAATAGTGAATGGAGTAAACTGTCTGTGGTGTTCACATTAGACTGCGTAGACCATAAAATGACCAAAAGTTTTTTTTTTTTCTTTTTTGAAAGTGGAATATCCCTTTAATGTGATTAAGATTTTTTCTTCTTCCTCTTCTTTCCTTGTTTATTTGTTAACTCGAATGGCTAAGATTGTTTTCCAGAGGGGGCAATCTGACATTGACACAATCTGACTCTTGAAATCAAGCATCAGTATGCTGTGCAATTGTTTGTTTCAGTCAGAGCAGAGGCCTGGTGCCAATTGAGTAATGACTGAGTAATTTATTTTGGGACTTCATATTCATTATGGCAGCTCTGAAGAGTTAAATCATTAAGAACTCATTAGAAGTTCCTAAATAGATGCTGTGCCTGACAATGGATGGCTACAGCTGGGGGAAGGGTTATTAGAGGGCAAGACGACAAAACAGACTCATGGATATGAGCATCGAAGAGATGCATAATTTGAGGCAGGCAGAGCCTCGTTCAAAATAAATAAATACAAATAAAATCTGAGAGAGAGAGAGAGAGAGAGAGAGAGAGAGAGAGAGAGAGAGAGAGAGAGAGAGAGAGAGAGAGAGAGAGAGAGAGAGAGAGAGAGAGAGAGAGAGAGAGAGAGAGAGAGAGAGAGAGAGAGAGAGAGAGAGAGAGGACCTATATAAGGACCGATATAATTCATATAATAGGTCCTCACTAATGTACATAATAAAATACAATTTTATACAACAGTTCAGAAACTTCTTCTCAATGACATCATCAATGGTGGAATCCAAGCTAATAGAAACTGCAGGCTTTCTATTCCTGTAAAGTTGCAATGCAAAAATGGCAGCTATCATTCTCCCGAATCCCGATAATAAAAATATAAATATATTTTCAAAAACACATTGTTAAAAAAAATCTGCAGAATGATGATGTCATTGAAAGAAGTTTCTGAACTGTCCAGAGCCCTAGAAAAAGTAGGAAGAAAAAATAGTGGTAAGATTATCATGTACATTAGTGAGGACCTATTATATGAAGATACATTGAAATGTGATGAAGTGCTCCTTTAAACAGAGCAAAGATGTGTGAGGCATGTGATCGAGAGAGAGAGAGAGAGAGAGAGAGAGAGAGAGAGAGAGAGAGAGAGAGAGAGAGAGAGAGAGAGAGAGAGAGAGAGAGAGAGAGAGAGAGAGAGAGAGAGAGAGAGAGAGAGAGAGAGAGAGAGAGAGAGAGAGAGAGAGAGAGAGAGAGAGAGAGAGAGAGAATAAGATGAAAGATATGATCTAAAGAGCGGTGAAGGCCTTTCTACTGGGCCATGTGTTCTGTGTGATACGCCGTGTTCAAACGCCTCGTCAGTTCGAACTTCAATCCCTCTAAATGCTGCTGAACCTTTGCCAGGGAGTCTGTGGCACCACAATTCATCTCAATTTACCTCAATGACAGTGGTGACGCAGGTCGGACAGACACCCCTCTCAACCGTAATTTAACCCTTTGTGTACTGAACGCATTTTGGTGTTCAATGCATTATGTTACACTTTAGCTATTGAAAAATATCAGATCTACAAGCTCATATCGCGCCACCGAGTGTAGGTCTGATTTTTTTTTTTTAAGAAATTGTGAAAATGATGGTAAGAATGATAAGAAAATAATAAGAATATATTCTATTTGACACCTGATTGTAGTTTCTGACACGAGATTCTAGTTTCTGATGCTAGATTCTGACAGATTCTAGTTTCTCTGAAAAATCTACAGTATGTACGTGTGTCAGTGATGCTTAACATATTTCATGCCAAGGACCACCAGAATTATCTATATTTGGCTGAGGACCCCCCCATCTGAAAACATGTTGTTGTAGGGATCCCCCAGAAGCAACAATTTTAGTTCAAAATATTTGCTTCCAAAAGAATATATATTCAAAGATTTGCATCACATTTTCACAATTTTTCAAAAATATCAGAGCTACAAGCTCGCAGCGCGCCACTCGGTGGCGTACTGTGAGCTTGTAGGGCTGATATTTTTCAATAACCTAAGTGTAACATAATGCTTTGAACACCAAACCGTGTTCAGTCAAAGGGTTAACAACGATTTGCAGTATTCCGCATTGGTTTCCTTTTATTACCCTGCCCATATGGCAATGTACTGTATCCAGCCTCATTGACCCATACATCCAAAGAGAAAAGTCTGATTGTACGAAACAACATTAGATTGCGTGAAGCACACTTTTCCACTCTATTTGTCGCTAGGTTTGCCATTCACTTGGATGTGCATCTGCATGTGCGTTATGCCTACATTATAAGCACCATTCAAATATCTTTCCTGCTGTGTAGGAGTTCCTTCATTAGAATGGCATAAATTTAGCTTCACATATATGCTACTCAGTGAGCTGTTGCATAGCTGCTGTTAAACAACCAACCAGCAATCCCACCAGGGACTGGAAAATCAATACACTATTGTGAAAAATAATATGGTGATTCTCAAACCATCTAATAATTGTTGTTCTGCACACTGCGCAGCCCTTCCCCACATTGGCAAAGTGGTGGCTTAATTGTGACCATGTTGACTAGCAGCTTTTGGCGATTGGGATAGCAAAATATTTTGATGTTTTATTATACATTATTGGTACTGTAAAACTGCTTGGGAATAATCACAGTTGTACATGTCTACTTTGGGAACAGCACCACAAAGTACAACATGGTTGGTTTGATTTGATCATTTTATTTTATGTCATGTTTGCTGTTGCAAACACAAGATGCACAAGATACATACTGTAGTGTGGCGATAGTGATATCCCTCTGGACAAATGGATACAGTGATCCTTTATGCAGTCTCTAGTAGCAAAAGTGCATAAAACAATAACAATGTTACAGTAAGAAATAATGCTATTATACTATTACTACTATTATAATTGCATTGATTCTCCAACAACACTACTCTGATGTTTGTCTTAGTTCCAAGTATACAGGCCAGGGTCGGATTGACCATTGGGCCACGACCCGTAGAGGGCCGGTGGTATCACAGTATGATTAAAAGCACTGGTTTTCAACCTTTTTGATACCAGGGCCCACTATTCATTCAGAATTTTGAGCCATGGACCACCATTTGATGACATTTTAGCCCCACATACCCCAAAACTAAAGATTTATTTTGCTTTTTGGTCCACAATTCCAGGCTGGATTTGGGAAACAAAACAGTCAAACATACAGATCATAAATGACCATTGATCTTCTACATTTTGTAAATAGACTTGGGCCAATTTGATTAGATGAATATTTTAACTCTTGAGAGTGTAAACATGAAACGAAATGGACCCGCGAGGGTCCATTTGGTTTCATGTTTACGCTCTCAAAGAGTGACATCAGGTTAACCAACTATACCAGGTAGAATTGTGATGGGCCGGTCTAGGCCAAATCACGCTAAAAATGTCCAGGCCAATTTTTTTCGCCTAGTCTACCACTGATACAGGCATAGCAGCATGAATTGTGATTTGATTTGTAAACTTTTGAAGCAAATGATTGAATCAAAATGATATACAGCACTGAAGCCTTTGCACAGTATCATACATGGTACGTGAATGTACCAATGTTTTTTCTTATATTTAAAGGTAAGCACCCTGTTGCTTGCTCAAGACATGTTGAACAATAAAAAACACTGAAAAATGACAAGAAAGGTCAGTGTGCATGACAGATAGACATGAAAACAAAAAAGGCTTCAACTGATCTCTGCCACCGTTCAGTGACGAATGGTTTTAGCAGCATGTTAAATGAATGTGTACTGCATATAGTGGATTTGCCGGCAAGCACTTCATTTAAATAGATGGACGGTGTTTAAATGGCAATCCATAAAACTGACGGCCATGTTTTATTTCATTTATTTTGCATAGTAAAAGGCTCCATTATGCTTTATTTATACTTGAGACCGGCAGATAACTAAGTATAAATCTCTGTTTAGGCTTATAGTCTCGTAATATAGAGCACCGAAGACCTGACATCACTCGCTCATTCCTTAGTTCACAGAAGTACTTTCCCTGTGGAGAATAACATGGGGTCCTCTAATATAATAATCATGTAATATAAGAATTATTAAGAAGAAAATTAACACATTTTTTTATAACAAAAAAAAAGAATTGTCCAAAATTAAACAAACATTCTTGGCAACATTGTTGTTGGGTCTGTATCATTTACGACAGTTCAGTCACACATATTTTTGATAAAGTCTAGCGAATATGTAATTAATTCAGCAGCAGTAATAATGGTGTCTTCTCTCAGCTAGTTGAATGTAATGGGTGAAATGTGAAATCTGAAACACTTGAAACGCAGTACTACCAAAATCCCCCTATGGGGAATACCAAGCATTAAAAAGTAGTCCTACATGAGGCTGTGGGCTCTTTAATGCTCTACTGATATTGATGTCAGACTTTGGCGTGAAGGGAGATACAGTAAAACAACAATCTCAGGATTCATACTTGCTGTGATTTTCAGTGTGACGTTGAATCTTTCTTTCTTTCTTTCTTTCTTTCTTTCTTTCTTTCTTTCTTTCTTTCTTTCTTTCTTTCTTTCTTTTTCTTTCTTTCTTTCTTTCTTTTTCTTTCTTTCTTTCTTTCTTTCTTTCTTTCTTTCTTTCTTTCTTTCTTTCTTTCTTTCTTTCTTTCTTTCTTTCTTTCTTTCACACTCATTCATTCATTCTGTTCTTCTCAATTTCTAAATTCTTTACTCTGGCTTCATGTGTCCCTCTCTCTCCCCAGGTGATGCTAACTGTTGAGGTGAGGGGTAAAGCTGCACTTAATGGTACACTGTACCTCAGTAATGGCTGCGCCCTAAGGCACCGTATCTGGGATTTGTACGTGCACGTGTGTGCGCGTTTATGTGTACACGCGTGCATGCATATCTTGCAGTGTGCTAATAAACAAACCTATATTGTATCAACATTCTCTAAACCGTCCTGGGATTGCTACTTTAAGTGTTACCTTGGCTACACCCTCGCTTCAGGCTGCACATACATAGATGTACTCTTTCAAGGACCCTGCAAAGTAATTCCTGGAACCAGGGGCAGATCTAGGCATGGGCATGGGGGGGCAGTGCTCCCATAAATACCCAACCCCCCCCCCCCCCCCCCCCCCCCCCCCCCCCAAACACGATGTCATGCAAAACAACCCAAGATATTTCAAATTAAAGTGCTTTCATTTAAAATGATTTGAAACACTACTACTGCTACTAGTAACTACAATTTCGGCACCACTAAACCAACAGCATTTCATCATTGAAAACAGAAAACTCTCTGAGTCAGACCTTTAGCTTTATGCATGCTGCGTGTCTGTTGCAAATTCAACAACAACTGATGTTATTATTGATGCTTTACTTGACTAACAAAAGTCCTGTAACCGCACCCATACCATTTTCTCTTGCCCCTCCAACATGTTCTCCCCCCCCCCCCCCCAAAAGGGACATGTTACATCCGCCCCTGCCTGGAACAGTGATCTTGATTGGCTCATGTCTTCCAAGGTGCCATCCCCTTAATTTCCCCGTGAAATTGAAGGTGTGACAAAAGACTGAGTGTGCGGCTGTGTGTTGGATCAATACCAGGCTTGTTTAGCTAGTTACTGGACCACCTGGATGAATTGAACCTCGTGTCTGATGTAATTTTCTCTCCACAAGCATGATTGGCTGCATTGCATCGCACCACTTTGGGAATCTATCTCACATCCATCCTCTCATTCTGCGTGTGTAAATAGAACATACACAGGTGTTCCCTGCGCACTCACTCACACACACACACGCACGTCTGTGTGCATGCACGTCACGCACCCAGTACAAACACACACACACGCACAGGTGCACTTGCGCACACGCATAAACATATACACATACGCACGCGTCAATGTTAACCTTCAGAAATGCTGTGCAAGCTGTTTGTCTTGGTTACCTCTCTGATAACCTTTTCTCAAGTCTGGCTCTCCTCTCATTTAGTCATCCCACAATCCCTTGCAGCTCGTCGTTGCTATATGAGCTTGGGGACCATTTACAACCACGCTGCCACTGAATGACTTCAATTATTTACCACAGTAACGCCACCTTATTCACGGCCCAGACGTATAGCTGAATGGCTTCTTACTGTATGAGGAACCATAGACTGTAATACTGTATGCACTGTAACCTATAAAACCAAATGGACCCTTGCAGGTCCATTTGGTTTCATGTTACTCTCAAGAGTTAAAATATTCATCTAAATTGGCCCAAGTCTAGTTGGAAAATGTAGAAGATTAATGCTCATTTTGATCTGTATGTTTGACTGTTAACCAACATAAATGTTGCTAAAATGTCATCAAATGGTGGTCTCCTCTTCCGTGGCTCAAAATTCCGAATGAATAGTGGGCCCTGGGATCAAAAATGTTGAAAACCAGATGGCACCGGCCCCCTACGGGTCGTGGCCCACCGGGAGATCTCCCTTTACGCCCAATGGTCAAACCAAGCCTGCAATGTATGTACTGTAGGTACTGTATGTATTTACAGTATGTACATACAGTATGTATGATTCAGTCGGGTCCCTTACTCACTCACTGCTATTTTCCCCTCTCACAATCAATCTCTCTGTAGCCTTTCCGATCTTTATCAGTTCTGTCTTTCACACACACACACACACACACACACACACACACACACACACACGCACGCACACGCACACGCACACGCACACGCACACGCACACGCACGCACACACACGCACACACACACACACACACACACACACTTCACAGTCTCTCTGTCTCTCTCGTCCCTCATTGTCAGTATGGCTCCTTGTGCTGCAGAGTGCTATTTCACACCTCTCTGAGTGAGTTAAGCTCTCCTCTGAAGCTCAGGAGATCACCTGCCACTGAGACCAACACCTTACAGATAAATCCTGCACGTTCATTCATCTCAGGGTTAAACAGACGCTCCGAATTTCGCAGTGCTCCGACTCTGTCAGTGGGACTAGACGTTCTATTACAGGAACATCTTGACCCAGAACATTGAGTTACAAGCCTTATTGAAAAATTTTCGAGAGCATAGTGGAGAGGGATTATGAAGTCGGCTTTGACACATGTGGGTTTTTATCTCTCTTTACATCCCTATCTCTCTCTCTCTCTCTCTCTCTCTGGCTCTATATTCGAAATTATTCTGTCTATTTGAGATCACACAAGTGAAATTGTATCATGGAAGAGGTAAATTGAAGCTGAAAAGATTGCCTGTACGGTACCCTTCGCCTGCCTTTCAGATCTGGAAGGTTATGAGCAAGGTTTACCTGAAATATTGAAGCAAAGAAAACAAAAACACACAGTGATATTATGCCTCAGCTGGTGTTATGACAACTCTGTCCACGGCTGAGAAACAGTCGCAGCGGGATGGAGAAAGCAGGCAGATCTTAGAGAAATGATGGTGGAGCAGCTTATCTTCTTACTCTGTGGCAGAAAGAGATGTTTATTGAGGTTTTTTTAATTGACTTAAATATGAAATACTTTTGTGACCAAATTACTGAATTATTTTGATCAATGCTTACAATTTTATGTAATCTATTTATGTGTAATCTTTATTCTTATGTGTAATTATTTATGTGTGTATTTTATTGTATTTTACCTGTTGCACCTGTGTTATCTCAATTAAAAAGGATGAACTGATTACTACTACTGTACATCCACAAATTGGCACAGAAATTGGGTTGACAAAAAACTATGGAAACGAGGAACAATGAAACTAATCATTGAGTGGGTTCAAAGTAGTTACAAGCCAAGTTGCCTCCAATGAGTTGGTCAGTGTGAGCTGGCCACCATTGGTGTGTGAATGTGGGAAGTGGGGACGCTGGCGTCGACTGTTCGCCGCTCTACTTCCCAATGTATGAATGAATGGACCATTGTAAAGCGCTTTGAGCACTTGGAAAAGCGCTATAAAAATGCAATCCATTATTATTATAATCCATTAAGCCTGTGTCGATAAATTCACAAACAAACAAGCAAGCAAGCAAACAAATAAGTAAGACATATAATAAAGCTTGGGTTGAAAATGCTTTTTATTCATGCCCGTAACAGAGTAAAGAAACATGCATTGCAGCTGTACTGTCTTACAGCAATATACTTTGCAGTAAGCCCTGCCCTCTCCCCTGAGTCCAACGCATGGTTGGACATGTTTACATTGGAATTCATATTCCAATTACATTTTTGGAACCAGACCTTCAAAATATCTTCCAATCCATCAGCAAGGCCGGCTATATGCAGTAGCAAAAATGTTTGTGCCCACCTTTTTTGGTAAAACAATGTTTTATCATAAAAAACTATTTGTGGAGAGGTTTGTCTATCACTAGAGTATCTATAATGAGAGAGAGTAGCGACACTCCCCTTGGACTCCAATGCTATGGCTGAACAGAGACGGCTATTGGCTGAAAAGTGCTGGTTGGAACTAACATATGGTTCCAAACAAACCACTCGCCCATCCACTTGCATTGACAGCAGAACAGTGAAGGTGTGAAGCACGAGATGCAAGTTCAAAGCGCAACGCCACTTTGTTTTTTACAGTTACTCTATCATATGTTGTACTTAGTTGTCATTGGACCCTAGCAGTTTTGATAGTGCTTACTGATAGGCCTATTGTCATTACTGTGTGGGGAAATTGGAGAGACAGGTTTGTGGAGTTTGATTACTTGCTTGTACAGTAAAAGCTGGTGTGGTTGGAAAATCAGGCAGGGGACAATGTTTTGCCCACCACACCCTCAGCCTTTCATGGAGGCACTTTACCCCCCACCTGCTCCAGAGGAGCTGCTAAGTGGGCAACAGTTGAGGAGTGTGATCGCTCAGACAAGCTCCCTGGTGTGCAAGCATGAACACCGGCCGGGCAAAGCACTGTTGAACAAGAGCATGCATGTTCAGCAAACGTCCCTGAGGTAAAATACAGGTCCCTGGAAGTAATTCTACCGATTTTATACTAACGGCTCCTCATCAAATCTCACCATGCAGGCAGAGGCTTCTCTCCTGTGCTACTTCAAGCTGTATCACTGTCAGCTTCCATATTGTTTACCTCGCTCAAGTAGCAACAACAACTAAAGAACGTGGAGTCCTGGACTGTCTCTTCTTACAAATAAATATCGTGACATGTATCTTCTTTCAAAAGCAGAACCGTTAAGACATTTCCTCCGGCCGTGAAATCCAAAACCAAACACTTATAAATAGACTATATTTTTGCGTGTTAGCAACCATCGACACCTTTAACAGGTTTCCTTTGAATAGTGACGTACTGTTAAGCGGGACACGTGTGAATTCCATTCTCCAGCCTTCATTAAACATTGATGGCCAGACTGTACCTCATTAATGGAGCCCATAAATCACTATGGAGATGGACTGTCCCTGTCTGAGATCGATAGACCACACTGCACCTGACTGACCCTTGACATAAGAGGCCGCCAGAGTGCCGTCGCCTAGGTTGACTATCGGCTAGTTTATTCTAATTAAAGCAATGAAGTATGATTAAAATTTGTTTACTCTATCCATTGGAAAACAATGCAATTATATTTAATTTACAGACGGTTTGAATAGCATATTTGAGTTGAATTAATTTGGTACAGTTTTGAGTCGAGTTAAGGAAAAAAACACATCAACTTGACACATGTCAATATATGGATAATAATATTTGTTGTTTTTTCAAACATTGTTTCAAACAAAGGTGACTCTAATCACCAATAGGGACCTAAATCAATGCTAAAACTCAATACAACTTCAGACATAAAATTACTGTGCACAAATCTTTCTAGCAGTTCATACACAGAAAGACAGAAAACGAGAGAAGTGTTACAAAATGTGTTCCAAATGACACCTGTGTACAGTACAAGCAAGAGGGTGTAAATGGCTTTTACACATTATTGTAGGCTACATTATGTGCCATCCAATGCTGCATGAAACGGTGAGATTAACACCATTAATGATATACCTATGTTTTACGGATCCCGCTACAAGAAATAGGTTGGGAGAGGCTTACTGTTGGTATCAGCCGGTAAAACGTGGAACTCTAGTCTGCATGCGTGCTTGCATGCTTGCGTGCATGCATGGTAGGCCTACACTATGTGCATACAAACACCATAGATTAAAAGTCAAATATACAATTCCTAAAAAAGGAAATGTTTGCTTGTATTTCTGTAAATTCTGGATATGGTGTCACACAGGCTCATTAAGTTCCTAATTAACTTGTACAGGACCTGCATCATAAAAAGAAAGTGATATATTTTGTTTTTTGTTAGGATAGATTAATGTCCTTGTGTAAAATGCACAAGCAACACTGCAGATGCTCAACATATTGAGTAGATCATTGTTCAAATAATGGTTCATTCATTCCCTATAACTTGTTTTTTTTATACCTTATATGCATGAACCAGAAATTTGTGATGACTTTAGACTGTTCAGACTTGGGGGGATACTACTTTTAATAATATTCATATTTATCTGACTGTACTACCTAATGTGCCACCATTCTTAGTTATAAAAATATACACTGGCAGCAGTGTCTGTGAATCAGTAGTGACAGAAATTCATGGCGTTAGTAGTAGCACCTATGTCACATTTGTCACAGTGGCTAGCCCTAGCAGTGACGGCTATATTGTAGCTGTCACTTGAGGCACACCACCTGAGGATATATTTGACCATGGTTTGAAGCTGGGTTATCTCTTAATACTGCTCTATAGGGCTCCGCAGTGGCGTCAGAGCGTCTGTTTCCAGAAGTGAATTCCCGTTCATTTTCCTCATAGACTTTTAAAAAATGATTTATATATAGACGTTTACACCTCGATTGTCCAACTTGGGACAACAAGCACAATATTTTGGACTGGTCAAACAATGAGTAAACCTTTGTTTAAGTCTATGAGGAAAATTAATGGGAAATTCACTTCTGGAATTGGCGCTCTGATGTCACTGCAGAGCTCTATTGATGGCCTGGGCTGTAGCTCAGCGGTCCAGGCCTCCAGTATGGCTGTGTGCTGCAGGTTTAACTCTTCCATTACCATCCATGGCCATTACCTCATGTCACCCCAACCATCTCTCTCACTATTTCCTATCAGCAGGGGTGTAGTGGAGGGGGGACGCGGGGGACGGCGTCCCCCCACTTCTCACATCTAAAATATTTTTGGGGCAAAACTAGGCCTATGTTTTTTGTCTTGTCATTTACTTTTATGGATACAATTAAAGGTAGGGGAAGTGATTTCACTTTTGTCAGATATCACCCACAATTTTTTTTTTTTCTGTTAAAATGCTCTATTATAAGGTGTGGAAACCATATATGGAGTTTCCCCCTCCCCCACGTTAGCAGAGGAGCTAATAAAAGTTCCCCAGGTGGTGGCGAATTCTCCTCCAATCAGGATCGAGCAGCAGGTTCACATAGTGTAGCTACTGTTGGACGCCCCTAGTGCAATAGGCTGGTACTACACCATGAATTTCAAATCACTTACCCTACCTTTAAGCATGACCAAATCTTTCTCAATATGCTATACTTGTTTCAATAGCATGTCTGTGTGTGTTGCACAGGTGCACGCAAATGCAAGTGTGCATGCACGTTTCTTAAAGGGGAATTCCACACATTTTCAATATTTTACTATGTCATTAATGTACCTTAGAGATGTTGTGTGGACATGGTAAAAAGTTCCCCCATTCCGTGTTTCCTAGAAATGGAGGTCTGAGAAAAATCATGGTGAAATATGTCTTGATGACATCATCAAGATGTGTTTCACCATGTTAATGAGGTTCCTTTTTTCCGAGAGTGTACAAATGGAACCAAATGGACCCGCTAGGGTCCATTTGGTTCACTTTTGTACACTCTCAGAAAAAAAATAATAAAATGAGTGGAATTCTCCTTTAAGAGACTTCTAAAAGTCCCACTACAACACTGCCTATCAGCCTACTTACTGTCTATCGTTCTATAAAAACACTATTACAAATGTCCCTGGCACACACAGTCACTCAACTCAGGATTGGAAAAACAATTCCAGGGAGAGGAACGATATTGATGTGCAGGACTGAAAAGAGTTATGGCTCTTATCACGTTCCTGGGAAAGCGATGTTTACCTTTAAGGGGAGATGGTGAGATTATTGTCCTTGTAATGGGAATTCTCTTGGCATAATCAAACTCATAGCTCACTGTGACCTCTTTGTGACTAAGCACTTTCCGAAGTAGGTCATTTGAAAAACATCATGGGTCGGTTATAGATGATCTATTTCACAAGGCACAAAGTGAATGCATTTCATCTCTAAATTAGTTGTGGGTGTGTTTTTTAGGCATAGATTTATTTTAATTTTACTTTTTCCAAACCTAACCAGAGCAGCGTTTACAAATACTGTACATCAAATAGTGGGCATGCATGCATGTGTACACGTGTGTGCACACATAAAAAATAACAAAGTCACGGAAGTAGTTCTTGAAATGCTGAGGAACTGTGTATAGAAGTGTGTTATGGTATTCAGACATAATTTCTTTGCATTCACCGCCAGATATCATGTGTTATCACACCCGTGTCAAATCTGCCGTCAGCTGCTTCTCGGTGCCTTGGTCAGTGTTGTGTGGGAGTCAGAGTTTGTGGTGTAGTTGTTGTTGTTCACTTATGCAGTCATCTTTATGAATACTTCAGCTTGCATAACTGCTTCACAAGAGCAATGCTGGTGTAACTCAGTCATTGACAAGTAACACGTAACAAGTGTACAAGGTCTGTGCGTGCTCTTTCAATGAATTTACAATGTACAATTGCCCATCCAGAGCGAGTATAGTAATTATTTCACTTATAGTGCCTTTTTGCTTGGAGACGGACCCCAGTGGTGTGTAGTTAATATTCTGTGCAAACTTCTATCGAAAAGGCTCTCAGTTATTATAAATTAATAATCAGATATATGGCTAACTGGCGTGAGTTCCCGGCATCACAACCCTAGCCTATAGGCCTTTATAGGCTACTATACTGTATATAGCCGCCGTTGCATAAACATGAATTGCACATAGTCATTCATTAATTGGCCTTTCAAATGTATTAAAATAAGTGCAGGTCAAAGGTTTGGTAGTGCTATATTTTATCTCGCAAAGCAGCACAGAACACACAGACACACACACACACACACACACACGCACAGTGCACGTGCATGCACATGCACAAGTGCACACATAAATACGTCACCACAGCCATGGAGTCAGACTTTCAGAATCAAATATATTGGGGCAGAGAAGGGTGCAAAGCACAAAACATTATACAGTATTTATAGCATGTAAAAGAGAAGGACAAGAGCCATAGAAACATATGCAGAGGACTGAGCAAGAGGGCAGACTGAGGGACAAGAGAGACCAGCCAGCGATCTGCCACCACTGACAGCCATCCAGTCTGTTGGCAGGGCGGTAGTGGCGTTTCTAAGCAATTTGGAGCTCTAGGCAAGATTTTCCCTGGAGCCCCCCCTTACCAAGTGGACCCTTATGGGTCCATTTGGTAAGGGGAAAATCTCCTGTAAAATGGCACCCCCCAAGGCATAAAATTATGAACTACCGTATTTTTAAACTAACTATAACATATTATAAGCATTTTAAATGTTCAATTCTAGTTGTAGAGGAGAAGTATAATGTATTTATCCATATGAGGCTTATTAGCCTGGGATCCGTTTGCCCCCCTCCCCTCGTGGCGCCCTAGGCAGCTGCCTAGTCTGCCTAAGGGCAAAAACGCCCCTGCAGGGCGGATGTTATTGGTGGCTTGTTCACACTACTGTAAAATCACAAGCCAACACACACATGCATGCACACACCCCACCAGTGCCATTGATTCAGCCCAGAATTGAGACATATACAGTACCGCAGTAGTTCATAACTCTGTGGCCATGTCTCTAATTGATTTTTTCATCTTCCTATAGGCCATGCGCCACATGATTTATGGTGCGTTGCTGTGCGTAGTTTCGGCCATGAGCAGCCAGGGCCTCGGGGAATACATCCTCTCTGGCCGAGAGCTCACCAAAAGGCTCCCTCTCCTCTACCAGGTTACCATGGTAACCCTGGACCCTGACACACACACACACACACACGCACACGCACGCACACACACACACACACACAAACACACACACAAACACACACACACACACACACACACACACACACACACACACACACACACACACACACACACACACACACACACACACACACACAGTAGAGGTGCTGATGATACATTCTTGGACTTACCTGTGATCCTAGTTTACTGGGGCACATTTCAGTTAAATATGTTAACCTTGGTCTTTGAAAGTGTGCTAACTGACAATTACTGTGCAATATGTCGGTTATAGGTGTACATTCTTATTATTATTATTACTTGTAATTATGTCCAGATGCTGAAATGAAATAAACTGAACCTGAAAAACTGAAACATTCTTTAACGTGTGTGCGTGTGCATGTGTGTGTGCACTCTAACAGGCTAAAGCCTTAGTTATAGTGTTTCTGTTACCATGTACTGTATATGCATTTTTATATGCATATACTGTAGGCCCTCCCCACCCATCACTAATATAAGTGAACACTGATGATCACTGCCGAGTCAGACTCCATCCGCTCCCAGACAATGTGAGGGGGATTTTGTACAGACATCATATTCTGGCTGTCCCTTATATTCTACTACTGGCAGCAGAGATAGTGCAGTATATGCAGCTGAAGACGGATAGTGGCCTGTGCTTGTGGCCTTTGTTTCAAGATCCGAGTCAGTAACTCCAGTGGGAGCCGGTAGTATTACTTTGTATCAACATGATGTCCGCTTGTTTTTCTTTTGTCCTCAATATAGGTCCCGGGTCCATTGTCTGTGTACTAAGATCAAACCATGACAGATGAAAACATTAAGCCTCACAGCGAGGGGGTGGGGTAACAAAGAAAGAAAGAACCCGCCATCTTAAAACTTGAATGCAGAAAAGTTACAGTATATACCAGGGATTTTCAACTTTTTTGATGCCAGGGCCCACCATTTATTCAGCATTTGAGCCACGGACCACCATTTGAGGACATTCTAGACCCACAGACCCCAAATCTAAAGATTTATTTTGCTTTTCTCCACAATTTCAGGCTGGATTTGGGAAACCAAACAAGCAAAACATACATTCCAAAATGGCTAATTCAGATGATGAATATTTTAACTCTTGAGAGTGTAAAAATGGACCCGTAAGGGTCCATTTGGTTTCATTGTTACACTCTCAAGAATTACATCTGGTTAACCAACTTAGCTGGGGACCCCCTGGAACTCTCTCAAGGACCACTGGTGGTCCCCAGACCACCGGTTGAAAACCCCTGGTATATACTATAGGCCAGGTAGAATGCTCACAGCAAACACTTGTGTGAGGAGACTGCACCACTGAAATGGTCTCCACCTTTATGATCTTTATCTTTTCATCATATTATGTGTTCCTTTAGTACACTATTTATTTGTTTTCCATGTATCTTAACTAATGTATTTTTGTCATGTATCTTAACTCTGCGCAACTGCGTGCCTTACCATCTTGGATGTTGTACCCTCTCCTGAGCCAGGGGTATGATATTTGTGCCATGTTGTTGGGAAAGGAGAGAGCCTGTTCCACTATTTTTTTTTTACCCAATAATATAGTTTACTATTTTACTACTCACAGCACAGCTTACTACTTTTCTTAGTATTTTCCCCTGGACAGATTGGCCAATGTAGCTTCCTAAATTTAAAGTATCATACTGTCATAAAATATATTCCCACAGTTGCCACAATGCAGTACAACCTTGGATAGTGATCTCCTTGCAGTACAGAATGTGCGTATAGTGTCATGCAGTTCTGAAGTAAATATCTTGCTCTTTGAGGCTCATCCAAAATGCGATTGATCTTAGGCCAATGTCACAGTACATCCCGTGTTGAATCACAAAACACTTTAGGATAATGTGAAGGTAATTCCAGATGGTCTCAGCTGATAAAAATGGGAGAAACTTTTGCCTCTTGAGGTGAGTAAGTGTGTACTTGAATCAAGCAAAATCAATACAAGTAACCCAAAGAGGAAGCTCTAGTCATGAAGGATTTGAAGGTTTTGAACTCAACCCAAGTATGTTGGCATCCTGCACAGAATACTACTATGTAGGGCGGCAGGGGCTCAGGGGTAGAGTCACCGGATGGTAACCACAAGGTTGCCGGTTCGATCCCGGGCTCCCGCAGAGTTAGTGTCGAAGTGTCCTTGAGCAAGACACTGAACCCCTAATTGCTCCTGATGTGCTAGTAGGTATCTTGCATGGTTTCCACTGCCATCAGTGTATGAATGTGTGTGTGAATGGGTGAATGTGATGCACAACCTATGTAAAGAGCCTTGGATAAAAGCGCTACATAAATGCACCATTTACCATATGTAGATATGTTTTCATAGCAATTGGTCAAATTTCAGATAAATGGTATGGGTGCACGCGCGGTGAAGCCGCACCCATACCATTTTCAGTTACAGGACTTTTATTAGTCATAAACATCAATAATAACACAGGTTGTTGTTGAAGTTGCAACAGACACACAGCATGCATAAAGCTAAAGGTCTGACTCAGAGAGTTTTCTGTTTTGAATGATGAGATGGCGTTGGTTTAGTAGTTACACAATTGCAGTTACAGTAGTTAGTAGCAGTAGTAGTGTTTCAAATAATTTTAACTATGAGCACTGTTACGGCTCACTCCTCTTCACCTCCTCACTCAAGCCCGACCTAGCCACTCCCCCTCCTCACTGGCACTCCCCCTACTCCCTGGCTCAATCAGCTCACCTGCTCTCCATCAACTCATCTGTGCACCTGCCCCGGATCCTGCAATCAGCACAGCCACTATATAAACCCAGCCTGCACTCCACTCCACGCCAGAGCTTCACCATGTCTACATAGGTAACAGTACAGGCCTAGTTTAGTATCATTATACTAAGTTTCAGTTACTTAGGTTTCACCTAGTGACTCACTTCTCTACTAGCTGTGGCCTACATGTATGCGATTTAAACATGCTGCCATGTTGCCAAATGTTGTTTACTTACAAGGGTAGGAATACTTCCAGAGAGTTACGTTATACGAACCTCTCAGTCAGTCACTTCACATGCATCAGGGAGAATGTAGGAGGTGCGAGACACATAATTACGATCACACATAAGTCACCACGTTATTTAGAGAGGGAATATTAGCATGTCTTACCAGGAGCCGCATGCTAGCCCGTCTCGGGGGAGTCTTTGCAGACTGTGGGAGGACAAAGGCATGTGGACACACAGGTGGTGGCTCGTCAGTAGCACCGTAACCAAGCTTCACTCTGCCTCCTCCATGTCTCTCTCTCTCTAAGTGGTGTGCCGTCCCGTAGACGCCACAAGACAAACAGACATGTTTTATCAAGTGACATTTCCCTTGGCACTACTTAAGATAATAGCCTGCTATTTCCATGTATTATATTCAGTGTTGTAGTGGGACTTTTAGAAGTGGGGGGACGCCTCTTAAAGGGGATTTCCACCCATTTTCTATTTTTTCTGAGAGTGTACAAAATAATGTGAACCATTTGTACACTCTCAGAAAAAAGGAAACTCATTAACATGGTGAAACACATCTTGATGATGTCATCAATATTTATTTCACCATACTACTACTATGATTGACTACTATGATTTTCTTCAGACCTCCAGTTTTAGGAAACACAGAATGGGGGAACTTTTTTATCATGTCCACACTACACAACATCTCAGGTATATTAATGACATAGTAAAATATTGAAAATGAGTGGAATTCCCCTTTAAGACACGTGCATGCACACTTGCATTTGCATGCGCATTTGCGTGCACCTGCGCAACACACACAGACCCGCTATTAAAACAAAAACAAGTACTGTATAGCATATTGAGAAAGATTGTTTACAATGCCTAATTGTATCCATAAAAGTAAATGACAAGACAAAAAACATAGGCCTACTTTTGCCCCAAAAATATTTTAGATGTGAGAAGTGGGGGGATGCCCCCCCCTCCACTACACCCCTGGCTATTTCCATGTATTAATTTCATCAAGTTACTGTAAAGTAACTTGACTGTAAGCATTCTATTCGCAACGATCTCTGCTGAGTGTATATTCTTATGCTCTAGCTAGTAGTAGTGTCTCATCATGCATGCACTATTTAAAGAATTGGTATATGTTAAATGACTAATACAAAAATCTACATGAATGACTATACTTTCAATCAAATAACAGACATAACCTTCAACTTGTTCTTGAACACGAAACACATTTGAGGGTCAAACTGTGTGATTAATGTTCCTACACTCTGACTGCCGGACACCATTGATCTGTCAATGTGAAATCGAGTTCCAGCAAAAGCCCCACATGCTAATTTTCACTTCCCCGCTGTAAAAACAGTGCTGACAGTCACGTAATTGCCAAGAGCAACATAGATCCCCAATAGCTGTTTCACTTTAAATTCTACTTTAGATGTGCATGCTGACCTCGGGGGCTGTGGTGGGAATCCTGGGCTCTGTGTTAGGAGTCCTGCTAATGGGACAGATCAGGCAGACTCTGAATGCTGATACGCAATCAGACGTTGGTGGAAATGTAATGTGAGGTAATATAATTTACCATTCGGCTCATTATTGCTCTGCATCAATCTTCTGTATCTCGGGAGGAGGGTATTGGTCTGGAAGAGGGTGTGGTACTGTAGCAAAGCACATGACTTCAAAGTTCAAACCTTTAGCGCAGCACTTACTCTGTGTGTGTACGTGTGTGTGTGTGTGTGTGTGTGTGTGTGTGGGGGGGGGTCTTTGCATGTATGTGTGACCATGGTTGCATGCGGTGTATGTTTGTGTCAGTGTGAGTATTTCTGCCATATGTGCTGTACAGTAGATATACTGTATATGTGTGTGAATTTCAAGATCAATTAAGTGCGTGCGTGCGTGCGCGTGTGTGTGTGTGTGTGTGTGTGTGTGTGTGTGTGTGTGTGTGTGTGTGTGTGTGTGTGTGTGTGCATGTATGCATGCATGCGTAAAAAAGATTGCAGTCGGTCTGATTGTAAAAGAAGCAGAATTGGGTAGAGTTTATTTTTTAACAAATTAAACAAAAGAATGTAAACGATTAACACAGGACTGCCAACACATTACAGAAGAGGAACTACAGACACTGCACTATTTACTCTACTGTATATAAAATGAATGCCCTCAGCCTAACAATATGGACTGGCACTGCATGGGAGACTATAGAGTCACAGTTTCACAGCAAGGCAAATGGCTCATTGCTGCCTCTGTCGTTTGATGACTTAAAAATGATTTAAAAATAATGTGAGCCATAGAGCAGGATCTAGGCAAACATGTGGGGGCAATGCCGCCCTAAATGCCCAGACTGCCCCACCAAACACGATGACATGCAAAACAACCCAAAATGGTATGCGTGCGGCTTCATCATGGGTGTGGCGATGAGGCCACACCCATACCATTTTCTCCTTCCCCCCCAATTGGGAAATGTTATATCCGCCCCTGCCATAGAGTCACATACGGTAGCGTGTTATGTTTGTATAGAACAGTATTCTACACAGTATATATCATGATCGTTGTATACTCAATATTTACAGCCTTGTTCATCATGCACATGTAAAACTGACTGGTGTGCCTGCACACACACACACACGCACGCGCACGCACGCATGCACGTGCGCGCGCACACGCACGCACGCACACACACACACACACACACACACACACACACACACACACACACACACACACACACTATAATCTTCTGTGAACCCAGCATGTCATGTCTTAGCCATTAATCTGATTTGACCCAAAGCCACATTGATCTAATATAGACCACACAGCTGTTGATTACAGTTTGGATAAAATGGCGTCTCTCATTACTTGGATATTGACAGCAACCAATACCCAGCCTTCCACGGCAAATATGCCTTCTATTAGGCACTCTGGTTACCTTATATAGTAGGCTATCATTTCAATTAAAAGCTATTCAGTCTACATTTTCACTGGTAGATTCTATGTTGTAATTTGAACTATTCCACATATAATGCTTATAAAAAGCCAACATGGCAACACTCCTTCCTGTCTGCCAACAGGAAAGATTTGATCCTTCCAAACTAACCAGGAAGTCTTTGGCTGCATAAGGCTCATTGATGTAAATCAACACATTACCCATCCCACAAACATAGAGCGATATAGAGATCCCACCAGGATCCATATAAATGGACTAATTATCTTTTATTCATATGCAAATTACATAGGCAATGTATTATTTCAGTATTTTAAACCTAAGTTCCTGAATATGGACTCTGCAACATTCCTTTCTGAGCTTTAGACAAAAAAGATTATTAAAATAAATGTTACACATAATTTTAAAATTGGATATCACAATTATGGTACCTGCCAGCTGATGTGTGTCAGGAGAATAGAGCCAAGTGCAGAACAGCCTGAGGCAGAGCAGGTTCATACTATAGCTTTATTATCAGGAAAGAAAATATGCTTACAACTTAGTGAGGCAAGCAGTATTAAAACCTTGTAGGCAAACAAATCCACATGAGGAACCAGTTCTAATAACAATAACCACAGACGAAAAACAACAGACATACCGTTGAGCAGAATCAGAGACTTCTGCACAGAAGTCAGAAAACATTTATCTGTACAGGAGTCAGAAAGGACTACAGTATCAATGCTTTTTCACTCTTTTGGCATGAACCATGATGGAGGGTCCTACGTCAAGAGAATATTTTCAATAAGCCTTCTGAAAGTTTTCATGAACAGTATACAGTATATTAACTTTTAAAATAATATTGCATGAATTACAGCTGCCTGACTTTTGGCACAGGTATCAGGACAGACTCACTTTCAAATGTGCAAATGAGTTGGCAAGCAGACCGATGCCCTTTGACTCTATATATAGTTAATGACTCAGATATACAATAAAGTCTGACTCAGGCATAATGTAGTTACAGTAACTATGACTCAGACATAAATACATTATGACTCAGGCATATTATAGAGTTACAGTAACTATGCCTCAGACATAATATAGAGTTAAGTATGACTCAGACATTTAGATTTCCCAGTTGCACTGCAGCTATACATCCAGTACAGTATATGGCATTCGCCTAAGATTTGGTGTCTCGTAAATGTAATACAATACATCTACGAGAGTCTAAACCTTGGGCTAATATGGCGATTTGTAGCAGCAAAGATATACCATTTTAAACGACGATTTGAAAGAGATAACATGTTTAATTGATAGTATGGTTTGCCCGTCCATCACTGGCAGAATCGCATTATTTCCCCTCTGTGTTCGACTGGAAATAAACAGGCGAAGCAGAACGGGCCGCTGTTGTTGGTGCCACTGGCGTCGGGAGCTGTCAGTGATGATGGCGGCTCATCTGTCTTCTATCAACAAGTGTGGGTGCGTCATTCCGACGACACTGAATTTGCATAACCTTGTGTGTATGTGTGTGTGTGGAGGGGTCTCTATTGGCCCTTTATCAGCATGCATTAACAGTGTGGTGCTGTGCGGAGTGAGCAATTACTTTTTCGGTGGCCAAACAGATTAGTGAGAAGAACAATGGCTCGCTGTGTGTAACGTGCCTTTTTCCTGCTGTTACTGCTGTTAAAATACACATCCTGTTTTCCTAGAAGAGCTACAGATGTGCATCTCTGTGTGCCTTCTTTGTTGTTGGACTACACAGAGAGAGAGAGAGGGAGAGGGAGAGAAGAAAGAAGGACAAGGGAAGGAATGGCACCATAGAAGAAAGGAGGACAGCAATCTATTCTGATCCCACATTACATGTCTACAATACGGTTTCTTGGTCATGTCCTTGCAGTGTCTATGGCTCTGTACGTCTATCTGTCCATAATATTATGTCTGCATGAGCTATTAGGAAACAACTTACCGTTTCGAAGGGTGTTATCCCGCTCATTACATTGCTTATTCAGGAATAACTAATCATTGACAGAAATAGTACATAACAAGGCTGCTTTTATTTATCTGCAGTTGTGTACGCTATGTTCGTCCAGGCTAGGAGGTCCGTTGTTGAGTGGAGCGGTGGGTTGTTGTGACTATGTGACCACTCACATGACCAGAACACTGGCTTCTGATTGGAGCATGCATTCAATAAGTAAATACAACACATAGCTAACTACCCGTATAATAGTAACCACCCACCACCCAGTTTGGATAGGTGCAATTATTTGTATTAGTGTCCAATTGCCCATGTTCCATTGGCTTATCAGGCCTGACTGATATAGTAAGTAGATTTTATTTTTGTGATGTGTTCACATAAGTAGCAGTACGCCACTTTTCTCTGACTGACATTTGTTTGTGGAGATTATTTTTCATGTTCTGCTGTCTTTTCTCTCTCCCTTCTCTCTTTCTCTCTCTCTCTCTCTCTCTCTCTCTCTCTCTCTCTCTCTCTCTCTCTCTCTCTCTCCCTCTCTCTCTCTCTCTCTCTCTCTTTCTCTCTCTCTCTCCATTGCTCTCAGCTCCTGCAGAGTGACATTTCTAAGACTGTGATTTGATTACCTAAAAATTACCTCCCTGAATAACCAGCTTGCTTGCATGACTGTGCACCGCACGCACGCACGCACGCACGCACGCACGCACACACACACACACACACACACACACACACACACACACACACACACACACACACACACACACACACACACACACACACACACACACACACACAGGGACAGTGTTCTGTGTGTCCCTGAGGGAGCCAGACTGTAGAATTGTTAAACAGTGGCGTCCTGGATGGCACAGAGAGATGAGAAAACAATAAATCTCTCTCTCTCTCTCTCTCTCTCTCTCTCTCTCTCTCTCTCTCTCTCTCTCTCTCTCTCTCTCTCTCTCCTCTCTCTCCCCTTTGGTCCTTGATTCTCTTAATCCTTCTCACGAACACACATTCCGTACTATACAGTATAGTGAGTGTTTTAACATTCAGGTCTATTGCCTATAGTAGGCTACAGTACATTTTGCACTTTGGCACATAGCACATTTTATGTGCACTTGCAGATCATATCAGATGGCAGTCAGGTGTGTGTGTGTGTGTGTGTGTGTGTGTGTGTGTGTGTGTGTGTGTGTGTGTGTGTGTGTGTGTGTGTGTGTGCGCGTGTGTGTGTGCGTGTGTGCGTGCGTGCTCATTAACCCATTTAGCTAAGCTTCAAATATAGCATCACCAAAACAATTGAATGTTTGAATACTGCACAGACTGTACAGAATCCAAGTATGGATTCCCAGCCTGAATCATTTTGAAAATAAGAGTGCTTCGAGTTTGCATGGAAACAACACCAAACAAATCGGTTTGACCTCCCTGTCAAAGTGTGGGCTGGTTTATGCAGTATAGGAGCGTGTTTTTGCGTCAGTCACGTAGGTGTCAGGGTTGTGCACTACTGATGACAGTTCAGTTGGCACAGTTGGTCAGTATTGGCAGAGAGACGTTGAGTCACACACTGCAGCAAAGCATATGGCAGGCCCAGAATCTTCACTGAGAAGAGATTAGCATTTTTTTTTCTCCTCCATTTTTGTAAGGTATTAGGATATTCACACCGGAGATATGGGCCAATCAGATTCTGTGCGCAGAATACAGATTGGAATAAGATTAAGGTTTTATCAAGCCTGATTGTTATACATTGCAGAACCTCCATTTTTGGAAAATCAGATGTTAACCACATTCCCAGGTGGGTTGAAATGTGATTCAAATCTAATTTCTAAAGATGTTCCTCAGTCTGAGCTTTACTTTGTTCCACAACGTGGAACAAAGACATTTGCACAACTAAGTTAAATAACCTTCCTCCTAGACTGTTTCCCGACAAGCACTCTCTCTAGTTTGCATTGATTGCCGTTGATTTGAGACTATGGATAATTAATTAATTTATTTGTATAATAGGCCATTACTGAAATACAAGAATGTTTGACTGTTTTGAGAGGGAGGAGAATTTATCACTCTTGGTAGAAACAGTACGTTTTAACGGTGGGTGATGGACAAAAAACGTTGCCCGATATTAGCGACGCTGGCGGTCATTACCGTAAATTCTCGTTTAGAATGGCATGCAAAATGAGTACAGTGAACGACGGTGCTGTGGTGCACTGAAAAAAAAGTATGGTTGAAGAGGAAGGGGGGCGGAACTAGGAACCAAACTGTGCCGAAGGGTTTTGGGTCGATGGCAAAAAGCCCCGGCCAAACGTCGGCCGATTCAGCCGAAAAGCTCACCAATTTTTATCCTTCCAGGCGACGTTGCCCGCCCTCGTCGGCCGACGTCACCCCTTCTGCTGCTGTCGCCCGAATCGGTGGCTCCCATAGAGAAATAATGGATGTCGTCGCTTTAATCATCGCCCGCCTCCCTCGCCGTTAAAACGTAGGGTAAGACTCTGCTGTCTCATTTGTGTGCGGACGCCATTCGCCTCCCTTATGGAGTTCTTCATTTTTCGATCAGATATGCCCAAATATGTGTGACACACGTACCGTTCCGACACACACACAGACATTTCTGCATGCTTACATTACATAGATAGAAATCTCGCTCACTGTGTTCACTATCAGCGAAAGTTATTCCTGTGCTCTAGCTGCTGACTATCACATGACTCCCATCCACCATGTGTCCCATCCTAGACCTGTTTTTAGCGCCGTTAGCCCTAGCTCTACACTCTAAAACAGGGGTTATAGAGTTGTCCAGGGACCACCAGTGGTCCTTGAGAGGGTTCCAGGTGATCCCCAGCTAAGTTGGTTAACCAGATGTAACTCATGAGAATGTAAAAATGAAACCAAATGGACCCTTGCGGGTCCATTTGGTTTCATTTTCACACTCTCAAGAGTTAAAATATTCATATTCATCATCTCAATTAGCCCAAGCCTACACAACTAGAGAAATGGTGGGCCCTGGCATCAAAAAGGTTGAAAACCCCTGCTCTATAATATGTGATGGCCTGGTGGCCTGTGTGTGTGTGTGTGTGTGTGTGTGTGTGTGTGTGTGTGTGTGTGTGTGTGTGTGTGTGTGTGTGTGTGTGTGTGTGTGTGCGTGTGCGTGTGCGTGTGCGTGTGCGTGTGCGTGTGTGTGCGCTTGTTTGTTCAGCCAGTATAAAACAGAAGTGCTGCTGTGAGGTTCAGATGTGAACATGATGTATGCCTACATTTAGTCCGTCTGCCTCACTGCCCATTGCATTCTTTTGATTGGCCATGCAGAGCACAGAGAGAGCGAGAGTACGTTTAAAATCACATTAGGCCGCCGTCTACTAGAACTGCGGTAATATGACAACATGCACACTGATTCTACACCACAAAAAACACTGCCTGCATGGGCGGAGAAGAGATCGCATGTACACACAGATAAATGGAAGGTTATACAACTCCTCTCCTGTAAAATGACCCCTTCCAAACATTATGTAATCTTTATTAAAAACAACAATTTGCCAAACACGCTATAAGAACCTTACAGGCAGCCAAACAACCTCAACAAAGCAGCCTTGCTGTCTGACAACATAATAGACCTTGACTGTTTCGACATGAAAATGTTTAGGAAACACTGGTTTAAATTATAATGGATTGCAGCTGGCAATCGAAATGTTTGAACCGAAATGTGTGTCAGGATGTACTGTAGTCTATATCGAACTGCAGCCCACTGATCTATCTAATCTAAAGGCAGCAGCTCTGAAGAGGTCGGGTGAGTTCCTTTGCCTCTTATAAA
This sequence comes from Benthosema pterotum, assembly GCA_039105355.1. Classification (NCBI taxonomy): domain Eukaryota; kingdom Metazoa; phylum Chordata; class Actinopteri; order Myctophiformes; family Myctophidae; genus Benthosema; species Benthosema pterotum. The sequence continues at coordinate 25,836,734 of CM076974.1, read as the reverse complement.
GTCTCTGAAATGACCCTTCCGAAGGTGAGGATGGGATGAACCCAATATTCTCTTTTCTCTTCTCCAAATGGGAGAGGACCAAAAAATATAAAGTATACTGCTGGCAAACAGACACATACAGGGCAGACAGATGGGTACAATATATTGGGACACAAAGACACCCTGAGAGATGGAGAATCCGCCACTACTGCAATGCAGTGTGTGTGTGTGTGTGTGTGTGTGTGTGTGTGTGTGTGTGTGTGTGTGTGTGTGTGTGTGTGTGTGTGTGTGCGTGTGCGTGTGCGTGTGTGCGTGTGCACACGTGTGTTGGGAGAGCTACTATAGAAAGAGGGAGGGAGATCGAGAGATACTACACAGACAGAGAGAGAGAGAGAGAGACTGGTAGGTAGAGCAAGAGCAGGACAAGGAAAAGAGGAAGTGTTTGTGTATATAATTCTGACAGGGATATAGGACATCTTAACACACCTCTCTCTCTCTCTCTCTCTCTCTCTCTCTCTCTCTCTCTCTCTCTCTCTCTCTCTTTCTCTCTATCTCTCTCTCAGTATTTCTGTGTGCCATCGCCACACATGTGCTCTGGTGCATGCGTTTCCGCAGTGTGTCTCATTACTGTGTGTGTGTGTGTGTGTGTCATTAGTGTGTGTGTGTGTGTGTGTGTGCGTGTGCGTGTGTGTGTATGTGCGCACACGCAACATGTGGGTGGATGGCTCACATCATATTTTCTTTGATCCTTCACGATCTCCAGTTAATAAATAATATAGCCGTTTTCCTCGTGGCAGTCAGCCAGACATAGATCTCTGACAGTCACGTAGGTGTGATGATGATGATGATGATGATGACATGAAATCCTGTTTGACCACCACCAGTGACTATCGACCTGGTCACAACGTGGTCGTGACCAGTTTCTTACGTGGTCACATCTACTTTAAACGTTTATAGGTTAGGGGGAGACTAAGTCTAAATATAACCCTATCTCTAACCAAAACAGAACCACAAGCATGGAGCAATGCGTGTTGACCAACCTGGTGGTCGTCCCACAGAGCCCAGGAGGTGTAGGGCAAGGTTCCCCCTTCCCCTCCTGCCCTGGTGCACCTTCGTTGTAGAGCCGTTCTCTCATCTAGAAGCTATGGTGTAAAATCGACCAGGCTAGTTGCAACCACATCCACCGGCGGCGCTTCCAGGCTTGAAGCCAAGTTGGGTACTGCAGGCGGGTGGAAATCATGCACGAGCGCCCCGAGACAGGGCCCCGGACAGGGCAGTTTGCGTTTAAGTTGTTTTCTGAATGAACCACCGGTCATCACGTCATATACTACCTCGCAAGACATAACAGATCTATTATATGACAGATAATAAGCCCACAGCAAACCCACAAGCTTGTTTCTTGATGCTGTTTAGTTTTTTTCCTTTGCTCGTTCTCGACAGCACTCGTTCATGAATCCTTTCCGTTCCCATAATCCCTTGCTTCAGGTACGTTCATGGAGGAAATACTTAGAAATAGGCGCACTTCCGGTGGTCTTCCGGGAGCTTCAAAATGCCAATGAGCAACTTGTATTGAAATGAATAACAAGGGGGCGGGGTTATCGCTCGGGTTACGACTATGTTTTATTGCTCTATGGTTGTAACATAGTCTATAGTCTTCCTGGTGATGTACAAACATATATTGTAGCGCTCCAGTAAAATGAACACAGGGCAATGTTGTTTCCTCTTTTATAAAGACACTTTATTACTTTAATACATACATCTCTGGATAGAATAATTAGTTATACAATACCAATACGTCAAAAATAATAACTGTTGTAATATATCATATATAAAACTAAGCCGATATACTACTCTGGAACTCTTAAAAACATAAATGTTCTGTTGATATATATTTAAGTATATTATATTTCCTGTTTTGTATTATCTGCCACCAACGTCTTAAAAATCACAGAGAGAAGAGGTTATACAGTGTGGATCTGAGAGTAAACATCTGCGCCTGCACACGCACATTATTAGCTTTGAAATGTGAAGTCCTCACAAAGGTGTATGTTAATGCTTCTCTGGGCCTCCACCCCTCAAAGCTGATTTAGGATTATGACTTAGTTTAGGGTTAGAATATGTGCTGTATGTAAGTTGTGTGTTTTTGTGTGTGTGTTATATTACATCCATTATATCCCTCTATCTAGTTGGGAACTTTACCTCAGGGGTGTCACACTCAGATACAGAGTGGGCCAAATTTTTAAACTGAACAAAGCCACGGGCCAAGTTTGAACAAACTAACCTTTTAAAGGGGGATTCCAGCCATTTTCAAAAAAGACCCGCTAGGGTCCATTTGGTTCACATTTGTACCCTCTCAGGAAAAATGGGTCTGGAAAAAAAATCATTAACATGGTGAAATACATCTTGGTGATGTCATCATATGTATTTCACCATGTTAATGATTTTTTCAGACCTCCATTTTTAAGAAATACAGCATTGGGGGAGCTTTTTTTATCATGTCCACACAACATCTCTAAGGTATATTAATGACATATTAATGTGTTGAAAGTGGGTGGTCTTCCCCTTTAATTTGATAATGTCTCAAGGGCCAAATGAAATTACACGGCGGGTGGACCAAATTTGGCCCGCAGGCCAGAGTTTGACACCCATGCTTTACCTCCTCTATGACTGAGGGTAATATCTCGATAGTAAAACTACCTGAGCTTAAAGAGTCTCTACATTCAGGGGCATGCCGATATCTGAGTTAAGAGTTTGTAATACATGATATGCGTATCAGCGTACAAATGAGGGTTTTAGGCCTAAGTCGGTTCAGCGCTGACAATGCAGCTTGCGCTTGGCAGGATCTGGGTCAGAGTCTATAGGAAATTTGCCCCACGACTCAGGTTGCAAAATGTGAATACGCTTTAGGCTTAGCCTGGACTGATGAAGGTTCTGGTTCACACTTCACACTTTTAACACATGCTCACCTCTGTGTTGCATGGCCTCCCCTCTGCCCTCAGCATCTTATCCTAAACAACAGGAGTTTTCAACGTTTTTGACACCAGGGACCACCGTTTATTCAGCATTTGAGCCACAAACCACCATGTGATGACATTTTAGCCCCAAAGACCTAAAACTAAAGAATCCTTTTGGTTTTTTGTTCACAATTCCAGGCTGGATTTTGCAAACAAAACAAAACGTGTAAACTTCTTAATGAAATAGTGCTAATTCAGATGATGAATATTTTAACTCTTGAGAGTGTGAAAAAAATGAAACCAAATGGACCCCGCAAGGGTCCATTTGGTTTCATTTTTACATTCTCAAGAGTTACATCTGGTTAACCAACTTTCCATCATTTAGCCTGGGGACCACCTGGAACCCTCTCAATGACCACTGGTGGTCCCCGGACCACCTGTTGAAAACCCCTGCTAAAGAAATGAAGCTAAACCTCCTATAAAGCTGTGCATGTGTAATAAAGATTGGCCCTAATGGACCAGTAACAGTGAAACTTTCATTAAAGGACGACTTCACTTTCAACCTATGTCCATATAGTTGTACTCACTAATATCCATTGTAATAAATGATGCCACCATTATACTGTCTCAGTTCAGAAACCCATCACAAAAATCGATAGGGAATCCAAGCTATTATAAACTGCAGGGTTTCTATTCCTCAAAAGTTATTTGCTTAAAGAACCATGGTTACTGTACATTGTACAAGTATAAATTAATGGCACCATTTTGTCTGAGAATTGGTGAGGGCCCGTTATGATTATGACAGGTTGAAAATGGGTGAATTTGTCCTTTTAAAGCACAAATCACACCAGAGGGTTGGCGGCGTGCAACTCCTTGCAACATGCAACTCCTTTGTGACTACTTTGTGAACTGTTATTCCTATGCAGTGTTGTAGTGGTACTTTTAGAAGTGGGGGGACGCCTCTGAAAGGGGAATTCCCCTCATTTGATTTTTTTTTTTTCTGAGAGTGTACAAATGTGAACCAAATGGACCCTAGCGGGTCCATTTGGTTCCATTTGTACACTCTCAGAAAAAAGGAAACTCATTAACATGGTGAAACACATCTTGATGATGTCATCAAGATGTATTTCACCATGCTAATGATTTTTTTCAGACCCAAAAATATTTTAGATGTGAGAAGTGGGGGGACGCCGTCCCCCCGCGTCCCCCCTCCACTACACCCCTGTTCCTATGTGCTTGCTGCAAGGAGTTGCATGGCGACCATCTGGTGTGGTTGAGGATTGATTCTGTGCGATTCTTCTGGTGTGATATCCAGCACCTCAGTAGTTTGTTTTCTGTTACATGTTGTGTTTAACATTGTGCTCAAAGCAGTAGCTATAGCCTAGAACCCATCTAAACAAATCCTAAATACTCTCCCCTCTTATCAAAAAATAAACTACTCTTACTTAAAAGGGATATTACACTTTGAAAATAACCTTTTGACCATAATTACAGTAGTCTACTTTTTGAAGGTGAAATTTTCATAGCACGAACCCTGGTGGTCCTCAACTAGACACATGGATACTTTATAGAGCACACACAAACACACACACACACACACACACACACACACACACACACACACACACACACACACACACACACACACACACACACACACACACACAGGTTTTCGTGTGACTAGAACACTGTAAGAATTCACCCTTCACAAAAAGCCAAACATCAGCAAAATCTCTTCCCCTAAAATATGGTGTTAATACGCCTCTGCATGTATAATTTCATTCAACACCTTGAGTTACAGATCTTCTATCGAGTACATTTGGTGAAGTTACACAGTAACAAGGTATATGGCAAATAATCATTTCATTACTGTTTCATTACATGGAGCACTAATACTGTAAGAATCGTGCCCTCGTGGTTCTCAAACCTTTTCATATCAAGGACCCCCAACTCAATCGCTGTGGACCTCCATTTGAAAATATTTTGTGCTAAAGACCCCATACAAGATTTGCGTTGTTGAAATGTTTAAAAAAATATATGTATATTTTAATAGCATACTGTATGTAGAAGCTCACAATGCGTCACTTCACCACATTGCGTGAGACTGTGGATCAGCTTATTTTCAAATATCCACTGTACAGTATAATGGTGTAAAGGTGGTTGAACCGGTGTTTGATGCTACAGCATGTTCACTCATTTTGCTGGGGACCCCCGGGAAAACAAGGACCTATGGGGATCCCCGGATCCCATACTGTCTTCCATGATTGGAAATTCAGGATCCGTCTCCTCTCCTTGTGATCTCGTCGGCCATTTCTCTATCTCCACTGAATTCCTTAATAAAGCAGAATGCCTGTAAAATAATCTTTGAATGAATACTTGTTCATCCTCTGATTCGCAGATGTTTTTCCTTTATTTATAGGGCTCCATTTTCGTTACCACCTAAACCCCTTATCCAAAACCCCTTATCATTTTTTAATATTTTGAAAAACCTTTTGGAATAGTTCAATGTGCCAATCTATTGAAACATTGTGAGCTTGTAGTCTGGCCATTTAAACTATTGAAAAATTTGTTTTTTTTAATAGTTTAAAAAGGCAAAGAAGTTAAGGGATAAGGGGTTTAGCGATGACGAAAATGAAGCCCAAAGTCTCCTAGTGATCCAAAAATAAAGTCTCTCTGTGATATTATCAGGAAGGTGGTGTTGTATATCGTTTGTGATAGTCAGTCATATTTGAGCCTGTCTCATACCAGTGAAACTGTAACTAATAATTTAGCGGCAGTAACGTTAGCATTTTCTTCGTATCCATGAGTTAAACCGCGAGTATCATTTGTTTTGTTTTTTTGGAAACATCTTCTGATCTGACATGATATACAAAAAAGTCTATGGGAATTCAGAATGGGTGGAGAAACAAACCAGGTAGGATGTGTAAATTACGTCAGACTTTGGTGCACTTTAGACTTTTAGGCCATTTTGGAATGAACTCTTCTTACTTCTGGACCTTCCCTGAGAGGTGTTACCGATGATACTAATTAAAGGGGAAGTCCACCCATTTTCAACATTTTACTATGTCATTGATGTACCTTCGATAAAAAAAGTTCCCCCATTCTGTGTTCCCAAGAAATGGAGGTCTGAAGAAAACCACTAACACGGTGAAACTTCTTGATGACATCATCAAGATGTATTTTCACCATGTTAATGGATTTCTTGACGCTTCTTTTTTTTCTGAGAGCGTACAAATGGAACCAAATGAACCCGCTAGGGTTCATTTGGTTGCATTTGTACGCTCTCAGAAAAAAATGTTGGAAATGGGTGGAATTCCCCTTTAAGGCTAGCTGTTCCATTTAATATACAATAGTTTAATTTCTCAAACCCCATAACTCAATTTGTACACATACAGTAAGTGTACGAGTGTTGAACCAAATAGACTGTCTGTCTGTGTCTTACTGGTGTTTTCGGTAAACAAACATACAAAATAGCAGCAACTCGACTCTTTTTAACCAACAGAACAGACCCTTAATAATTACTATTAGCAGGGGTTGACACTAAGGTCTCCGAGGCATTTGCCCATCGGGCAAGTGCAAGTCAGGTTCTACTTGCCCTCAGGTCATGGTCACTTGCCACCCCAAAATATATTGTAAATTTTGCATTTAAGTTTACTTTCTACTTGGGTGCTTTAAACATTTCCTTTCATAGCCGAAGACAGTTTTGTTTAAGTCACAATCAGCTACAGTAAATATTCAACTTGTAAATCAGTTTAAATCAGTGGTTCTCATAGTGGTCAGGACACAGGGGTCCGTGAACCCCAGCAAAATGATAGTTTGGAACCAAATGGACCTGGGAAATAGCTAGAAAGAAGGGAAAGACGCAGAGGCAGGGCGCAATGACCACCTTCAAGACAAATATATCTGGTGTTGTGTTATAGCGCACTAAGTCGCACACTTGCCCGATCGGGCAACCAGGTAGCAGTCTTTACTTGCCCGATTATTTTTGTGTTACTTGCCCCGGGCAAGCGGGCAAGTGTTAGTGTCAAGCCCTGATTAGTAATATAATCGGTAACAGAAGAGACAGAAGTAGCAAGACTTATTGTAAGTGCAGAGCCTGACGATATTCACATGCCATATGGGGAAAGAATCAATGTACGTGTCCTTGCATGTAGCCATGCCAAATTGAGTTACAATTCATTACCGTCTTACAAAAGGATTTCATTACGTTTCTTTCATTACCACCTGCCACCTTGACATGAATCAAGATTGATTCATTGACCATAGTGTGAACAGTATTTTTGTGTGTTGCTTCAAATTCCATCCTATGCCTAGGATGGAATAAATTAAAAGGCTCCACCTGCGGGTATAGTTACATGAAAATATCAGCAGAAAACTTCATTGTTCGTTACAGTATGCCCATTAATGCTCTCTCTCTCGCTCTCTCTCTCTCTCTCTGAAGAGGTAGAACCTTTTGCGTTGGCAACAGAGATCTTCTATTTGTTTTGTCAGTTTGTTTTTGTGCAGAACTCCATCCGTCCGTCTTCAAAGTTGTCCCCTTTCCATCGCTGTGTCCATCATACAGTACTTGCTGGGTCTTAGTTTCTCTGGAACCAGTGTGTGTGTGTGTGTGTGTGTGTGTGTGTGCGTGTGCGTGTGCGTGTGCGTGTGCGTGTGTGTGTGTGCTGTATCTGTGTGGAAGGCAGGGTATATGGTCCCTCTTGGGGGCAGTATATGGGCTCCAGTGGTGGTCCAGTAACAAAGCACATTTTTGAGTATTTGTATTTTTGGACATTTTCACTCCACTACATTTCAAAGACACATATTTGTACTTTGGACTCCACTACTGTTTCTAGGAGGGGGGGCTACATATGAATTAACCACTATTTTAAGCAGCGAATAAAAATCAGATTTGACAAGCTTCTTGAAACGTGTTGCGAGCTCGTTAGATCTGTAACATTTGATTATTGTCTGGGCAGGTCTTAGTAATAGTATAATACAGTCAGCAATGCATTGATAATAAAAACATAAAAGGGCAATTTGTCATTTTTAGCTATATTTTTAAAGCATGTACTTTGGAAAATTTACAGTACGTTTTAATGGCGGGCGACGGCGGGCGATAGAAAAGCCGCTTTGGCCAAAAAGCTCAGCATTTTTTATCTTTCCGGCCGACGTCGCCCGTTCTGCTGCTATCGCCCAAATCGGCGGCTCCCATAGACAAATAATGGATGTCGGCCGACGTTGCTTGTCCTTCGCCCGCCGTCGCCCACCGTTAAAACCAGGGGCGGATTGGCACATATTTTCCCACCGGGACAATTTTGCCTTTGCCAGGCCACCTGGTTAACCAGATGTAACTCTTTGAGAGCGTAAAAATGAAACCAAATGGACCCTTGCGGGTCCATTTGGTTTCATTTTTACACCCTCAAGAGTTAAAATATTCATCATGTGAATTAGCCCAACTTAGTCTACACAACTAGAGAATGTAGAAGATTAATGGTCATTTTGATCTGTATGTTCCAGGCGAGCATCTAGCACATTCTA
>CM076974.1:25818281-25823281 GCA_039105355.1 Benthosema pterotum | reverse complement strand
ACCCGATGCGGAAAAACCGCTCGCCGCGTAGTGATTGGCTGTCACCCAGCCTATAGTACGCTTCTAATTTGCATGATATTGAGCAGAACTGTTGCAAAACTTTTATTTTATCTGATGCCTCATAATGGTTGCCCCACCTTTTCTGTGCTGCTCCCAACCCCCAAGATCCTTTACGCAGCAATTCAAACTGCTTTCGCCTTTAGCATAGTAAGTATACAGTAAATACTGAGGGTTGGGGGCTTGTGTGTGCGTGCGTGTGTGCAGGTGCACAGACAAATACACACACATGCGCGCACACACACACAAAACATAAACTCACACCATGAGATCAGCACATATTGATCAAAGTGAGCAAACACATTCACACGCACACACACGCACGCACACACGCGCGCACACACACACACACAGACACTGTAACACTCATCTTCAATTGTGTTCCACTCATCCAGGAGACAGCAGAAAGATTATATTACTCCACTCTGTCTCTCTCTCTCTCTCTCTCTCTCTCTCTCTCTCTCTCTCTCTCTCTCTCTCTCTCTCTCTCTCTCTCTCTCTCTCTCTCTCTCTCTCTTCCTCTCTCCCCATCCCTCACTTAAAGTCACACCATATCTGGGTGGCAGCACTTCCTGTTATCTGTATTCCACTCCTTCCTGAGCTTTTGTGACAGTTACCATAGAATCTCTCTCTCTCTCTCTCTCTCTCTCTCTCTCTCTCTCTCTCTCTCTCTCTCTCTCTCTCTCTCTCTCTCTCTCTCTCTCTCTCTCTCTCTCTCTCTCTTTCAAAAGTATAAATATATACAGTACATTATGTAATTGATGTCTTTCTACCTGCCTCTCTAAACCAAATGAAAGTGAACTAGGTTTGACACCATGTAAATACTATGCTGGTTGTGCCTACAGTATATGCTGGCACTGCTCTGCAGCTGCACTCTGCATATCTCACAAAGTGCTTAATTCCAGGCTGCATTATATTTATTCCAACTCCAGTGGTCAGGGTCTTTGTATTCAGTCCAACTCCAGTGGTCATGGCAATGCAAATGAAACTTTAGGGCTTGATATTTGTCACCGCTAAACCTTTTATCCCTTTTCTATTTTGAATCAGGTTTTTGAATAGTTAAAGGTAATATAGGCAACCTTTTAGCCAGATATCAAAATAGATACTGTATATAGATATATTTTTTGCATTTTCTCCCTCTATGTTGCTTCTACTTTGATGCTGCAGCTGTTTCCCTGCAGAACAGATACTTGCTTCGTCCTGCAGACAATCCAGAACTTTGTTGTTTTCAACAAATCATGAAAACAAAACATTTGTCGGCCTCATGACAGGCGTGGCTAATATGTGAGGGAGAGGGGGATTGTGTTGGGTGTGGCAGCGTTTTAGCCAATCACAGCTCAGCACTCTCCAGCAGTTTCATAATCAGCCAATAGAGTGGAGGTGAGATGGAGTTCTTTTTTTAAACAAAACTGTTTACAAACACAGTGTTTGTACACATTAAGGTTGTCTATATTACCCTTAAAAAAGGCCTGCCTACAGGCTCCCAACACATCTTGGCTAGTTGGATATACATAAAATAAAATAAAAAGTGAAGAAATTTAGGGATAAGGGCTTTAGTGGTGACAAAATTAGGGTCTGATTCTTATGCGTTTTAGTGAGTCCTGTGTGGTGATATGCAGGTTTGTTTGTGTGTGTGTGATTACATGTTTGCATGGTTGGGAAGGAGATTAGTGTTATAGTTCATGTTTTTTGTAGCTTCTGTTGCTAACTGCCCATACTACACTGCCATGCTATTAACACACCTGCTAATAAAGTATGCAGTCAATCAGTGCTCACATCCTGAATTTACCCCATGTGTATCTCATCTCTCTCGTCTGTACCTCCTCTACAGTAGATCATGTTCTTAAATATCTCTGTTGCGCTCCCGTCTCTCTTTTTCTCCTATCTCTGTTTCATCTCTTGTAGTCTTTCACCTTCCTACTCTCTCGCTCTCTTGTGCTGACCTGATCTCACATCTGCTTGCATCCCTGAGGTCCTGTTGCAAAGAGAGAGAGAAAGAAAGACTAACTATCCAGGTGTGTGTGTGTGTGTGTGTGTGTGTGTGTGTGTGTGTGTGTGTGTGTGTGTGTGTGTGTGTGTGTGTGTGTGTGTGTGTGTGTGTGTGTGGGCGTGCACGTCTTTTATGCACTCGCATAATAGTGGTGTAACAATACATTTTTACAGCGCTACAGCGATACGTATTGCGACACATGGTTGACGATACGACACATGGACATATTTGTTCACTAAGCCAATACAATACAATACGATTCAATGATTTGGAATTGATTGATACAGTAACTATATAGCAAATCTATTAAATATGTGTGAAACATGTGGATAGTGCAGGTTTTTTAAGATTAACACAGTTACAGTTACTATATTGTTACACCACTACACATAACACATACTATGTGTCTGTAATCCGTTCCCTGTATACTTTCACTACTCAGCCACATGCATGCTACATCTCCTATATGCTCAACTAAACTGTTAGTACACACACACACACACACACACACACACACACACACACACACACACACACACACACACACACACACACACACACACACACACACACACACAAAATCGAATCCCAAAATCCCTGTTGATGCGTCTCACGTTCTAGATGTCTTTCTTCACTCATTAAAAATCACATTGTGATTAAACAGCAGTGGTGGCTAAGTAATAGATGGTTGGGGTCAGGTTAGTGAAGGAATAGCACAGGCTCTGGTTACTTCCAGGCCCTACTGGCAGCATGCACAAAGCATTTGATCCATGGTCCATGTGGTTTGATTGGTCCAGACAGACGGCCAACAGACCGACAGACAGACATTTGTAATTATTCCAATGTTCCAACCACAATATTGACAGGAAAATCCCAAATTTGAATGAACGGCTAGAAAACACGCTGTTGCTGCATTGTGAATGCAGTGATCCCTTACTATGGAAGCCAGGCAGATAGCTTTACAATAATATTTGCGTGACTTACTTATTATTATACTTACGTATTATGCAAAGAAAGCATGCAATAGGGTATGTACAGTGTATATGTATGTAAGTTGCTTGCAGATTCAGTCAGGGTCTCCGTAGTTGGATCTGCCTCTCACCTGCACCTAGAAGTGGTCTAAGACCACCTCCTCAAAAGGGTTATTTTGGTCTGCATGCACACTAGTTTGTTGTTTTCACACCTGCCTAAAGGAACTGGATAAATGCACTGGAGCTTAATGCAACCAGACTCAACGACGCAAGTGTGAAAACGCCCTCAAATGCCTCAATGTCTCAGATCAAGCAGGATGTAGAAAAACAATATGTGTCTACAACGTACTTGTGAACATACTGATGACCAGATGTGGACCAGATTCAGGGAAGCAAATACGCCCACGCACTGAAGCGTATCGACATTAACGGTCATTCTCTCACCTCGCCGGTAATCAGAAAGAAGAATTTTACACCGCAGGACGAGAAGTTCATCGCGCAGCCGTCGGACAATACGCACATTGACAAGTCAGCCCAGGAGGTGGTGTAAGCACCACAGGGCTTGCGTATATGTACCTGCAACAGTGGAGTTGATACCAGGGCACACTATTTAATCAGCATTTGAGCCACGGACCACCAAATGGACCCTTTTGGGTCCATTTGGGTTCATTTTTATCCTGTGTGTGTGTGTGTGTGTGTGTGTGTGTGTGTGTGTGTGTGTGTGTGTGTGTGTGTGTGTGTGTGTGTGTGTGTGTGTGTGTGTGTGTGTGTGTGTGTGTGTGTGTGTGTGTGTGAACAAATCGCCGATCACCGAAATCAAAGGCATTATAAAGGGATTTAATGACAATTCCAGCTCTCAAACAAGGCCCGGATCTCTATGGAAATAATAATACATAGGTATACCTTTTTCCTTTAACAAAGAAAATAAACCTTACATTAATTATGTCCCCAAACGAATTTTTAAAAAAGTTCAATTTTACCACTGTATTAAAATAACAATTCTACAAGCTTACACGGCCCATCACTGCTTTTCCAACTCCACACAGAATAGTTTAATGTGCCTAGTAACTTACCTCCTTACGTCTTTTCAAAGGACCGTTATATCCGACATTGTAGCCTATATCCAGTGGAATGAATGCAGCTGCGACGGCGCTAAATTAATTAAATCACTGGAGCAGGTCTGTAGCCTACATATTGGGCCAAATCAATGAACTGCGCAAAGGTCCAACACCACCTCAAACTCGCTGGATTATAATTCAACACCGAAAATTATTGTGTCTGTTTTTGTTTTATCATGGATGGGTCTGTGCGACTCTCCAATCTCACAAATACCACATGCAGAGGCTGCTCTGCTGGGTGGCGCCCTTGCCAGAAATAGGCTAATAAATGAATAGCCTAAATAAATAAATGTGAGCTGTGCGTCGGGTTGAAATGCATGAGAAGGTAGGTATCCATAATCCATATGTAGAAAACGGATGCTTTTGGTGGTGGTCCAGGACCCCCCCTGACTTTTTCGCTTAGTTTTGTAGTTCTTCACAATAGCCTATTATTTATTCGAGGACGAGGAGGACTGATCAGTCCATAGCCTAGACCCAATGTCCCATGAACTTGTTGATCAGCTGATTTTGACAGCAGATACGCAATAATAAATATTATTATTGCCTGTTATATTATATTTCATTTAATATTGTAGGCAACGTTGCTTAATAGATCTGACCCACATTCAGACTGGCATGATTGACTGTAATTACTTAATTGGTTGCACAGCTGTGTAACATTCGATATTTTAACATTATAAAATATTGTAATATAGCCTCAAACATGTAGCCTACAGTATATTCGTTCGAATGAGGTTTTGCCTTATAGAATACATGGTGCTCAGTTTTTCAAATCAAGCCCATGATAATTAAAAGTAGGCCGGTCAGCGCACATGTGGTCTAAGCTGGCAGATAAAAAGGACGCATTATCTCTCTTCATATTGT
>CM076974.1:25765781-25813281 GCA_039105355.1 Benthosema pterotum | reverse complement strand
CATCTTAATAAGTTCAAGTCTACACAACAAGAAGATTAATGGTCATGGACAGAAGCAAAATAAATCTTTAGTTTTGGGCTCTGTGGGGCTAAAATGTCCTCAAATGGTGGTCCGTGGCTCAAATGCTGAATAAATTGTGGGCCCTGGTATCAAAAAGGTTGAAAACCCCTGACTTAGCCAAAAAATGCCTCCAATGTGAAGTCCTGGTTCCTGTACCGTGCTTGTACCACATTGTGGCAGTCCACCATGCAGACCCCCTGCTCCCGATCTGATCCCAATCATTTGAGTTTGAGTATCAGCCGATGCAGATATTTCCCGATCCTATCACTTTTTTTATATATATATATATATATATATATATATATATATATATATATATATATATATATTATATATATATATATATATATATATATATATATATATATATATTAGGCCGGGACTTTAGCGCGTTAATTGAGACTAATTAATTACAGAAAATATAGCGCGTTATAAAAATAACGCATTTATTCGCACCTTTTCTTTGTCCACCATTGGAACGGAACGTTTGTCACTGATGGCCCATTCACACCATTGAAGTGGAACGTTTCTCTTTGTATCACCGTTTCACACCTACCCAATATGCTAACGTACACGGAAGCGGCAGTCCACCCGGAGTCACGACATTGAGGAGTCAGAAACTGAGCGCTTGAGCGCTGTTCAAATGGCCTGAATAGGGACAAACTGCAGTTGAAGTCAATGTAGAAGAATCGCCATTGGTCTACTAGCTCTATGGAGTAAACGTAACTCAGTCTATACTCTAAAGCTCCGTCTGCCTCCAAGTTCTCTTCCCCCGCAGCAAAAACAAAACAACTCGCAACATGTACGACAAACCAGATGAGCAAGCATTACTCGGCCCCGTTGATGGCAAATTTAGATTTAAGCAAAGAACGGATGGAAGCGTGGACAAAAAGGCAGTTTATGCAACAAAGAATGTGCATACCATCGCAGCAGTTCGAGCCTCAAATCACATCCAACATGTTGGAGCTAGTGTTACTGTCCCCGTTTCGTAGAAATCTATGTAGAAGAGCCACCATTGGACTAACCCCGTGAAGAGAAGGGAGCTTGGGTAAGTCTTTCTGCATTCTGGCTAGTACCAGAGCGACGTTGAGGTGTCCGACATTCAATGGCTTGAATAGGGACAAACTGGAGTTGGCGACCGGCGCTCATCAGTGCAGCTGGAGTCGAGTTCATATTGGCTGTAGCCGTGTGTGTGTGTGTGTGTGTGTGTGTGTGTGTGTGTGTGTGTGTGTGTGTGTGTGTGTGTGTGTGTGTGTGTGTGTGTGTGTGTGTGTGTGTGTGTGTGTGTGTGTGTGTGCGGTTTGATCATAGTAGCCTAGTTCAGAGTAGTTCACTTCACTGTGTTTATCTGACACTAAATTGCATGATAATAATGACTGCTAAATGTACGCAAATGTATGCTCCAGAACAATCAGCGCTGTGTGTGTGGCACTGCCTTTCTTACCAGCTAGTCTTCCAAGTACCAGTATTTTATTTATTTTGCCCCAGAGTCAATTGGTCAATCACCCAGAAAATTGATACTGAATTGTATCGTGGGACACCTACAGATTCACAGGCCTAGTATTCAGTTCATTGCTTCACTCATTCAGTTCATTGCTTCACTCATAATATAATAATAATAATAATAATAAATTCAGTTCAAAAATGTGCTTTCTCACTTTTCTCAGGTAAATAATAATATGCGATTAAAATGAGATTAATTGAGATTAATTAATTATTGAGCCTCTAATTAATTAGATCAAAATTTTTAATCGAGTCCCACCCCTAATATATATATATATATATATATATATATATATAGCAGAATAGCACGCCTCACTCAAATGTGCAAAACCAAATTCCACAACATTTATTTACCTGCCTTAGTGTCAACCCTCACCCCTGTGTCGGATCTCTGGTTATACTGGAATATTTACCAATACCGAATCGTCTGATGATGACAAATTAGGGCCAATACTGATATTTTCTGATACCGATACAATATTTGCCGATACCGATATGAACCGATATGACAAAAAAGGGCCGATCCGATACTTTGCCCGATACCGATACAGTATTGGGACATCCCTAGTTGTAATGGTGCTTCAAACGCCACTGAGCAAATTTCCAATGAAGTGAATACCTGTGAGATAAGAAGGATTGTCCCGTTTCTAGAAACTGTCCATTTCTTCCTACAGCAGCTTCCCCATACAGATTCTTGTTCTGTTCTGTCCTTCGGCAGGATGCTTAGCTATATTGCCGTGGTTTTCAACCAGTGGTCCTTGAGATGGTTCCAGGTGGTCCCCAGCTAAGTTGGTTAACCAGATGAAAGGTTGGTTAACTAGATGTAAAAATATTCATCATCTGAATTAACTACACAACTAGAAGACCTGTATGTTTGACCATTTTGTTTCTGAAATCCAACCTGCTATTGTGGACAAAAGCAAAATAAATCTTTAGTTATGGAATCTGTGGGGCTAAAATATCCTCAAATGGTAGTCCGTAGCTCAAATGCTGAATAAATAGTGGGCCCTGGTATCAAAAAGGTTGAAAACCCCTGCTCTATTGCCACAGTACTTAGTCAGAGTAGACTGCCATCAAAATGCCCTGAAAAGGTATGCCAAATATACACAAATATCAATGCACTTCAGAGTGACGCACGGCACCACTGTAGCAGTTGCGTGTCACTTTGAACCTGGCCCACCTCCATGTCCTCTATGTCCTCTATTGCATGCAGACATGTGCTTGTTCACCTGTCATGACGACAGAAAGCCTGAGTGAGTGGACGCAGGATGTGTTCGGCAAGGTGACATCCTCCTGGTCGCTTTGAACGGCAGTCACGCACATGCGTGATCCAGGGGCAGATATAACAGGCAGGAGAAAACTGTAAGGGTGCGACTTCAAAAGGTAAGGGGGCGGCTTCATCGCCCGTGTCGCTTTGCGCCACGGCGATGAAGCCGCCCCCTTACCGTTTTCGGTTACTTTGTTAGTCAAGTAAATCATCAATAATAACATAAGTTGTTGTTGAAGTTGCAACAGACACGCAGCATGCATAATAGCTAAAGGTCTGACTCAGATGCGACTGTCTGGTGCGACAGTTGTAGTTAGTTAGTAGCAATACTGTAGTGTTTCAAATCATTTTAATTATAAGCACCTTCATTTGAAATATCTTGGGTTGTTTTGCATGCCATCGTGTTTGGTGGGGCAGTCTGGGCATTTAGGTGGGGATTGCCATTCCCCATGCCTAGATCCGCCCCTGGCGTGATTGCGTTTCGCACACACACACACACACACACACACACACACATATACAGTGCATCTACAGCAGGGGCGGATTGGCACATATTTTCCCACCGGGACAATTTTGCCTTTGCCAGCCACCCCTGGGGGGGGGGGGGGGGGGGGGGGGGGGGGGGGGGGGGGGGGGGGGGGCAGCTGGTTAATTTGGTTCATTTGGTCCAATTTGGTCCATTTGGTTTCATTTTTACACCCTCAAGAGTTAAAATATTCATCATGTGAATTAGCCCAACTTAGTCTACACAACTAGAGAATGTAGAAGATTAATGGTCATTTTGATCTGTATGTTCCAGGCGAGCATCTAGCACATTCTAGTGCATTTTGGAAGTGCCACTAGTCCATTTTGGATCTTGTCCAGGCCACTAGGTGGCGCAGGCCACCGGGAAAACTCCCTGTACTCCAGATGGCCAATCCGCCCCTGATCTACAGTACAGTATAGACTTCCACACAAACAACAGGAATTGCATGTTGACACAAACACACACTTCCCATTCTGTCCTCTCTTGGGGACGGTGAGCCAGAGGCAGATGTATGAGTTTAACCCTCTCTGGTGTCAGTCAGTCACGACATGTTACAGAACATCGCTCCAAAGGACAGGTCACTCACCCTGTCAGCTATTTATATATTCTACAGACATGGCAAAGGAAGACAAATTCGCCAGGCCAGGGATAGTTTATTACATTAGTCATATTGAGAGGTAATGTGAGTGAGTGGTAATTCTGCTTAGAGGTTGTTGCGATCCAAATACTGTACGAACATGAGATTGCTAACGTACGTGTGTGTGTGTGTGTGTGTGTGTGTGTGTGTGTGTGTGTGTGTGTGTGTGTGTGTGTGTGTGTGTGTGTGTGTGTGTGTGTGTGTGTGTGTGTGTGTGTGTGTGTGCGTGTGTGGTGTGCATGCATCAACTGTAGATGTGGCACTTTAATTTGCATGCCATCATGTTTGGTGGGGCAGACTGGGCATGTAGGGGGGCATTGCACCCCCCCATGCCCATGCCTAGATCCGCCCCTGGCATGCATGCTTGTGCACAGGCCTGTTACATAGTGTACATCTGCAAGGGGCATACGCTGACAGAAGCTCATGCCATACAGTATTCAAGCTCTCGCATTCTGAAGCAAATGGTGCATATACTTTAAACTGACTGTAGATTGGGGTCAGAGGTTTTCTACACTGCTAATCCACACGGAGGAAGCAGATGCTGGAGAGGGTTATTTAAAGGTTAATTCCGCTACAAAGACAGTCAAATAATTTACCAGATTAAGGCATAAATGAGAAAACCTCCCTATCTGGCCAGCCAAAGCCATCTCTCTCTCTCTTGATAGAAATAGAGGCAGCTGACAAAGCTCGATTTTGGAGAAGATTGAAACAGTTTGGCTACTATTTTAAAATGTCTGATCTGTTCTCCAAAATATCTACACAACACAAAGTCTAATGTCTTTTTTTAGAACGTTTCTGGTCTATGAGAGGTTGGTTCTCACACAGTAGAGGTTGATTCTCACACAGCAGATCGCTGTATTTGTCAGTCCTTCCTTTCTGCTCATATCTGTAAGTCCTTGTCCCTCTCATTCGGAGACCCATTTATCCATTCGTCCTCTGCATGCCCATATCAACACGATTATGGATTCATTCATCATAATTATCGCATAACTGGTGCCAGACTAGCCACATGAAGTCTGAGATCCACAGAAAGACATTATTTCGACCCAGCCTTGAGTCTTGATGAAGTAAAAAAAAAAAAAAATAGCAAATAAAATAAAATAAAACACCTGTGTGAAGTGAGGGCGCTCTTATCATCATGAACAATATGAATTTTCATATTTTGAGGACATTTGCCTAATCTCTCCTTTTATTGTCAACAGCAAATATGAGACTGGGGTGGGGGGGACAATAGCAGACATTTGACCTATTTTTTCTTTTCATTGTCAATGACAAATATTGAGACGTGTGGGATCAAAAGCTGCATGACAGGCTAGCGCCCCTCAAAGGGGATTGGTCCATTACTGGGCCATTACTGACATCAGCAATGACATTGAATATTAAGAATACGTCATCATGCTTACTGTATATAAACTGTTACACAACCAGAAGAGCAACACAAAACTTGGAAGCATTACAGCCACCTGTGTTGCATATTGTAATACCTATACGTTCACGTCTAAATTATTTTCTTGAGTACTTTGCTCAATTTTTCAACTTCCAACAAAACAATGGCTAGAACTTACAATGATGAGTTACAATACTTGGATAAGATTGGCAAGAATTGCTGGCGTATCAAAAAGGGCTTTGTTCCAAACATGCAGGTCGAAGGAATATTCTACGTCAATGATCCACTTGAGAAGTTGACGTTCGATGAGCTACAACATGCATGCCAAGGAGGTGGTTTTGGAGGTTTCCTTCCGGCCATGAAGCAAATTGCGAATGTTGCAGCACTGCCTGGAATAGTGCATAGATCCATTGGTCTCCCGGACGTCCACTCTGGATATGGATTTGCCATCGGGAACGTGGCAGCCTTCGACATGAATGACCCCAGTGCTGTGGTGTCTCCAGGCGGCGTGGGCTTTGATATCAACTGTGGCGTGCGGCTGCTGAGAACCAACCTGGACGAGGGAGACGTTCAGCCCGTGAAGGAGAAGTTGGCCCAGGCCCTGTACGACCACATCCCGGTCGGAGTGGGCACCAAAGGAGTCATCGACATGGATATGGGGGACTTGGAGAAGGCCCTCGAGCTGGGGATGGACTGGTCCCAAAGTAAAGGCTACTCGTGGGCCGAGGACAAGGAGCACTGCGAGGAGAACGGCAGGATGCAGCAGGCCGACCCCAGCAAGGTGTCCGGCAAAGCCAAGAAGAGAGGGCTACCTCAGCTGGGTACGTTAGGGGCTGGGAACCACTACGCAGAGATCCAGGTGGTGGACGAGATCTATGACGAACACGCCGCCAAGCAGATGGGCATCGATCACAAGGGCCAGGTGTGTGTCATGATCCACAGTGGCAGCAGAGGACTGGGACACCAGGTGGCCACCGACGCCCTGGCCGCCATGGAGAGGGCCATGAAGAGGGACAGGATCGTGGTGAACGACCGGCAGCTGGCCTGTGCACGCATCACGTCCGAGGAGGGCCAGGACTACTTGAAGGCCATGGCCGCCGCCGGAAACTATGCCTGGGTCAATCGTTCCTCCATGACCTTCCTCGCCAGAAAGGCCTTCTCCAAAGTGTTTCGAACCGAGCCTGATGACCTGGACATGCACCTCATCTACGATGTGTCTCATAACATCGCCAAAGTGGAGGAGCACATTGTGGATGGCAAGCAGAGGACACTGCTGGTGCACCGCAAGGGCGCCACTCGAGCCTTCGGTCCAAACCACCCGCTCATCACGGCTGACTACCAGTCGACGGGTCAACCCGTCTTGATTGGAGGAACCATGGGTACTTCTAGCTACGTCTTGACCGGAACAGAGCAAGGCATGACAGAAACCTTTGGAACCACATGCCATGGCGCGGGCCGTGCTCTCTCTCGGTCTAAATCCCGGCAAAACTTGGACTACCAGGACGTTCTAAACAGTCTGGCAAAGAAGGGCATTGCCATCAGAGTGGCCTCACCCAAGCTGGTCATGGAGGAGGCCCCAGAAGCATATAAAAATGTGGAGGATGTTGTTGACACGTGCCACGATGTTGGAATTAGCAAGAAAGCTGTGAAACTTCGACCAATTGCAGTCATTAAAGGCTAAGAAAGCAATCAAAATGGGGTGTGCCATGACAGGTCTACACCACACAAAAACTATAGACTGGCGTAGGTTCTCAATGATGAGATATTTCAAACATTTTGAAAAAACATTCCCAATAGAAAGAATGAATAAATGAGTATGAATGAAAAACAACTTCCAAATTCCTTTTTTTCTGATCTTTTTTTTCTCAGTTTTTCTCTTTTTTTCCTCTGTTGGGTCAAACAATAGATCGCAGTAGGTGGGGCTAAGCAGGCTCGACAAAGGTAAAATCAAATACATTCAATGAATTAGAAAACCAATGTTTGTCTACCGGCTCACAACGTGGCACATAGTCACTGCATGAGCTTGTTGATCTAAATATATGCAACAATAATTACTTGTGTGAGCAGAGTGAGCGGCCGTTGGTCTTCCCTCAAAGTATTCTGATTGGCCAGTTAATGTGATGATGTAATGGTGACGTAATTAAGAGACCTCCAAGTATTATTCCCTGAAGGAGATTCTGCCAAAACAATTATAAAACTAGAACTGCGGCCCTTCGGGGCGCAGGTCTCCATCGGCATGGGTCATGTCACTCTGTGAGGGCAACAGTCACTGTTACGTCGCCCTATGCGGGTGACGTAACAGGTGAACGGACAGACGTGCAGATGGACAAACGTGCGCAGGGACAGACGGACAGGGGGTGAAAAATAGTCCCCACCTTACGGTGGAGGAGACAAATATGAGTTGGTGTTGGATCACTTGCTCTGCGCAGTGCGCAGGATTGCGTGGTGTGTATTCACGGTTTGGTCCTGATTGATCCAACAACACGCAGACTGACAGATGGAAAGCCTCCTGCTGAGCTACGCAGCGATAACATGCTCACAACAATGGAATTGATTGATTAATTGATTTGATTGATTGAATACAGTCAAATGATATGCCAAAAGGATAAGACAAAAAGACCCAGGGGGCTTGTTGCGGGCTCCAGTAGCGTGTCATCGGTAATAATACATATACAACTCAATACGATGCCGACTTGTGTGCGCGTGTTGTATCCATGTCTGTGTTCACGTCTCTGCCTGCCTCCTCTGTCTCCCTGAACAAGTTTTCTAAAAGGACAAAGACCAACCAACTTACAATAGAAAAATCTGGAGCATAGAGGAGAGAGAGGGCATTAGGGAGAAAGAAGAAGGCATGGTGCAAAAGAGATAAAGTAGAGAAAGCAGGGTGGGATGTGGAGGGGACAGAGGATGGAGGAGACAGGAAGAATTAGAGGTGATACATATATAGGAGATATATACCGTAGGAGAGACATATAGTGTATTCTAAGTAGAAAGCAGCAGAGAGTGAGGGATGTGAAGCAAGCAAGAGGGTGGTATAGAGAAAGAACCTAAAGAAAAGCGCTTGACCACCTCTTAAACCCTCTATACTTAATGAAAGCAATCGTTTGTGGTATGCTATCTTTCCACTCTATATGCACCAAACCTTCTCTGCCAAAATCTACAAGCTTTGTACTAGCACAATGTTTGGCGAACATCCTCCCTGGGAATGGCATTTCTAGGCGTTAAGAAAAGCAAATAGAGATTCAGACTAGGTTATAGCAGGTCATATGATGTCGTCGTTGACCGTAAATATCAGATCTATAAGCTTACAAGATTGTAAGCATAATCGGTCAGTATTTTCCGTGTCACATTGCAGTCGTATAATACAGGCTTTTTACACACAGAGCTAGTTTCTGAAAGACACAATGACCTTGAGTTTGGCACAAGGCTGCCATGACACATCACCAATGTATTAAAGCACGCATAGCTGAAACAACACGCACGGCGGTCACATGCACGGACATGCACCAAGTTCGTGCACATACAGGGACACATTACATACAAGTGGTCCCAGGATACAGGGCCGCTAACATCCATCACATTGCTATTCGACCAACACTCTCCTATTCAGTGTTATATGCAGTCTGTGTGCTTGTTAGCCTTGTGCTGTATTGTACCACAACTATTCAAACCCCACATGCACATGCAGCATGGATACGCACAGACCAGGGGCGGATGTAGGCATGGGCATGGGGGGCAATGCCCCCCTAAAATGCCCAGACTGCCCCACCAAACATGATGGCATGCAAAACAGCCTGAGATATTACCTACAGCTGTATCACCACTAAACCAACAGCATTTCATCATTGGAAACAGAAAACTCTCTGAGTCAGACCTTTAGCTTTATGCATGCTGCGTGTCTGTTGCAACTTCAACAACAACTGATGTTATTATTGATGGTTATTATTGGTTATGTTATTATTACTTGACTAATAAAAGTACTGTAACTGAAAATGGTATGGGTGCGGCTTCATCGCCCGTGGGCGGGTGATGAAGCCGCCCCCATACCATTTTCTCCTGCCCCCCCCAATTGGAAAATTTTACATCCGCCCCTGGCACACACACACACACACACACACACACACACACACACACACACACACACACACACACACACACATATACACACACACACACACACACACACGCACACACAGTCCAATTCTAAAATATCTCCCCATACACCCTTTCTTTCTGCCAGTTGTCACTCGCTGGGAGAACAGATTGTGGAGACTTAGTTGGAGGGGAGGGTCACAAGCTTCATCCCCTCCTCACCCAGTGGGGCATCATAAGTGAGTCGAGAGCCAACGAACCCCCCCACCCCCCCACCCCCTCCTTCTGCCATTGTTTGACCGACGGAGCAGACATGCTAAATGGGGTTATCATGGACTCACACTGGTTTGGGTATGGGGATCAGTGCTCTAGAGGCAGAGCGGTCAACTAGGAAATCGTAAGACTGGTTAAATCCCGTGTCCTGGAGCCAGAGACTGACAGAATCCCTAACTGCTCCCCAAAGAGTAGAAAAGCAGCTTGGTTGGAGTGCCGTTTGAAGATGGGTGAATTGGTGACGTCAGCCTAGTTTAGCTCAATTCCTGGATGTCTAGAAGATCTAGTAGCAGCAAGGGTGAATATATACACAGTATATTCTCTGAAACTGAAGCTGGAGCTGTCTTTTTGATTTTGTTTGAGTTTTACATATTTTAAAGCTATGCTTGCTCATGAAATAAGTTAATCTCATATATGATTTTGGCTAAAGTTCATATGTACGATATGAAAATTATGAGCCGACAGTTAAATTCTCTGAATGTACAGTATACACAGAATTAGCTAATTGATAGTAATGGTTTTATGCTTGGCTAAAGTAGCACTGCGGTGAAGAGAGATGTCAACACAGCTGTCGCTCTGATAAAAACATTGTCAGAGCTGCAGCTCTGTCTTTCCTTTTTATTAATGGTAATTGGTCAGTGACACACCAGCATTCCAAAGCCTTCCGACACACTACCATTCTGGCACGGTCAATACCCTTCCCTTACCCCTACTGTCACAATTACCCTATCTGCAGCATGGCTCTGTAATAGTGTATCGTTGAGAACTCCCACACAGCATTGTTAAAATAAGCATTCTGCCGCCATGTTGTCAATGGATTCATTGCTTTTAAAGCTTAGAAAATATGCATGCATGTCATTCATGCACCTCATGTACACTAATTTGTTCTAATAATTGCCATTAATATAGTGGAGTCCCGTGGTGGGAGTTTGCTCTGGTTTTGATTTGAAGTAGTTCCGGTCGGAATGGCCGGAACAACACTGTCAGTGCCAGCACTTTTTCATATTGTTTTAGGTAGTTAGTGTCAGTCATTTTCATCTAAAAGTGGTATGTACTTCATACAGCTTAACTTAAAAAAATCTGAGCAATCCGTTTAATCAGCAGTGAAAGTCCCTAAAACACTTCCATTTGCTAAGACCTATTTAAACCTGTAGACCTATCTAAAGAAAATTTTCGACAAATTACATTAAACTCCCGACTCTGAATCGACCAGATAAATCCTGAGTCGGGGACAGGCTTACTGTTGTTCCAGCAGTTCGATCCCAATAAATAATCTCAAAAAGTGCTGACTGGATGGCTACCAAATAATGTGTTGTGCACCGTCATGCTCACAAAAGTGGATGACCTCTGCTGATTTTGTTGACACAGTGGATTTTAGCGCCACCCACAGCCCAAAATTTCCACTCACACACAAGAAGTGCAGCAGTCGTTTGAAAGAATGCTTATCCATATTCCCAGGCCAGTTGCATTATAGCACATAAAGTCTGTTCACCTGCACTGTGGGACTGTCTCAGTTTTATAGTGCCAAGCCAGAATCATCACTTATATCATACAGTATATCAACTATAAAACAAGACTGTATCAGCCAGGCGCGTAGACACTGTGGGGGCTCGGGGCTCGTCCCATGAGAATTTCAGACTTAAGGGGCTCTGGGGCTCGGGGGGGCCCGAGCCACAGAGCCCCTATCGACCATCGCCTATTGTCGGCTGTGCATTGACGTCACCTATAGGCAACAGGGCCATCAAATGCTAATCAGGTCATGGACGTGGCTCTAGCATCGCTGAACAGGTTTAGCCCTACGGTGTACAGGCACGACACAGAGAACTTTCTGGTGGGGAAGGGCGACTGTGAAAGCTTGGTGCAGTTCTATGGGACCTATATTTTTTAATTTTAGTTATCGTTTTTTCGTTAGTTTTAGTTAACTATAAAAACCCTGGTATCAGCTGACATTGGTACCCAGCTTGAGGACACCGTTCAAAGTAACAGAGCGACAGAGCAGCTACCTCCATTGAGTTCAACGGAGAAGTGAGGTCATGTTCTATTCGGTTCCTCTCAAGTTATATCATTGTCCTTCCTGTTCTCTATTGGTATCTGCCGTGAACAATTCACATCACTTGACCTCTACTTGAAAGCACTCTCAACCTCTGCAGTCTGCACAGTGTAGTGATGTATGTCCTGTTGCGCGCAGCAGAAAACTGCTGCGCTCACACTTCCTCCTAGGACACTAATAAACAACACATGCTTGCACGCGTACTTGAACACACACCTACACACATAGAAGCCATCTGTTGCAGCTAACTCCATGCTTGACCCCTGTAAATAGACGAGGCATGGTCACATTTCAGATGCATGCACACGTTACAAACACAGGCATACACAGATTATCATGCCACCTCCCCTACACACGCACGCACGCACGCACACACACACACACACACACACACACACACACACACACACACACACACACACACACACACACACACACACACACACACACACAATTTCAAACAATCACTCCACATCCAAAATCCATATAGCCTACAGGCCTACACACATAATGTAATGTATTCTCCCTCATCCAACTCCAACACACTGATAGCAGACACACATAATCACAGGGAATTAATTAATGAAGACAATTTGCACATTGTGCACAATGTGTGCTTGCCTTCACCACCTTGAGCAGGCGTGGTGTCCCTCCCCAAGGTGGCTGTTTGTTAATGTGGAACACAGAGTGCTAGTAGACTTTGACATATCTTGCATGTAAATGGAAACGTTGGCATAAGGCTGGGAGGGTCTTGGCCTCACCAAAATCTCCAGAAGTCATTGGTGCATGGACATTTCTGGTGTCACAAACATAGCCTTGGCTGGCAAACAATTTCTTCATAACTTTATGACTTTAAACTAAAAAATCCTAATCCCATAGACTTGGTTGCCATATGACGTAATCTTCAAAAGAGAGAGGCATAGGCCATGTGAAAAATGAGATGTGAGAACGAGAAGATTTTGAGATGGCAGTTGGGTGAATGATGGACTGATGGTGGTATAGAACAGTGGTTTTCAACCAGTGGTCACTGAGAGGGTTCCAGGTGGACCCCAGCTAAATGATGGACCGTTGGTTAACCAGATGTAACTCTTGAGAGCGTAAAATACTGTATACGCATATGCTATAGAGGAAAATAGCCCAGTAGCCCAAGTCTACTCAACTAGAGAATGTAGAAGATTAATGGTCATTTTGATCTGCATGTTTGACTGGTTTGTTTCTCAATTCCAGGCTGGAAGTGTGTACAATAGCAAAATAAATCTTTAGGTTTGGGATCTGTGGGACTAAAATTTTCTCAAATGGTGGTCCATGGCTCAAATGCTGAAAGAAAGTGGCCCCTGGTATCAAAAAGGTTGAAAACCACTGAAGCAGTATAGAAGATAGCAGTGTGTGACTGTGTGGAGTGACGTGGATGGACTCCTTCCCTCCTACTCAATCCCACCCCGGAGAACATTTTTGTCAACAGACCTAATATGGCACAAATCTGCACGCACAGTATGCATACACGCAAACACACACATGCAAACGCATGCATGCATGCACACTTAACATGAAGAGTACACAAACAATGTTGAGATACAAAACACAGGCACATGACACACATTCTGTAATCAAGAATCAAGGTTAGGTCACAGAGTAACCGAACGGAATAAGTGAACAAATACATGCGCATACACAAACATCACTAACTACAGACCTCCCATACTCGTTTAAATACACACAGCCAAGCACATATAATGCACACGCTCACAATTCATGCTCCTTTCAATCCATAGCACAATGGCTCAATGGCCAAACCAAATTGAATTAGACCCATGCTGCACGAAGGGCACAATAGAACAACATTAGTTTGAGGCTGATTTACATTTTGTTAAAATGCCGTGTTGCAGCTTAGAAAAGAAAACCACACCCGTGTGAAGTAAGTGGGGCAACAGTGAGACCCGGTGGTTAGAATGTTACTTCCATGTTCGGAACCGGGCAGGGACACTGCCACACATACAGTAGATGTGCTTAAAGGGGAATTCCACCCATTTTCAACATTTTTTCTGAGAGCGTACAAATGCAACAAAATGAACCCTAACGGGTTCATTTGATTCCATTTGTACGCTCTCAGAAAAAAGAAGCGTCTAAAGAAATCCATTAACATAGTGAAAATACATCTTGATGATGTCATCAAGATGTTTCACCATGTTAGTGGTTTTCTTCAGACCTCCATTTCTTGGGAACACAGAATGGGGGAACTTTTTTTTATCATGTCCAACCAGCACCTCTAAGGTATACTAATGACATATTAGTACCGTATTGTCCCGAATATAAGACGACTCGTTTATAAGACGACCCTCATTTTTCAAGACCCATTTACAGAAAAAAAGAACATTGAACGTCAAATAGTATAGCCCCTGAATATAAGACGACTCCATTTTTTGGGATATTTCCATTGGGAAAAAAACATAGTCTTATATTCAGGCCAATAGGGTATGTTGAAAATGGTTTCTCCTTTAAGAAGAATGGTATATGTATTTTCAGCTAACGAAAAATAAGTGATGGCACGTTTCTTTGATTGCGTATGAATTTGTCTGAAGAGCACACAGACCAAAAAGTGATTATTATTTTGTTGAGAGAGATCTGTAAGAAGTGAAGGAGTTATAGTATCAATGCCTGAGGGGGGTCTGTGGAGAGGTGATAAACAGACGGTTGGAAGCATGAAGGCAGACCCAGAATAGACCTGCGCAGTGACGTCACCAACCCTGTTCCACTAGTGGATTCCTCATTCATTTTCCTCATAGACTTTTCGAAAATGGTTAATGAAAACACGATTGCGCCGCGGCCAAAGCCAACTCGGGTCGTGACAAATCATGACAACAAACACAATATCGTATAATATCTAATTAGCAAGAAGTAGAAAACGGCATGATACAAGACATTTTGTCTCGTTTTTTCGTTTTTTTATTGGATTGTCCCAATTTGTCCTTGGCGTAATCGTCTTTATATAAATTATTTTCGAAAAGTCTATGAGAAAAATGAATGGGGAATCCGTTTCTGGAACAGGGGCGGTGACGTCACTGAGCAGGTCTGTAGGCAGAAGGACATGTTGTGTATTTGTGTGTGTGCCACACGTGCATTGTTACAGTAATAAGCAGTGTTGTAAATAACGGCCTTACAAGTAAGGGCTTTCGAGTAAGGCAGGGGTTTTCAACCTTTTTGACTCCAGGGCCCACCATTTATTCAGCATTTGAGCCACGGACCACCATTTGATGACATTTCAACCCCAAAGACCTAAAACTAAAGAATTCTTTTGTTTGTTCACAATTCCAGGCTGGATTTTGCAAACAAAAAAGTGTAGACTTCTTAATTAAATAGTGCTAATTCATTTGAATATTTTAACTCTTGAGAGTGTGAAAATGAAACCAAATGGACCCGCAAGGGTCCATTTGGTGAAAAAATGAAATAATTCTAACTAAAGTCTAAAATACTACTAGTATTTTTAATGGATGTAGAATGCAGGTGATAGTAGTACTACTACAGTACTAGGTAGCCACTATTGCAACGCCCAAACTATCGCCTTGTATTGTAACACGGTCATTGATCGGGCTGTACGGAGTGGAAAAAAGGGGGTCCCAGCCCAGGGCCCGGTGATGCAAGGTTTTCAACCTTTTTGACTCCAGGGCCCACTATTTATTCAGCATTTGAGCCACGGACCACCCAAAGACCTAAAACTAAAGAATTATTTTTGTTTGTTCACAATTCCAAGCTGGATTTCGCAAACAAAAAAGTATAGACTTCTTAATTAAATAGTGCTAATTCAGATGAATATTTTAACTCTTGAGAGTGTGAAAATGAAACCAAATGGACCCGCGAGGGTCCATTTGGATTCATTTTTACATTCTCAAGAGTTACATCTGGTTAAGCAACTTTCCATCATTTAGCCTGGGGACCACCTGGAACCCTCTCAAGGACCACTGGTGGGCCCCGGACCACCTGCTGAAAACCCCTGGAGTAAGGGGTTACTTTTTTCAGTAACCCGTATTTTGTGAGCACCAAGTAACATTACTTTTTAAAAGTCACTTCCCCAAAACTGGTAATAAGACAGCGCAGTGTGAATGATGCACGCTTATATAGCTACTGACATACTGGGAGAGCTGCCACCCCTGGAGAAACATCACATTTCATAGACACTCTCCCAGTCTTTGAGTTCTCACCCCCCGCAGCCAGGGGCATGCCCATCTAGGCATGGGCATGGGGGGGCAATGCCCCCTAAATGACCAGTCTGCCCCCTCAAACACGATGCCATGCAAAGTGCAAACATGATGCCATGCAAACACGATGCCCCCCCAGACACGATGCCATGCAAAACAAGATATTTCAAATTAAAGTGCTTATATTTAAAATGATGTGAAACACTACTACTACTACTGCTACTAACTAACTACAGCTCTGTCACCACTAAACCGACAGCATTTCATCATTGAAAACAGAAAGCTTTACTTGACTAATAAAAGTCCTGTAACTGAAAATGGTATGGGGGCGGCTTCAAGTGGGGGCGGATTCAAGTCCTGTAACTGAAAATGGTATGGGCGGCTTCATCGCTTCGCTTCGCACCACGGGCGATGAAGCCACCCCCATACCATTTTCTCTTGCCCCTCCAACATGTTCTCTTGATCTGCATGTTTGACTGGTTTGTTTCTCAATTCCAGGCTGGAAGTGTGTACAATAGCAAAATAAATCTTTAGGTTTGGGATCTGTGGGACTAAAATTTTCTCAAATGGTGGTCCATGGCTCAAATGCTGAAAGAAAGTGGGCCCTGGTATCAAAAAGGTTGAAAACCACTGAAGCAGTATAGAAGATAGCAGTGTGTGACTGTGTGGAGTGACGTGGATGGACTCCTTCCCTCCTACTCAATCCCACCCCCGGAGAACATTTTTGTCAACAGACTTAATATGGCACAAACCTGCACGCACAGTATGCATACACGCAAACACACACATGCAAACGCATGCATGCATGCATGCACACTTAACATGAAGAGTACACAAACAATGTTGAGATACAAAACACAGGCACATGACACACATTCTGTAATCAAGAATCAAGGTTAGGTCACAGAGTAACCGAACGGAATAAGTGAACAAATACATGCGCATACACAAACATCACTAACTACAGACCTCCCATACTCGTTTAAATACACACAGCCAAGCACATATAATGCACACGCTCACAATTCATGCTCCTTTCAATCCATAGCACAATGGCTCAATGGCCAAACCAAATTGAATTAGACCCATGCTGCACGAAGGGCACAATAGAACAACATTAGTTTGAGGCTGATTTACATTTTGTTAAAATGCCGTGTTGCAGCTTAGAAAAGAAAACCACACCCGTGTGAAGTAAGTGGGGCAACAGTGAGACCCGGTGGTTAGAATGTTACTTCCATGTTCGGAACCGGGCAGGGACACTGCCACACATACAGTAGATGTGCTTAAAGGGGAATTCCACCCATTTTCAACATTTTTTCTGAGAGCGTACAAATGCAACAAAATGAACTCTAACGGGTTCATTTGATTCCATTTGTACACTCTCAGAAAAAAGAAGCGTCTAAAGAAATCCATTAACATAGTGAAAATACATCTTGATGATGTCATCAAGATGTTTCACCATGTTAGTGGTTTTCTTCAGACCTCCATTTCTTGGTAACACAGAATGGGGGAACTTTTTTTTATCATGTCCAACCAGCACCTCTAAGGTATACTAATGACATATTAGTACCGTATTGTCCCGAATATAAGACGACTCGTTTATAAGACGACCCTCATTTTTCAAGACCCATTTACAGAAAAAAAGAACATTGAACGTCAAATAGTATAGCCCCTGAATATAAGACGACTCCATTTTTTGGGATATTTCCATTGGGAAAAAAACATAGTCTTATATTCAGGCCAATAGGGTATGTTGAAAATGGTTTCTCCTTTAAGAAGAATGGTATATGTATTTTCAGCTAACGAAAAATAAGTGATGGCACGTTTCTTTGATTGCGTATGAATTTGTCTGAAGAGCACACAGACCAAAAAGTGATTATTATTTTGTTGAGAGAGATCTGTAAGAAGTGAAGGAGTTATAGTATCAATGCCTGAGGGGGGTCTGTGGAGAGGTGATAAACAGACGGTTGGAAGCATGAAGGCAGACCCAGAATAGACCTGCGCAGTGACGTCACCAACCCTGTTCCACTAGTGGATTCCTCATTCATTTTCCTCATAGACTTTTCGAAAATGGTTAATGAAAACACGATTGCGCCGCGGCCAAAGCCAACTCGGGTCGTGACAAATCATGACAACAAACACAATATCGTATAATATCTAATTAGCAAGAAGTAGAAAACGGCATGATACAAGACATTTTGTCTCGTTTTTTTTCGTTTTTTTTATTGGATTGTCCCAATTTGTCCTTGGCGTAATCGTCTTTATATAAATTATTTTCGAAAAGTCTATGAGAAAAATGAATGGGGAATCCGTTTCTGGAACAGGGGCGGTGACGTCACTGAGCAGGTCTGTAGGCAGAAGGACATGTTGTGTATGCCATACGTGCATTGTTACAGTAATAAGCAGTGTTGTAAATAACGGCCTTACAAGTAAGGGCATTCGAGTAAGGCAGGGGTTTTCAACCTTTTTGACTCCAGGGCCCACCATTAATTCAGCATTTGAGCCACGGACCACCATTTGATGACATTTCAACCCCAAAGACCTAAAACTAAAGAATTCGTTTGTTTGTTCACAATTCCAGGCTGGATTTTGCAAACAAAAAAGTGTAGACTTCTTAATTAAATAGTGCTAATTCATTTGAATATTTTAACTCTTGAGAGTGTGAAAATGAAACCAAATGGACCCGCAAGGGTCCATTTGGTGAAAAAATGAAATAATTCTAACTAAAGTCTAAAATACTACTAGTATTTTTAATGGATGTAGAATGCAGGTGATAGTAGTACTACTACAGTACTAGGTAGCCACTATTGCAACGCCCAAACTATCGCCTTGTATTGTAACACTGGTCATTGATCAGGCTGTACGGAGTGGAAAAAAGGGGGTCCCAGCCCAGGGCCCGGTGATGCGGATCGCAAAAAGGTTTTCAACCTTTTTGATTCCAGGGCCCACTATTTATTCAGCATTTGAGCCACGGACCACCCAAAGACCTAAAACTAAAGAATTATTTTTGTTTGTTCACAATTCCAGGCTGGATTTCGCAAACAAAAAAGTGTAGACTTCTTAATTAAATAGTGCTAATTCAGATGAATATTTTAACTCTTGAGAGTGTGAAAATGAAACCAAATGGACCCGCGAGGGTCCATTTGGATTCATTTTTACATTCTCAAGAGTTACATCTGGTTAAGCAACTTTCCATCATTTAGCCTGGGGACCACCTGGAACCCTCTCAAGGACCACTGGTGGGCCCCGGACCACCTGCTGAAAACCCCTGGAGTAAGGGGTTACTTTTTTCAGTAACCCGTATTTTGTGAGCACCAAGTAACATTACTTTTTAAAAGTCACTTCCCCAAAACTGGTAATAAGACAGCGCAGTGTGAATGATGCACGCTTATATAGCTACTGACATACTGGGAGAGCTGCCACCCCTGGAGAAACATCACATTTCATAGACACTCTCCCAGTCTTTGAGTTCTCACCCCCCGCAGCCAGGGGCATGCATGCCCATCTAGGCATGGGCATGGGGGGGCAATGCCCCCCTAAATGCCCAGTCTGCCCCCTCAAACACGATGCCATGCAAAGTGCAAACATGATGCCATGCAAACACGATGCTCCCCCCAGACACGATGCCATGCAAAACAAGATATTTCAAATTAAAGTGCTTATATTTAAAATGATGTGAAACACTACTACTACTACTACTACTGCTACTAACTAACTACAGCTCTGTCACCACTAAACCGACAGCATTTCATCATTGAAAACAGAAAGCTTTACTTGACTAATAAAAGTCCTGTAACTGAAAATGGTATGGGGGCGGCTTCAAGTGGGGGCGGATTCAAGTCCTGTAACTGAAAATGGTATGGGCGCCTTCATCGCTTCGCTTCGCACCACGGGCGATGAAGCCGCCCCCATACCATTTTCTCTTGCCCCTCCAACATGTACTCTTGACCCCCAAATGGGACATGTTACATCCGCCCCTGCCCACAGCCCTCTTCTCTCTTGTAAGAATAAAATGGTTACAGTCATCCAGGGTAATGGACAATATGCACACAGAATAACTCTTCCAGCTACTTCTGGGCAGTTTCCCTGCTAAAGTCTTATTACTGATGATCCTAATTTCATTTAGTGTGGTGGTTCACAGACGGTTATATTTCATAACCCCCTGTAACTTTGAGAAGCGTACAAATGGACCCGACTAAGGAGTTACACTCTAGAACGGGGCCATTTGGAACCCGCTCAAGTAAACCATTATGTGTCCAGTGAGCAGGGGTGTAGTGGAGGGGGGACGCGGGGGGGCGGCGTCCCCCCACTTCTCACATCTAGAATATTTTGGGGGCAAAAGTAGGCCTATGTTTTTTGTCTTGTCATTTACTTTTATGGATACAATTAGGCATTGTAAACAATCTTTCTCAATATGCTATACTTGTTTTAATAGCGTGTCTGCGTGTGTTGCGCAGGTACACGCAAATGCGCATGCAAATGCAAGTGTGCATGCATGTGTCTTAAAGGCGAATTCCACTCATTTTCAATATTTTACTATGTCATTAATATACCTTAGAGATGTTGTGTGGACATGGTAAAAAAGTTTCCTAGAAATGGAGGTCTGAAAAAAATAAGTAGCAGGGTGAAATACATCTTGATGACATCATCAAGATGTGTTTCACCATGTTAATGAGTTTCCTTTTTTTCTGAGAGTGTACATTTGTACACTCTCAGAAAAACAAATGGGTGGAATTCCCCTTTAAGAGGTGCCCCCCCCCCCACTTCTAAAAGTCCCACTACAACACTGCCAGTGATCCAACATACACAATAGCTGCCCCTGACTCTGTTGGAACAGAGCCTTCATTAGTATCAATGGTGAACTGGTAACACGCCTGAAGGAAGGAAGTAGGGAAGGGGCCCGAGTTCTTTCAAAAATGGTGTACATGCGTAGAGTCCATGGCTTTAGCTCAAAGTGACTTGCTTTTATGTGTTCAGGGCTTAAAGAGGGGGTGCCGTGATTTTTGTATTTTTTCCAATTTTGTACATGTTTAAGAGTAATGGTACTTCATTAGAACCCTTGGTCTGTTTTTTATGGCACAAAAATAATGGCACTCCATCTATAAAATCCCCAAAAACCTCAAGACTGAAAATCTGAAGGAAAAAAACTTTTGGAGTGAGTCATTTTACGCTTTATTAATAAGCCAGATTAACACAGCCCACACCGCCCCATAAAGTTGTCCACTACAATACCCAGAAAACTCTTACAACTTTACAACTTACTTACTTACGTACAACTTTATAATAAAATGATAACGACTTCAAATGCATTCATCTCTGCACAAGTCCTGGAAACAGTGAAATGTGGAAATGCAGGCTGTTTTGTCAAATTTATATTAAAAAAAAGAAAAAAAAAAAAAAAGAAAAGAAAAGAAACCTATCACCACCTCATTTATTCCTTTTACCTTAGGCTGACTTTGGATATTATGGGCTCCATCTTCGTTATAAACCTTTGGAATCTATTGACACATTGTGAGCATGTAGACTGGCCTTTTTAACTGTTGAAAAATGCTTTTTTTTTAATTGTTTAAAGGGGCAAAGAAGTTAAGGGATAAGGGGTTTAGCGGTGACGAAAATCTAGGCCTATGTGTTTGCACAAATTCACAACAGAGGATTTTCCATAAATTATTAGTATTGAGTCTAATGGGAACAAGCCTACCGACCTACTCAGCCTCCTGTCAATCTGTTAACAAGAAGTTAATGACCCCATCTCTGCTTAAGACAGGATATATATTTCCTGTGCTGATGGTGTGAGCTGATCTAAGAGCTTACATGTGATGGGTGCTATTCATGGAATGTTCACCTGTTTTCCCTAGTGTTCGTGTGGTGAATGGAGAGCAGTGTGCTGCACTACTCTCAGGTGCAGGAAATTTCCAGTGTCACAGAAGCAAGATCAATCTCAGAAACATCATTTATCCCATGAGCAAACTGATGTCCTTGTGCGGGAGGTGCTGAGTCATCAACGATGAATCTACAGCACCTCAAACAGACTGACTGCCAAGAGCGGATGATGCGAAATTAGTTTGGGACTAGGAAATAATGAATGCTGTTAATATGCTTGGCATGTGTCCTATGAGACGCGTTTCTCAATGCAGCTCAGTCCAGCAACAAGTCAAACAGACCCTCAGCTATGTAATAATCTATCTACTTGTATAATCACTAAGCCTTTATGAAGGAGAAACCTAATGTATCCGCCTTTCATTTCTCTCTGCGATGGGTTGCCTCACATATTCTGTTGAATTGCAAGCATTTAATCAGTCATTGCTAATGGTTTAGAAATAATTGGAACGCATGATAATGCCTCAGATATGTGTCCAGCTTGATATCAAAGTTAAAAACATAAGCATAGCATAACGAGGGCACCTATTTGAGTGTGCCAACCAAGTTGACAAAAATACCATATTGTGGTTCTCAGTGAAACCAGAATTTCACTGCACTGCTGAGTTGCAAATACCAAACCCCCTGCAGCAGCTCTCCTCCCACACGGCGAAAGGTGAGTCCCTGAAATAAAAACATACACCGGGGAGGAAAAACTCACCACAGTGCCTGAGGAAACTGTCACCGTATCCATCCTCTGTTCATCTGTTCACCTGCCCGGTCAACATTAGTCCCTGAATCAGACCCATAATTCCCCTCCTCAGCTATATTTACAGAAAAGCTCGCTGTCACTGTTCTTCTCGTAATGACACTATCCCTTCATGACAGGGGTTTTCAACATTTCTCATACTAGTGCCCACTAGTTATTCTGCATTTTAGCCACAGACCACCATTTGATATTGAGAGCTGTCTCTTGGACGCAAAACTAGAGATGTTCAATTTTGTGTCCACAATTTAGTCGAGATATTTGGCAAAAATGTTGGTCAAAATAACAACTCCTCTACATTTTCTAATTGTGTAGATTCTTGAAACTTATAGTAATTCAAATGTTTAAATATAATGTAATTCTTGAGAGTGTAAAATGAAACCAAATGGATGCGTAAGGGTCCATATGGTTTAATTTTACAATCTCTAGAGTTACAGATCTATAAGGGTCCATTTGGTTACCAACTGCCCATCATTTAGCTGGGGATCACCTGGAATCCTCTCAGGACCACCTGTTGAAAAGGGGTTTTCAAATTAGCATTTTAAATGAACATATACCTGTTATACATGAGAGCTATTCGATGCACACAGGAATCATTCTTCCTTCAATCTTTCTCAATCTTTTTTATCTACTGCTGTTTTTTATTCATTATGTCTGCATGGTGTTACCTTCTCTATGATACCAAAGGCATGGCAAGCGGTTGTGATGGAAACAAAGACGTATTGAACCGAAACCCCTTGCTGGTTTTGAAGCGGAGTGTTGAGGTGATGATATTGATGTTTTAAGTGAGACAAGTTCAAACTCGTCATTTTCCAAGCATGTGTTTAAAGTCGGTACACGTCCATGTATCTGCCAGTGAGCCTGCAAACCTTTGCTGTGTGTGTGCCTACAGTATATGCATGTGGGCGTAATGTATGCTTCATGTTCTTGTCTGATTGAGGCGTGTGTGTGTGTCTGTGTGTTGTCGAAGCGAGGAAAACTACGCTATTCTCTCCATCTGCAACAACAGATTCCCAAATGAAAAGTTGGGTATTGGAACAGAAACTGCTGCTACACTGCAAAATCCAGGGGCAAAATGCAATCTAGCGCTCTTTTAAGGTTCCATTTGGTCACATTTGTACATTCTCAGAGTTTAAATGAACACTCAGGCCTGGAGTTCACTGTGTGTATAATGTAGAGGCTGATGAGTTTTCCAAACTATTTCCCCCCCTACCTGATTCAGCAAATATCCACACAGGGTCCAGAGTAAAAGCAGCTGCCTGGGATAGTCAGTTCAGTTCTATACCTCTCTCTCTATACACACACACACACACACACACACACACACACACACACACACACACACACACACATAGGCGTGCATACATAGACGTTAAGGGGGGTTTGAGCACCCCCTAGTGGCCCTCTCTGGACCAACATGCCCTTTTTAAAAGAGCAAAAAGATGCTGAAATGCTGTTTTCTATGCGTTTTTAACCCCCCAAAACTCAATTTTAGAGTGCCCTCCTGGTTACATTTGAGCACCTGCCCTTGAAACTCTCTGTGCACGCCACTGCACACACACACACACACACACACGCACATGCACCCACACATCTAGTCATTCTAAACTTAACATGACCCAAATGATTTTCATTGACTGCAACATGTTCACCTCCTACCCCAGACATTATACTGCAGGTCTTTATATGGTAGTGTAGCCTCGACATCCAGACTTTCAATTTTGTCCACGCTGTGCGAAAAGAGGAAGCCTGGAATAATTTGTTAGCCACGGTGGCCTAGAGGTGGCAGTCAACCCTTCTGGGTGGGCGTGGCTGCAAATGTTGTGATGTAGCACAGCGCTGGAGGCGCGGGGGAGGGGCCAGGCACCAACGGACACATTGGTGAGGTCAAATCAGATCTACCGTTCCGTCTGAGCCGGTCCCCGCCCCTCTAGGCCAAAATGATTTCAGCTTACGCCTGGCTATAGGGAGTGTGATGAATAAACAATCCGAAAATTTACCTGCAAATATTTTGCATTAAACTCTTCACAAACAGCCGAGTAGCTGATGCCTCCGTCATTCATAAAGGCTGATGCTTTTAGGGACTTTCAAATGGGGAGCAATGAAGGCATGCATTGTTGCCTGAATCAACAACAGGCCTGCTATGGGTCTTCTCAAGAGGAGCGCGATGCATTGGACATAAAGAAGCCAAACAGACTCCTGGTCTGATGAGTCGCGAACAAAACAAGCATGCAGGCAAAACAAATTCACAGGACTGCACCCACTTAAATCTGTTTGCGTTGTTGCACTGCGTTTTTGCAGCGCAAAAACACAGGTCCCATTGAAAATGAGCTATAAGCGTGTTTTATCGCTCCCTGTGTGGCGAAAAGAACAAACAAGAGTAGTTTTGAACAAATAAATCTTATGTGGAGAAGAATAACACTGTGTCAGGACAATGGTCTTAACTAAGGTCCTCTGTTCAAGAATCAATCTTTTATCGTGGAACTATTTTTTTTTAGCTAGGTCAAGGTCAAGGTAAACTTTATTGTCCACAAGGGAAATTTGTCTTGGGCTTTCACCCCTGCTTCAGCCACACATGAGCCATAAAAGACAAACAGAATACAGTTGTACAAAGAACAGAAGAAGACAACATTCCACAGTGCACACAGTGTGAATAATCTGACATCTTACATTCACTGCTGTTTCAGAGCCTCATTCAACATTTTAGTTGAGGCTGGCACAAATGATTATTTAAACCTGATGTACTTCCACTTCCACTTCCTCTTTACAAGACTATAACTATTTTAATTTTATTTTTTTCCCATTCCACACCGTGTGTGCACACGCGCGGGCGTGTGTATGCGTGTGTGTGTGTGTGTGTGTGTGTGTGTGTGCGTGTGTGTGTGTATGCTCACACATTGGATTGTGTCTCAGACCTCTTGGGGTCACTGTGAGTGAATGTCACAGAGCTTCTTTTCTTGTACAATTGAATCTCCAACAAATAATACAGTGTGTTAGATACATGCTGTCCCGAGACTATAATACTCTATACTATGAATCATTCTGCAAATAACAGCTCTACTGGGATAGAACACAGTGTGCTCCCAACTTAACCAGTTCTGCATTTTGTGTGCATACGTGTACACCCTCTGATAGGTTACTTTATTGTTATTTACATACGGTATGGACCACAGTTTACTGTATGTCCTGCGAGTTGAACAGGTTGACATTAAATGTCACATTTTGTACCAATTCTTCATTGCACAAAAATATCTTCTGGATGCTCTTTTATTTTGTGTCATTCCATGCCATTCTGCTCATTTTGAGAGGAGCAAACAGCTGACAGCTGGCCAGTATGAGGCAGAATTATATTTCAGGGAGCAGCAGCTGTTGACAACACATTCATTAGCAGCTCCCAATACTGTTTGCTGCCTACAACACACTGTAGTGTACAAATATACTATGCTATACTGCGCCGTCTCCTCCCGTACTGCCTTTACCTCTGCTTTCCAGAGCTAAAATAAAGTCTTTGTTCTTACCATTTCCAAATACAGCCATTAACCGCTTAAACCCTGTATATTCAGTTAACCATGGAACCCCAGGAGCTCTCTACTAAGTGAGCTACTTTACTCCCTCTTCTACTAATCTCCTTGTCGAAAAAAGTACTGTAGCTGATCTGTGAATATCCGTTTACTGTTTACAGTTTACAGGCATTTAGCAGACGCTTTTAATCCAGAGCGATTTACATTAAAGGGGCTCCACCATGAATTTAAAATCAACTGTATCATATAAATGTTGCCTTTTAATAGCTTTTTAATACGCTCTGGAGCCTAATCAACCACTCAGATAATGATTTTTCTTTCTTTTTTTCTATATTTCCTGCAGTACCACAAATGTCCACATACACAGCCAACTAGTAGAACAGTTGCGACATTGAGGGGTCAGAAACTCAGCGCTTGTGCAGCGCTGTTCAATGCAACCTGAATAGTGACAAACTGGAGTTGGAAATGCATAGTTTTCAATGGAGGTGTCCCATTCTCAATAGAAGTCTATGTAGGAGAGCCGCCATTAGACTGGCTCTATGACGTGAGCGGAGTTTGCGTAACTCCGTCTAGGGCTACTCTATAGCCCTGCGCACTGATCTGACCAGCGGCTCCACCACCACTGAGCGGTTGTTACAGGAGGAGGAGGAGCTGACTCGGTGTATGGATTATGGATATTACGTTAGCGATAGTGGGCTATGGTGTGTGTTGTGACAATTTGACAATAACGTCAAAAACAGAAGGGGCATTTGTGACGGAGAGTAGTCTAATCTTGGTAAACAATAACCAAACGATCCAACGGACCACCGCTTCATCTAGCCAGCGCGTCATGTAAGCAATTAAAACAACATGTTACGCGTGTCGGATCGGTAGATGATGCATCGGCTCCAAAGGAGAGCGGTGGCTGCGCGAAGCTCACTCGGAAATTCCTGAAGATGATCAAACCCCAAAATCAGGCCTACTATACAGCACTAGTGCACGTGCACACACACACACACACACACACACACACACACACACACACACACACACACACACACACACACACACACACACACACACACACACACACACACACACACACACACACACACACACTCTTTTCAATTATTTAGTGCATTAAGGCTATACTGCAAACCTAATGACCTGCATTTGTAAAGGTGGCAAACCTTGGTAAGGGGGTGGGCTTAATGAAGACATACATTATACTGGTCAACAAGAGGTTGTGGAGGCCAGGGTGGTCACAAGACAAGGAAGATTGATATACTGTACAGTAGATAGATTAACAGTATTGATTCTTGTGCCAAATTAGCCATTGGGCTATGGCCCAGGGCCCTTGGCTCTCAGGGTCCCTGTGGTGAAACTTGACCGCACACTACTAGAAGCTACCAGGGGCCCTTGTGTGTGTGTGTGTGTGGGGGGGGGGGGGGTTGCTTTGTGGGCTTAGAAAGCCCACATTTTTGGGCCAGGGTTAATCTTTGATAATTCCCACTTGAGTTTCGCAAGCTGAACTGGACACGAAATGCATAATCGAATGACCAATTAAACCATTTTAAAATCAATTAATTCTTGTTTTTGCATACTGTCTCAATTTATTAATTCATTTATGAAGTAGTTGTGTTCTATAATAGAACAGAGAGAAAAGGAGGGAGAAATTAAATTGGATAGACGAGGAGATGATGGTTACAAGCCGTGCTCGTGGCCCACTCTTCTGACAGACTGATTTGTTGGCAGATTTATGCGTTCAATTTGAGTTTATTCATTAAATGCGGCGTTTTGATTTGTTTTTCAGATGATTCCTATTCTGCAGCAAAACAAAGTGCTGTGGTCTTCAGAGCCTGAAGACCTGAAGAAGGCCGGCACGGCCGAAACTGTCGTGTGCATCTACTGCAAAGTACAAAGAAATGTAAGCAGAAATTAACATTACAACTCTCCTGCAACCTGTCGTGCGACCCACCTCCTTTTTTGATGTTGTGACGCGGTGGTAATAAAAGAATTAGTTTGTGGTCTTCAGAGTCAAATCATTAAAACGGAAATATATTTGGCATATAGGTAAACACTACAAAAGTGTTGATCTCAGAGCAAGGTCAGGGAAACTTTGGAAGTAAGTTATATCAATCGGAATAGAGTATGACAAATTTCACTGAAAGATCTTGATCACCTCGATAAGACTTATCGAGGCGATCGGATAAATAATGTGTACTGATTTGTGTTCGTAGTAGAAAAACTTCTTGGCAAAACAAGAAAGTGGCCACACACACCAGTAGCCAAAGTGCCATCATATTTATTTATGACATAGCAGCTAGGAATCCAACGTTTTGGCGGTTAAGCCTTCATCAGGGAATGTTTTCAGGGTAGTAACAAAAAGTGTGCTTTGTAGAAAGTTGATCCAAGGAACCCTTGGAAACAAACATATTTGATGTTATGACCTATGATTTTATGAAAGAGGCCGAAGACATTGGAAAGGAGGGGAGCAGCCAGAGAAGACAATGAAGCAGGAACAAGATGAACTGAAGCAAAGAGGAAATGGACATGCAGAATGGAGAAATTTGTCAATAAATCAAAAGAATTAGTTATTTACTGTATGGTGACTGAAAGCGACACTTCCAGGAACATTCTGTTCTGAGGCCACGGTTAGCTTTAGTTGCGTCAAACGGTGGCAACGGTTTCGACCTCTAAAAAGTGGTCACATCCTAGGTTACAGCTGCAAAATGGTCTCGCTGTCTGTCATTATCTTAGTTTTACCAACATTGTTAATGTGGAATAGTTTGTATATGCTATTTAAATTGTGATAATTGCTAGTTATTTGGAGCTGTAGTGCTCCCAGCCAGGCAGGGGGTGTAGAGAGGAAGCTTCATGACTGGGGGGAGAGGTGCTGACACGGCAGATCATCTGACTCTGCCACAACGCAACTGTTTCTCTTAAAAAAACGTTTCCATTTTCAAGGAGTGACCGCTGTTATAATAGTTGACTAATGTGGACTATTATTTATAATTATTTATATTTACACACAACGGTGGATTAATGTCTAAGAAGTAAAAACGACACCCACTACGGGTCGGGTACTAAACAACAACTAAAG
Organism: Benthosema pterotum; assembly: GCA_039105355.1. Lineage (NCBI taxonomy): Eukaryota > Metazoa > Chordata > Actinopteri > Myctophiformes > Myctophidae > Benthosema > Benthosema pterotum. Next base: position 25,784,068 of record CM076974.1, on the reverse strand, counting down.
AAATCCTAGGTTTATTTTCTTTTCTTATTCATCCACTGTGAACAGTTGCAATGATTGACTTGGTTTCAACATGCATGTCGCTCATGTTATTGTTCATGCAGTGGCACTGCAGCAGCACACAACAGTGGACTATGTTAGGTAACAGGAACAGATTAGATTATCCCCCATCGCTCCCTAGAAAGTCCCATAGCCTGGAAGGATGGGTCGACCAATAGATCTGTGTTCCACTGTTAGTATGGAACAGGAACATGATTGAACGACTGAGTCGAGTGACTACTTTGTCTGTACAGGAAATCCTATAGGAACGACCAACTGTACACAGACACACGGCCAGACAGGCAGGGGCAAAAACATTCAAAACAGTCATTTTGTTGGTTGTATGGCATTAACCAAACATATTTTTTGGTAGTCAAATCGAATAGCTTGGTAGTCAGATAATTTTTTGACTAGACTATAGTGATTTATATTTCTTTTTTAGACAATCGAAATGTGCGATTTTGGCCTTCTCATTGAAACAGCGCATGCCTACGACACTACTGTAACTCAGTTACAGTATGACATGAAAAATAAGCAATCAACCAACAATCAGTACCAACACCTGAGCACACATCCACAATGTCTGCTGTAGAAAAAAATATATATTAAAATTGTTATTAGCGAATAATGAATTCACAGTCAAATAGTGTTTTGCTAGTCGAATAGTCGAAATTTAGTTAATGCCCTAGTTGGTTGTACATTATGCACACATCTCTTATAAGTGTGATTTTGTGGTACCACATACCAGTATATAACCTCAATGTAACCTCACTACCAATATCAATGGCCTTCTCTGAAGAACTTCGCTTTAGGTTCCCGTTCAGCCCAAGAAAGATGAAAGATGTTTCTACACTGCCACGGGGCAACAATTATAATCCACACAGCTGTATGCATGGATATTTTAATCATCTGAATAAAACTATTCAGTTACATTAGCATTTTTGTCCTAATGCTGCCCGTGAAAGTGCACTGATGTGTGTATTTTTGGCAGGAGACGGAGCTATAGAAAACAATCTCTACTGTAATTGTAATTAACCACTCTCAAAACGTTCTATGACACGCCTCTCTTGAATGCAGCCTCTGGGCCTGCCGTATAGGACAGTGGTTTCAGCCACTATATTGTGCTTTTCTTATCAGCTGAGTCAGGGATCCTGCCTTTCACCTACGGTACGAGGCTATTTCCCATGGTCTCAGCTGCAGCACAGAGCACATCACCACTCAGCACTATGCAATCCATACCCTAATAACCCTACACTGACACAGACACGTAGGAACACCATTCAGCATATTCAGAGTCATTTTGTGGCAGTTGAAAGGGTATACTACTCAACAGAAAACTTTTTTTTTTGTTCTGTACATAATTCTGTAGAATCAAGCCATGCACCATAGTTAGGCGGCAAAACAACACATTTTAATTGCAATGACAAGCCTGCACAGACTGCACAGTTTACTTGGAAAGAAAATGTACATACACTTTGGTGGCATGTGTAAAGAATAAGCTGTACTGCATTTCACATGGTATTCAGGATTCAAACCTGGGACTCCTGCTTTTCAGAGCAAAACTCTACCACTATTTCAAGTCATAAGGCTCCCCTGGTGCTCATGAACTTCACACAGTACTACTATAGCCTGGGTTGTACTACTAGGGTCTGCACTCAAGCATGGTGGTATAGGATGAGACATCCAGCCACTGTAGATGTGCTATTCAGGGCCGGATCTAGAGGGGGGCAGGGGGGGCAGTGCCCACCCAAATGTGCATCCTGCCCACCCAATGAAAGGTAATATCTTTGGTTTTCATCAGTGGTCTGGGGGCCATGAGTGGTTGAGAGAGGTCCAGGTGGTCCCCGGGCTAAATGGTGGAAAGTTGGTTAACCAGATGTAACTCTTTGAGAGTTCAAGAGTTAAACTATTAATCATGTGAATTATCCCAGGTCTATACAACTAGAGAATGTAGAAGATTAATGGTCATTTTGATCTGTATATTTGACTGTTTTGTTTCCCGAATCCAGCCTGGAATTGTGGACGAAAGCAAAAGAAATCTTTAGTGTTTGGGGTCTTTGGGGCTAAAATGTCCTCAAATGGTGGTCCATGGCTCAAATGCCAAATAAATAGTGGGCCCTGGTGTTAAAAAGATTGAAACCCACCGTTTCATATGAAAACTTTGGAGTTTCCCACCCTGGCATTCTTCCAGCCCACCCTAGTAGGGCTGGCTAAATCCGGCCCTGGTGCTATTACAGAGTAGCATACTCTACAATACAGACAGTGGAGGAGTGGAGAGAGGTGTGTGCAGCATATTGCAGCTCCCCACTCAGCATATACCTGCATTATACAGCCTCTTCTCGCCAGAGTATACACTGTGAAAACCCTTACGGGTCTATTTTTACACTTCCCAAGTTAAATTATCGCTCCAGGTTTTGCTGTGAAAATGCGTATGTTCTGGTCTGTTTCTCACACTCTGGTGATTCCCTCCGAGTTCAAATGCACGCAAGGATGTTCATGCACGCACACACACAGGCACGCGCGTGCGCATACTCTCTCTCTCTCTCTCTCTCTCTCTCTCTCTCTCTCTCTCTCTCTCTCTTTCTCTCGCACATGCTTTGCATTCAAGAAATGCAAAACATTGAAATACCATTTCACAGTTAAACTATCAAAAGCGAGCTCATTAAAGTGAAAGGACAGCTCAGTAGACATGATCTCTCTCTCTCTTTGTGGGTATATCTCTCTAACTGCTGGCCTGCTGTGCGTGCCATGTGTACGATTTGTGTATGTGCATGTCTGTTAATTCAGGATGCATAATGCAGTGTAGCTGCTCCATAAACACAATAGCTCTTCTCCCCTCCATTCTCTCTCTCTCTCCCTCTCCATTTCTCTCCCTGCTTCCTCCTCTGTCATTGCACCTCCATAACACCTCTCTCCTTCTCACTTTCATACAGTACTCTCTCTCTCTCCCTCTCTCTCTCAGTCACACCCACTCACCCATGCAAGGAAACAGTCACAGTAAGTAGCTGCTGCTGCTACTAATAATGAGGTTTGTGTTGTGCTGTGTTGTGTGTGCGCGTGCATGTATGAGTCATGGCTATGAACACACCGACCTAGGTTACCTGTGTTAATTCTATACACCGGAGAATTACATCACCCAAGTTCCCCTGCACACACACAAACACACACACACACACACACACACACACACACACACACACACACACACACACACACACACACACACACACACACACACACACACACACAGTGCCATGACCTTATACAGTACAGTAGTGTTCTCTCGGTCTTGTCTTTATCTCTCTTTCACACGCTCTTTTTCACTTTTCACCTCTGTTGAGTTTCTAGTGATACATTAAATACAGTGTTCACTTCTGGGAGTAAAATAATACCTTTCTCTTTGTTACACTATACACTCCGTGACAAGGTGCAGTATAGTATGCTATACAGTACGTTAGGGAGTTAGCTAGTGGTAAATGTAAGCCAATACACAACCCAAACACTAATAATGTGAGTATGTGCTTTCTTCTGAGGGCTTGTGCGCGCAAGTTCGTGCAAGAGATGTGATCTAATTTGCACACCTGTGACAAATGAATGTTTGCCCTTGAGTGCCCCCTCGTATGAAGTCAAGGTCAAGACAAACTTAACCAACCACTGCATTGCATACTGTTAGCACACTACATATATTATTTGAATGGGAATTATGCATATGAAATACATGATATTATTGATTTATAACCAACTCTGTGGACGTCAATGGTTTGGCGGGGGGGAATCACATTCATACTTTTAAACCCCAAGGCAGTTGAGCAATACCAACTGCCTTGATTACTTCCATACAGCATTCAGAAATGCCAAAACTGTATGTACCTACCTACTACTACTATGGCATGTCTAAAGTGACAGAACAACAGAGGGATGAATGTAGTAACTATTGTATTGGTGATCTTCAACGGCATGCTACGCCTGTCGTGAAACTTTATTCTGAGCGTCATGAATGTGCTAATGAGTTAAATTCAAGTAGAGTTTCCCACGAGTCCTACCGTTGTAGAGGCTTTGCTCCTCTCCAGCAGCCCTCCTCTGGCCCTCCCTTCCTGGGGAGCTGCCAGGGTGCCTCCCCTTCCCATGCTCCGGGCTGTGGTGGTGCTGCTGCTGGTGGTGGTGTCGAATGGACTCTGGACTGCCCACGATCACCCTCCCTTTCCTCAGGTGATCGGGTGTCCCTGTTATTACTTGGCTAGCATTCAGACTCCCACAGACAGCGCCCCCTAGTCCCGTGTGGGCCAGCCTATGCCTCTGCGACAGGTCGGGGCTGGACTTGGCCGCTCCTTTCCGAGCGCCCGGCGAACCCTGCCCCGAAAGGAAGAGGTGTTTGTGGGCCATGAGGTCAGAGGCGCAGGGTTTGGTGTGGGAGTCGCACGGCAGCCTGGTGGGGGACTTGCCGTGCTTCTCCGGGCTGTGGCCCCGGAGACTCCGCGGCTCCAGTTCCGTAAGCGACCCCCCGCGGGGGCGGCAGGACTGGGGGAAGGTGTGGTACTCCGGGGTGTCGCTACACCTGCGGCCCGTGTGCTGAAAGACCTCCCCGCACGCCGTTTTGCGCGGGTGGTCGGAAGTGCTGGACCTAGACCCGGGGGTGGCGTTGGGCTGGCCGCCAGAGCCCGAGGGAGGAGGCTTGTGGTGGGGGTTGTCGGGGCTGTCAGTGCTCCCCGCGCTGGAGGTGCTACTCCCGTCTCCGACGTCGCGCAGCAAGCCGGGTGCCGGGGCGCCTCCCAGCTGGGACAGGCTACTCTGGCTGTCGATGGAGCTCCTGCAGCCCGCACCGCCCTGCCCCGCCGCGCCTCCTCCCCCTGCAGCGGCGGCCACGGCCGCGGCCCTCTCCTCCTCCAGCATGAGGCACACCTCCTTCAGCTCCATGTTCTCGCGGATGACCTCCAGCTGCCGCTGCTCCAGCTCCTTGAGTTTGTGCAGGTAGACGGAGACCTCCTTCCTCATGATGCCGGCGCTGTAGCGGCCCAGACGCTGCCATTCCCTGGACACTCGCTTCCCCTTCTGACGGTCATCGTCCAGGAAGCAGCACAGGTCCCTCAGCTCCTGGTTGTCCTCCTGCAGCTTCTGGTTAACGTCCTGGTTAAAAGCACACGCACACGCACACACACACGCGCAAATGCATGCACGTGCACACGCAAACACACAGAGATGCAAAAGCACAAACATACACACAGCAGGTTAAAATGTATACATGCATGCATACATGTATGCATGTACAGTATACAGTGTACGTTGTATAGTACACACTATATAAAACCTCTCATTCCTCCTACCTGAATAGTTTGGGGACACATACTTTGACTATATACTGTATACTGTATGTGATATGCCATCGTTTCGACGTCCCATTAATCCTATCTCTAACCCTCAGCCTCACCCCTAACATAACGATATTCATGTTACAGTGTGGACACATTGCTTCAAACAAGGCAGCCAACTGGCATGCTGCTGGTGGATTTCCAGATCTATGGGACTTATAATGGGTGTTGGGGGACGGTTAAGGTTAGTTTTCGGTGTATAGCATTGTGGAAGGTTAAGCTTAGGGCGAGGCTTTGTGATAGGTTGGAGACAATTTTTGTTCAACTGCAAGCTTGTGCTTTATTCTGCAACGAGGCAAGCTAGCCCCTCATGTGCCCACAACACACATGCATGCATGCACACATGCACACACACCCATACATGCATGCACGCACGCACACACATACGCACACACACACACACACACACACACACACACACACACACACACACACACACACACACACACACACACACACAGCAGACAGAGAGGGATTACATGTGTAGACCTGGCCTGCTGGTATTGATCTCATGTGGTAAGATAACGGTTGGCCGGTACAGCATTGTGGTTTTTGACAAAGACCTTACTTTGATAAGGAAATGTCCAGGGAATGGACATGGATGTATATGTCCATGCATGACAGGATAATATTGTGCTGGGCTGTAGGCTATGACATGCTGTTGATACAGATCTAAATTGCATCTGCACAAATATCTGCCAGACATGGTAGCATGTCTGGAAAAAAATGTAACCAAATGGACCCTTATTTATAGATCTGTAACTCCTGAGAGTGCAAAAATGAAACCAAATGATTTGGTTTCATTTTACACTCTCAAGAGTTAAATTATATTTGATCATCTGAATGACTTAATTTCAGATCTACCTATAGAGCCCAGAATGGGGGTGCCATGGTTGAAAGCCCGGTGGTTCAACCATTGACATAGCATGCCCTTTGCAGTGAGCAGGAGCGGATGTAACATCTCCCAATTGGGGGGGCAGGAGAAAACCATTTTTGGTTACATGACTTTATTAGTCAAGTAAAGCATCAATAATATCATCAGTTGTTGTTGAAGTTGCAACAGACACACAGCATGGACAAAGCTAAAGGTCTGACTCGGAGAGTATTCTGTTTTCAATGACGAAATGCTGTTGGTTTAGTGTTGTGACAGTTTTAGTTCGTTAGTAGCAATACTGTAGTGTTTCAAATCATTTTAACTATAAGCACCTTAATTTGAAATGTCTTGGGTTTTGTGCATGCCATCGTGTTTGGTGGGGCAGTCTGGGCATTTAGGGGGGTATTGCCCCCCTATGCCCATGCCTAGATCCGCCCCTGGCATTGAGGCTATAGGCGCACCTGCCGCAGGCCCCACCCACCCATCTCACCTTCAAGCTCCGGATCTCATTCAGGTGCTGCTGTAGTCGCCGGTTCACCTCCCGCATCAGATTGCTGTGGTCCAAGATGACGCTCATTTTCTCCGCCTCCGACCTCCGCAGCCGGCGAATCAACTCGTCCTTGCCCCATTTCTGCAGCTCCTCGTCGGGTACCTTGGAGAGGTCGTTGGCCGGACCCTCTGCCGCTGCTGCTGCACTTTTGGCGGCCGCTGACAGTTGCGGCAGCGTCCCTTTCTCCATCCTTTCTCCAACTCCAGCTATGCCGCTATGCAGCTAAAAAAAAGTGTTGAGCGAATTTTCCCACGGACACCACCCCGAATCCGACCGAATTCCCAATACTCGTGGCTTTATTCCCCCTTAATATTCCATGCAATTACATTGATATCATGCTCGTGGTCACTCCGTCTCGACTCACGCCCATTTTTGCAACTCCTGGTGGTCTTTACAAGGTCCCTGTCGTCGGCAGAAAGCCGGTCCGCACTCGGTGTCTCCCGGAGAGACCTGGGCCGGCTCTCGGGCTGTTCCCGTGCAGGTGCTGCTGCATGCCTCCTCCTGGAACCCGCTGGAGCCGCTAGAATGGAGCTGCACGACCCGGCAGCAGGGTAGGAGGATGAAAGGATGAGAGAGAGGAGAGAGACCAGGTGCAGTGCCTTCTTGAACGGAATCCAGAAGAAAAATCTCTCTCTCTCTCTCTCTCTCTCTCTCTCTCTCTCTCTCTCTCTCTCTCTCTCTCTCTCTCTCTCTCTCTCTCTCGCTCTCTCTCTCTCTCTCTCTCTCTCTCTCTCTCTCTCTCTCTCTCTCTCTCTCTCTCTCTCTCTCTCTCTCTCTCTCTCTCTCTCTCTCTCTCTCTCTCTCTCTCTCTCTCTCTCTCTCTGCAATTCTAGACATTTTGCGCCACCTGCTGGGGGCAATGGATATAACATGTCTTGAGCACAGAGTAATTTGTCAGTTCAATATCTTTGGGTTTTCAAGAGAGGGAGAGAGAGAGAGAGGGAGAGAGAGAGAGAGAGAGAGTGTGTGTGTGTGTGTGTGTGTGTGTGTGTGTGTGTGTGTGTGTGTGTGTGTGTGTGTGTGTGTGTGTGTGTGTGCCTGCCGTGCAGGGGCGGATCTAGCCATGGGCGTGGGGGGGGGGGGGCAATGCCCTCCTAAATACCCAGTCTGCCCCCCCAAACATGATGGCATGCAAAACAACCCAAGATATTTCAAAATAAAGTGCTTATATTTAAAATGATTTGAAACACTTCTACTGCTACTAACTAACTACAGCTGTGTCACCACTAAACCAACAGCATTTCATCACTGAAAACAGAAAACTCTCTGTTGCAACTTCAACAACAACTGGTGTTATTATTGATGCTTAATTGCGTAATAAAAGTCCTGTAACAGAAAATGGTATAGGTGCGACTTCTTGAAGCCACGCCCATACCATTTTCCTCTTGCCCCTCCAACATGTTCTCTTGCCCCCCCAAATGGGACATGTTATATCCGCCCCTGCTGCCGCGCGTGACCCCGTTTAGCCTCCATGTATACCTTCTGTGTTTATTCCTGCTACTAGGCTAATAACATTATAGTGCTGACAGACTCTGCTGTTCACACTGCAGAGTCTGTCTTGAGAGATGAGTGTATTATAAACATGCAAGCGGTGCATGGCATGCTAATATTATTGTTCTACTTGCTCAGAGAGACACAACACAGGCTCGGCAGAGCCTGTGAGTGGACAAAATTCTGATCAGACTAGTTATTTTACTCAGGTTTCCCCCAACTCATTACATAGGCCGACTCAAGCTAATTTCTCTGTCTTGTCTGTCCTGTTTATTTGGTTCAGGTTATGCATTTTGCATACCCTGATGCCTACATTGCCACACGCGGGAAGACTTCCCATACCTGTATATGGAGTAGACAGTACTCTCGCTCACTGTGTTCGCAATAAAGGTGTGTCACATATATTTTGTGGTGTTATCTGATTTACTGTAGCTGAAATTTTGAATAGCTAGTATCTCATTTACTGTACCTGAAATCTTGAACAGCCAGTATCTCATTTACGGTACCTGAAATTTGAATAGCAAGAAATGTGGGTGGTCTGACTCCTGTGTCTTAATCCCCAGACTTGAATTATCATTTAACGACACACAAAAGGCACTTTATTTCCATACAGTATTACCGTCTGTTTTAATGTAAGAGACCAGAGCAGAACAAAATTGTTATTTTAAATAGCCAATAAAGTATGCAGCGTGCGTGCGTGTGTGCGTGCGTGTGTGTGTGTGGCACTGGTTTGACCCTTCGTCTATGTGTTGAAATATCTATACTATACTGAAAAATATCTACATTGAAATATCGATCTATAGTAGGCCTACTGAATAATGTGCATTGAAATTATTATTTTTCATTTAATTATTTGTTCTAAGTCCTGTGTACAAACCAGATAGTCTAGACTGTTTCACCCAGGTTCTCTATGAGTGACACACCAGTGTGGCATTTGGTATCTTTGGAAGGCTCTACAAAAACAATTGTAGGGAATGTTTTATCTACTGCTTCTGCATCTGTCAAATATTGTTATTGTTGTTTTTATCTTGTATTTTAATTGAAATACATGGACATTGAAATTGTGAAACAGGAAAAGAAAAGCAAAATAATTGAAAGCCAGAATAACTTTGCATAGTTGGAATTCCCAATCTCACTTCAGTTCAGAATTCTTGGGGGAGTGTCTGTGCTTTGAGACTGAGGAGGAGTCACCTGCTCAGTATCACCTTCTCACATCAGTTTGTTCATACAGTACTTCTATTTTGCAGTAAACGGGCTGCAGATGTGTCATTTTGGAGAAACAGGGAGGATGGAACACCGTGCGTTTCAGCTGCTTTTCATCTTGGGAATGCTGTCTGTGGTGCAACTGCAAAGCTGGACAACCCACTGTGGGGGTGGTCCTTGTCCAGAATATCATGTTGTAAAAAACCATGGGGTAAGCTGTTGTACTCAAAGATAATGATAATCAGAACAATGCACTAACCACGATGCTAAAAATCTAAATTTTGATTTTTTTATGCACTCTATATATATATGTATTTGTTGTATTGCCATGTGTTCTTCTAAATGCCTAAGCTATAAATTGTAGTGTTTATTTCTAAAGCGGGGCTTAAAGCTTGTGTATTCATTTAGTTTTTTTGACATGACTATGCTTAATCCAATTCTGTGTTTATTGGTTTTTAATTTAGCTTTTCAATTTCTTGGAAAGATTGTTGGGGAACTACAGCATGTATGAGATCCAATTCTCACAACATAGGGAATCTTTGAAACATGACTATCTTTTAATTCATTCAGAATTTTAAGAAGGATTTTGTCTTCTGCTGTGTACAGGACTTTGAGGAGCGAGAGTACGTTCGCACCAGATGGATTACCACTAAGGTCCAAAGTAGTAGCACCTTTGATTTGATGACTGCACATCAGACGTTAAAGTCCTATGCTGGAGGACACAACAAGGCAGGTGTGTAACAAGAACTCTGTCATGTATTAACAGTCAATATCAATAATGACATTTAATTGCATATTGCAGACAGTAACATTTTATTAAGTACGACAGTCTGAGATTATGTGTGATCTTTTTTGTGTAATTTACAAAATTGCTTATAGACTACACAGACCTCTTGCTTTGTTGACAGCGAGTACCCAGTTCGATTCCCGGCTGGCCAGACATTTCCTGCATATCACTCTCTTATGCTGTGTTTTTAGTCTCTCTCCACTCTCTATTGCAATGACATAACAGCTTAGGAAAGCCCAAAAGCTAACTTTAAAAGTGCTCTTGCTTTTGTGACAAAGTGTGTGACATTACATTCATTTATTCAGTTTCATCCATTCATTAATTGAACTGGCATTTATGTTGGAATCTTGCTTTCAAGGAGTAAGCAAATACATCCATTGGCCTAGACACGTTATGGGGAAAAAGACTGCATTGTTGTGTGGTTGTTAACAGTGCCCTTTTTTAACTCGGATTTGCATGGCTGCATGCATTCCATGCTGCAGCACTGTGAAGCACCAAAACATGATGGGTAACATTCTTAAAATATAGACTATAGTCTAGGTTAGTGTTAGGCAACCTTAGGCACGGGTGACAACATTGGCACAGTGAATGGTGATGGTGATCACTGGTACACTGGCATGAGTGTGAGAGAGAGGATCTTTTCTTAAAAAAATATATACTCAATATGTATGCAAATCCGGCACGCAATTCCAATGTACTTTCAATCAAACTTACAGTAATTTAAAGACGCCTAGCCTGATACGGGTAGAAAGTGGATATAGTGGAGTGGAGTGAGACAACTATTAGTAGATCCTGGTTCTGACCCCCTGATCTAGATGTTGAGCTGGCTGCCTGCAGGCTGAATATGCCTTCGTAAACATGGCATCTGTGTTAATTTGTCTTCTGGACAGAAATGATTCACAACCATGTCCAGCTGAGGTTAGGAAAAAAAGAATTTCAAAATCAAATCGGGGGAGCCATCGAGAGGCCAAAAAATAAATAAACTCTCAAAACTCTGTACTGTGCTTAGTACATGTCCTTGATGATGCCAGCATATGCTTTCACTACACAGAGCTTCTCTTACATAGAGGGAGAGAAGCTCCAATACCATTATTTTACTCGGCTGACCTCACCACCTGCTGTAGGTTATTCTGTTCACTGGCGTGGTTTGGCATACAATCTTTTTGACCGGTAGAGTGAAGCGTAAGAACAGTATTGTTCTTAGTGTGTGATTGGCCATGACACAAACCTTATGGGGACCTTATGTTTCCCAGACAGCATCTTTCCACTCAACTACAGCTGTCCAGATTGAAGTTACATAACGGCAGCGTAGTCAGTATAGTGCTATCGACCCACAGCTAGCAGGGTCTGGGTTTGATTACCGCTGGGGATGCTGTGGGCACCGTGGCCGTGTTTTCTGTGTCATGAGTGGCCATACCCTGGGTGGGGTGTTGGCAAAAAGGGCCTTTCTGTATCCCCTAGGGTAGTTACTACCCTTACAAAACATGCAGTAATTCTTGTCTCTAAACTGCCCCGATCCCCTGGCCAAATTGGATTGGTTTCAAAGCTGTTCATGAGCAACGCCTCTTCAAAGTTTGCATTGTTTTTCATGACCTTACCAATACATAGCACATACCATACCATAAATAAACAACTGTGTATAGTAAGATATTGACAGCATGATAATGAAACTGTCAAAGACAAAATGGTGCCTTTGCGTAGTGACATAAATAAAATCTGTAACTTTGACAGGAGCAGTCTTCCCTGTACGTGGGGACTTCCACTCACCAGATAACTTAAGTAAAGTTCCTGGTTCTTGTCTCTTGCAGGTACTACGGTTTCCAGTAAGACTTGGCCTGTTCTGATCAATGTGACGGTGGGAGAGGATGGCTCAGAGAGAGACATTTTTCTGTCATGGTTTGTAACTGATGATACAGAGCTGCCGGAAGCCCTTGATTCCTCCGTCACAGAAGAAGTCAAACCCGCTGCAACCGTATATGTCAGGTAAGAATACAGCTACAAGACCTACTTGTGCCATGCTATGGTAGATTGGATAGTAGTGATGCATGGGCCGCCCCGCTCTGTCCTGCTCACAGTAACCCGTCCCAAAATTTTAATCAACAGCATGCCCCGCCCCACAGCCCGCAAAAGCAAGATCCTGTTAAGATCCTTTAACAACGTGCAGGAATATCTCATTTTAAACACAAAGAAATGACCCAATCTGCAGTCTCCCCTGCAGCCCAAATTAGCTGGTTATCAAGGTAAAATGGAATGATGATTGTATGATCGAGAGAGAGAGAGAATGCTCGTTTTAGTTTCAGTATGCTTCAACTTCCAAAATCTGCTATAACTCCGTCAGGGGGCACTGTGCATGGCTGTGCACGCCTTTCAATTAAGAAAGATCGGGTGCAGTTGTGCTCATTACGCTGGTGACCAGCCATGTCAGGTTCAGATGCTCAGAACGTTGAGGCAGAGCAGAGGACACTTTGGTCAAAAGGCAGGGGCTAAAGCCCTTTTCATAGCAACACACATTGATGAAAAGTAGAACAAAATGACGGTTTCAGCAGGAGTAGACACAGGAGAACAGATAGTTACCAGAATGTTTTTTCTTTTCTTTTTTTCATCCTTTTTGGGAGGGCTCTGCCCCACCCGCAGCTCACTAATTGCGCTGTAAAACCTGACCCGTCCGCCAAACCTGCGGGACAACCCGCAGAACCTGCCACAATCGGGCCGGCCCACATATCACTATTACTGGTAGATAGAGTATATTTTTAACCACACCACATCATCCATAGGTTCTTGTTTTTTACCTACTGTACTGTATGGTCCTAGATGACTTGATGTTAATCGCTCTGAATTACATCTGCTAAAAGCCTACATTTTACATTACAGGGAGTTCAATGAGAGAGTGACCCTTGAGAATGGAAAGTACAATGCAGAGCAGCTCCGTGACTCCTTGAAGAAGGCTGGAAAATCTTTTGAGCCCAGCAAGTACACAGGGGCAGGATACAACGGCCTTTTGGATATCAACCAACACAATGAGGTGTGGGTGTATGCTGTGTGAGAAAACTCACTCAACAGGACTTCTGCAGCGGCATTTCTCATTTTCTTCCTGATAAGGCTCAGTAAATCATGTCAACACAACTTTAGCATATATAGTACTGTCTGGATTGGTGTCTAATGAGACAATTATTGTAGTTGTGCAAAATTATTTGAAATATACAGTAAGGTCTTGAGATCAACTCCATTAGTGTGAGCCTAAAAACGTCAACAGGGATGTGTGGTCCTGAAGTAGGTGTGTCTGCAATATTCCCTTTTAATTAGGCCTACTTTTGTAGTCCATTAGTGCTTGCTATACCGACCATAAAAAAATCCAGCATGACAGACTATTTTGACAGTATTTTGACAGACACAGCACAGCAGTTTATTGAGCTGGGTCTTATTTTGTCTGATTTACAAGTACGAATTTGGTGAAAATGCACTGAAAATGATAGGCTGCAGAAGCACCAGCAGTGCTTGGCAATAATTTCACTCCATTATATTTCAGAGGCAAATATATTTTTACTCCACTATAATTATTTGAATATGAGTTACTAAGTACTTTTGATTTTGATTATGAAACCACTTCAGACATACTATACTTTTTACTATACATACTATACAATTTGTGACACATTGTGAGCCTGTATATTGGTTATTCTTAAAGGATTTAGATTTTGTTTTAAGTGACCTTATGCATAATTTGTACTTTTGTTACTGAATACATTTTGATGGCAATACTTTTGCACTGGTGTAATGATACTTTTACTTGAGTAACGTTTGGTTATGTTTTAACCTAACTACCTTTATCTGCTATATCTACCTGTACTACGGTATCTCATTAAAAAAACACCCATGATAACGACAAAATGTTTTTCATAATGTTAAAATGCCTTTCTAAAATAAAGCACATAATATAGCACATGTAATGTATTTGTGATATTTATTTATAATGATTGGCTGGTTGTTAATTGCAATTATTTAATCAAATCAAATTCAAATTTTGAATTGAATCATATCAAATCAGTCGGTAAGTGAATCGTCCCAACCATAGTTTAATGTATATGGTAAAAATCTTACCACATGCAATAAGATGTATAGTTACATTTTTCAGTCACTATGGCCAGGTGGATTACTTCTACTGGTTTCTGAAGTTGGAATCAAAGCTACAAGCTACAAGGTAAGTGTCATTATTCGCTCATTCGCTGATTTGCTCAGACAAACACTTTGATTTGGAAGGACTCTGTGAATTATTAGCCTGGCGAGCCAGACTCAAATCCAGTGGAGTCAGTCAGTCTCCCGCGGAAGGAGACTGACTGACTCCACGAGATTTGAGTCTGGCTTGCCAGGCTAGTGAATTATGGGGTAAGTGACTGCATTACAAAACAACGCTATATTGCTTATATGCTTATATGTGAGAGTTAACAAGTTTTTCTGTTGCCATGTCTTTGTCAGGTGTTAGGGTTTGGTTCCATTCCATGGTCCATGGATGCTCATTGCTCACTTGTACTTTCCGTTTATTTTATTAGTTTGGTTTTTCATTTGCTTTGGGAAAACATTTAGGCATCACCTCCAATCCTCATACCTCAGATCAGCAAATAAATATTGTGGTATTTTATGTAATTCATATCATTTATTATTATATAACTAATATAGACTATAGTATATAGAATATTATGTAACTTTTTGCTTTGTTTTCTTGCATTCAAAGGACTTTGAGGAGCGAAAGTAAAATTAATTCTTAAAATGGGTCATATTTTGCTAAAATGTAAATTTTGCCACACCAGAAATGGGAAATACGAAATGTAGTTTCTGTTTCTTCTCTTTTTTTTTGCAGCTCATACGGTTCCCACGCACATCTGGTCTGTTCTGATCTCAAACAACAGCACAGGGACGTGTCTGTCATTGTTTGTGACGGTTTTTGACAATGAGCTGGTGCTGCCTAAAGACGACTACGTCATAGATGAACACCGATCAGCTGCACTCTTATGTCAGGTAAGGCTGTCTATGGCAGTCACAATTAGAAATTTAAATTGACGATTAATTGTCATTGTGAATTGTGTGTTTGGCATTAAAGGTATAGTAAATGATTTGGGAGATTTGGAAAACCCTCCGGTCCCGTCTGGTAGAATTATGTGCACATGCACAGTTGCACACACTCTATAGTGAGCAGAAGTACAGCATGCCAACAGCACATACACCAAGGCACACCTCCACTGGATCCTGATTTGGTGGAAGGCCCCTCTCATCCTGATTGGACAAAAGGCTTTTCTCCCAAAGTTCAAACTGAAACTAGGTTTTATTGACTCCTGGGGCTCACTGGCTACAGGGAGGAACTCCTTATATGGTCACCACACTCTATAGTAGGGAGTAGTAGATAAAAGAAAAAAGGAAGAATAACTATTTGAATCAAGTGAAATCACTTACTATACATTTAAACATTGGCACATGTGAATAAAATAAATAATAGAATTTCCTTTTGCCTTTTAGACTTTGTAATCATTATTAAAATCCAAAAATGTTATCTTAAAAAGAAAGAAAGAAAGAAAGAAAGAAAGAAAGAAAGAAAGAAAGAAAGAAAGAAAGAAAGAAAGAAAGAAAGAAAGAAAGAAAGAAAGAAAGAAAGAAAGAAAGAAAGAAAGAAAGAAAGAAAGAAAGAAAGAAAGAAAGAAAGAAATCACACACTGTTGAAGTATGGGTCACACTTCCTGTCACTGTCACCAACCTTTTGGGGTGTGTATCAGTTTTTTTCTATGAAGGCTTTGTAAGCAGTAAGTGAACAGGGCTAATATGACAAATAACCTACCTGCATTCTATATCATTTAATCATTTCATACATGTAAAATACAAGAAAAAGCTGATCTACAAGCTTACAGTGCAGATCTGTGTGGATGTGTAAAAATCTTTCAACATGGTAATGACTATGATTATATAGGCTACATCATATTTGTCACAGGGAAATGAATTTACAAACATTGTCTATGTTGCTTGAACCTCTTGTTTAAAGCTGTTTTAGTAAAACATTGGTCTACATTGTTAAATTGTGTCATTGGAGCACTTTGTATATAACAACCTCCAGGCGGCCTGCTTCGATGTTGATATGAAGTTATTGAGGTCACAGACAGAGACCAGTCACACCAGACTGCATGGCAATGCTTTGTTCCTTGTTGGGAACAAGTTTTCAGCAATGTCGTGGATCTACATTTCTAAGCAGTTTGCATCCAGCACTGATGATTATCTACACAACACAGTCTACACTTATATGGTTGGACATGGGGGCGTGGAAGTAAGACGTTATTGCAACCAGTTCATAACCGTATCAGGTGTCACGGCTGGCCAGTGTAGGGAATATTACTTTACCTTGTTAATATATTACTTATTATTACCTACATTTTAAAGCAATATATTATATTACAATATTACTGTCTGAGCAAGTGTAATATATTACTATTACATATTACTTTGAAAAAAAAATTACAAAATATATAATTAAATATTTAGTGTAACTATTAATCAAATATTGTGTAGGCCAGTGGCATACCTACAATAAAGCAAGCGCACTTGGCTATCTGGACAAATCCATATGAAATCAACTTGAAAAAATGTCACTCCTGAATGAATAATTTGATGACAAATGATAGAAAATAAGTAATTATGTATTTAACATTTCAACGAGACAGATTGACAGAAAGTAATATTGAAAGTAGTGAAAGACCGATTATCGGCCGCGGCCGATTATCGAGTTCGATATTCATGATTTTATTAATAATCGGCATCGGTGCTCAAAATAAATAATCGAAAAAAGAGCAGCCGATTATTTGTATTTATTATAAATGTTCAAAAATTGGACATCGACCACTTTCATTGAAGATCCGGTAGATTGTGGTGGTAAGGAGATGTATAGCTGTGTGTCTCTGACTCTATCACCTCATGTATTTATAGATTTATCTAAATTATCCAAAATGTATTTTCTCTTTTTCTTTTATGTCTGAAGCTCTGTGCCTGTACTTGAATTAAAAAAGATGCATTTGATGGAGGGGAAACTGAAACACTTTTGCTGCTTCCGCACTTTTATTCTATTAAAGTAAATAATAATCGTATCGGCTGATATCGGCTATCGGCCTTTTTGATGTTCCACTAATCGGTGATCGGAAACATCGGCCAAAAGTCTGATCGGTCGATCTCTAATTGAAAGTAATGCAGTAATGCAGAAAGAAAAGTATATTAGATTGTTTTTCTTAAGTAATATATTACTGCATTTTGGTAATATAGTATGTAATATAATAAGTTACGTAGTGCACATGTCCCAACACTGCGGCTGGCCAGGGGGAGGAAGTTTAGAGACCAGGACTGCATGTTTTTGTAGCGTTGTAGTGTGGGTTAATCAGTAGGCCTACAGGGGAATCAACACAGCAATTGACCGCAAAGAACAAAACAAAGTGAAAACGTTTTATTTGTGCTTCCTTGTTAGACCTGTTTGCAAGGGAGCAACAGCAACCATATATCTATGGGAGCAACGTGCCGCCAGTCACCTGAGCCAGAGAGTATCACCAGTGAATCAGTGAGAGGGGAGCAGTAGCAGACGGAAACATCAGACACTGATTTATCTGTTATCTACAAAAGACTGGAGGTATTATTCATGTAATGGATTTCATTTGCAGTGCCATAGCCATGCAGCAACCACTAGATGGTGGTATAGGATTTGACAGCACCGTACATGGATGAGTGAACAGTACTTGCAGTGGGCCTAGCAGTGACGTCACCGCCCCTGTTCCACTAGTGGATTCCCCATTCATTTTTCTCATAGACTTTTCGAAAATAATTTATATCAAGACGATTACGCCGCGGACAAAGCCAACTTGAGTCGTGACGAATCATGATGACACACACAAACTTTTGGGACAATAAAATAATTTCTAAGATGAAAAACGAAACAAAAAGTCTTGTATCATGCCGTTTTCT
>CM076974.1:25735781-25763281 GCA_039105355.1 Benthosema pterotum | reverse complement strand
AGTGTTCCCAGATGGGGTTGCAGTAGAACGCACTGCTGCGCCCAGGTGGAGTCAGGTTAAACGTGTACATCTTAAACTGTGTACTGTATATACTCAAGTTAATTTTGTTGACTACTGCTGTGAAACTACTGTAGGTTGGACAGCAGCCTTAGTACATACTGTACATGGAGAGTATGTATAGTGCGTCGACTGCGTTCATATGTGGATTAAGATGTATTAGTTTGCCCACAGCGTGGGCTTGGCAGAGGATTATGCCTGATTTACATTTGGTTGTGTGTGTGTGTGTGTGTGTGTGTGTGTGTGTGTGTGTGTGTGTGTGTGTGTGTGTGTGTGTGTGTGTGTGTGTGTGTGTGTAGCGATGCACACCACAAAATGCTGATCTACAAGCTCACGGTGTCCTGCATCATAACATCGTGTGAGTTTGGAGATCTGCTATATTGTATGACTTTATTCAACCCGCTTATGAGGCAGGCAGATGTTGACGAATCATCATACTCATGTATAGCACTGATTTTTTTCTTATATCTTTTCTCTCTCATATTCCTATCTATCTCCCTCTCCTCTCTCTCTGTTTCTCTCTCACTCGGTTTTTCGTCATATCACTGTGGTCTCTCACTCACATACACATGCACGCAATGCCTTTTCAGGGGAGGAGGTGGGAGTCTGAGTGCACATTGAAAACCTCTGCTATAATGTACTGGTATCATCTTTGAATGGGATTCAGAATCATTATATCCGTAACCCTAACCCTTAGTGCCCAGACAGCCCAGGCCACAGCCCAGGTCCCTGAGGGTTAAAGTTTAATCTCTTAAATATGAAACCTTACTTTTTTTTCAACCAAGATTCATGTTTCGGGTTGTTATTATAGAGAGAAAAAGAGTGTTATTGTTTTTGTTTGTTTGTTTTTCTTTTTTTTCTTTAGGGAAATATGTGTTCATTTATAGCAATTTATTTTGTGTTATTTACTATAGTTCTACGGGATTTTTAAAATACATATTTAGCCCTGTGCCTGAATGCCCCAACCCCAGCCCAAAACCAGCTAAAATACGTAAAACTAAAGAATGCAGCAAATGAAGAACAAAAAATAACACCCATCTTTTACTTTCTCTAATAACAACAAAGAAACAAAGTTACCACCATTAAGTAACAAATATGAGTGCTTTTCCCACCAATGCTCAGAATAGATCCTGAGGTTTTTACAGTAAGTTCATCCTCTTGGGAGCCTGAACCTCATGACCTTTCCTCCAGCTCCATGCTCGGGCCAAAATGTCAACTTGATACAGGATAACTCATCAGCAGAATGCAAAGGATTTTATTCAGCCCATGCCAAAGGAAGAACCGAAATTTGATTATGGCCCAGTGTTGCCAACTGCCAAAATCCAAAATGCACTAGAATGCGCTACAGCAGTGGTTTTCAACCATTTTCATACCAGGGTCCACTATTTATTCTGGATTTTAGCCATGGAGGAACACCATTTTATATTGAGTTTAGTCTCTCAAACTAATTTAGGAGAAATATCTGGTAAAATGTTGGTCAACATAACAATTCTTCCTACATTTAAAATTCTTTCTACATTTAATATACATTCTAAATGTGTAGATTCTGGAAAATTAGCTAATTCAGATGTTTAAATATACTTTAACTCTTGAGAGCCTAAAATGAAACCAAATGGAACCGTAAGGGTCCATTTGTTTTCTGTACACTTGGCTGCTCTCAGCATTCAGGATTGATCTTCTCTGACAACCTGATGGTCAGATAATTCTCTCCTGGAGTCTCCAAACTCTAGACAGATTAGGAATGCACAAGTGCTGGCTGGAGATCAGCTCACACGCATCTATTTATAGACGTGTAGATCACAACTGAGATGTCTTTATGGATTATTTATAGCGCTGTCTCTGTCTCAGTCATCACAGGGCTGATGATACATTTTTAAGGGTGTGTTTTTTGGCCGAAGGCTGGAGTCAAAAGCGATTTATAGGCTGGCAGTTTGACATGACATTGGGTGGGATGGACGAATAAGGAATAGGCTACATGGTGGGTGGCGAAACATTTCACTCCTGTTTATTTTTGCAGACATTACCAGGAGAGAACATTAGAGTAAGCAGAGTAAGCATGAACCCTAAAAACAAGTGAAATAGTCACACATGTAGAGTTTAGAATGAACAAATTAGAGTCTCAAAGACATTAGGCTATCATGCAGGTAAATAATAAACATACTGGCATACTGAATGTATACTGAATGTATAACATGTTGTAGGAACAATTAAGTGCTATGACTTCCTCTCTTATTTCCTTTGAGTGTCATTCAAAACCATACAGCATATGTAGATGAGAGGCAGGTGACACACACACACACACACGCACGCACGCACGCACGCACGCACGCACGCACACACACACACACACACACACACACACACACACACACACACACACACACACACACACACACACACACAGAGCAATGTGTCTCTTGTGGGTACTGTAAGTGCATGCACACAGCCGCGCACACACACTCAGACACATAGACAGACGTTGAAATATCCTGTACGTTAGAGCAGTAGCTTCCTGTGTGTGCGCCCCCCCCCCCCCCCCCCCCCCACACACACACACACACAGCAGCCGTGTACTATGCACAGCATGTGTAGCATGGTAACATGCAGTACCACGTTTATTTATAGGCTACTTACTACTAGAACATACTGTATATGCAATGGATTGTGCACAATACTGCACACACACACACACACACACACACACACGCATGCGCGCGCATGCACACACACACACACACACACACACACACACACACACACACACACACACACACACACACACACACACACACACACACACACACACACACACACCAAATGGCAGATACTGTATATACAGTTGATGTAGAAATACTGACAAATGACAAGTCAGACAAGTGACTTCCTGAATGTTTTACTGGTAACTGTGCCACCAGTAGCCTCAGAAACCGCAGTAATGTGGTCATGTCACCACTATACCAGAGCACCAATTCATGTTGGACTGCTACAGAGTATGCACTCCTCTGAATAACTAAGAAGAACTAGGGCTGTGCCAGTTCTAGGGTATAGTTTTCAGGACACCCAAAGGCTGCTGGTGTCAATACTGTTTATACAATTAATATGACACATGTCAATTGTAACTGTGAAGTGAAAATTCGTTTTTGAATGAGCAACCTGACTCATCACTGCTGCCACCTGCTGGTGAAGTCAGGTTACTGTATGAGGCCCCATAAATGATTGATTTTGGTATGATTGAATGTTGGGGTCATATAGTGTATGGTCGTACAGGAAAATATAGAACATCAAAACTCTGTTTGAGGGTCATTATCACATCTCCACAAGACCATTTGTCCCTGAATGATGCAAGTTGTGAACAATGCAAATTGGGCTGCAGGAGGATCACAGCCAGTTTTGGGAATCGCTCTAGTTGTACATTGTCCAAGCACACAAGCTCCATGTGTGGGCATGAAATGAAGTATTCAACGGTATTCTAGGTAATGCGTGGCCCTCCCAGTGATGCAGTGCACATTGTACCGGCCAATGGGATATGTGGTTGTCCAGAATTGCCTTTCCGACCTTGGCCTATATTATGTTATATTCGTGCTGGACATGAAATTGACGAAATGGTCTGAAATACAGAGATCTCCATATACAGGAAGACAGATCAGTCTCCAGATCGGTCTCCAGTACTGCTTTGGGGATCACATTTTCAAGTTCTTTTGTTCTGTCTGTCGTGCATTCAGATTACTGTACTACTGTACAACTATTTCCAACCATTAATCCCCAAGGGCAGTTGCAAGGAGTTGCAAGTGTAGCAGGTGGCTATACAGCCTCTGTCGTGATGGCCTCCAAAGTCTAGTATCTGCCCCCGAATCAGGGGGATGTCCCTTTGGTCTAGTGGTTAAGATTTTGAACATTCACGTGGGAGACCCGGGTTCGACTTCGAATCGCAGGCGTTACATTGGTGCCGTGACCCGGATTGGGTTTCCCCGTGGAAGGAGGTCAAAAGGGAGGAGAGTGTAGCAGGTGGCTACAGCCTCTGTCGTGATGGCCTCCAAAGTTTAGTATCCGTCTCTGGACCAGGGGGATGTCCCTTTGGGGTAGTGATTAAGATGTTGGACTTTCACACGGGAGACCCGAGTTCGAATTCCGGGCGTTACACAAGGAAAGAGTTATGACTGCTTTCTTGGTGCAGTTTGAACTTTTGAACTACAGGAGCAAGATGTAAAGATAGTTGGGAGAATGCTGTTCATTTCTATACAATGTGAAATAAATGATTCTAAACAGAACAGAGTGCTAAAACTCTCAGGTGACGTGTTTGCTATACAAGACCTCAAGTTGAACTTGCACCCTGTGAGGGACTGATTGCAGTTCAACTTGAACTCCACCACAGTCTGTTGAATCAGTGCTGAGCTGGAATACTAAAAACATTATTGTACAATGTACTATAATCCTGCTGTCATGCAGAGGCTGTCACTTCACAGAATCGTCAGATCCATATACCCTCTCGCCTTGCAGGGGCGGATATAACATTTCCCAATTGGGGGGGGGGGGGGGGGGCAGGAGAAAAAACACACCCATACCATTTTCGGTTACAGGACAATTAAGCATCAATCATAACATCAGTTGTTGTTGAAGTTGCAACAGACATGCAGCATGCATAAAGCTAAAGGTCTGACTCAGAGTTTTCTGTTTTCAATGATGAAATGCTGTTGGCTGTAGTTAGTTAGTAGCAGTAGTGTTTAAAATACTAAATATAGGCTGAAGCACTGAAATATCTTGGGTTGTTTTGCATGCCATCATGTTTGGTGGGGCAGTCAGGGCATTTAGGGGGGCATTGCCCCCCCCATACCCATGCCTAGATCCGCCCCTGTTGGCTTGCCTCTCTCTCTTTCTCCCTCTCTCTGTTCACATTCCTGTAACCCGTTTCAGATCAGCGTTTGCTGTTCAAAGGCAGAGCACATGAACAGAGGAGAGGATAAGGTAAACATCAAACCTGGTTTGATTTACATTATAATACCTGTAATGACGGTATATCAAACACTTACAACAAACAGTGTGTGTGTGTGTGTGTGTGTGTGTGTGTGTGTGTGTGTGTGTGTGTGTGTGTGTGTGTGTGTGTGTGTGTGTGTGTGTGTGTGTGTGTGTGTGTGTGTGTGTGTGCATGACAGGGGCGGATCTTGGCATGGGCATGGGGGGGCAATGCCCCCCTAAATGCCCAGACTACCCCACCAAACATGATGGCATGCAAAACAACCCAAGATGTATCAAATTAAAGTGCTTATATGATTTGAAACACTACTACTGCTACTAACTAACTACAGCTGTGTCACCACTAAACCAACAGCATTTCATCATTGAAAACAGAAAACTCTCTGAGTCAGACCTTTAGCTTTATGCATGCTGCGTTTCTGTTGCAACTTAAACAACAATTGATGTTATTATTGATTGATGCTTTACTTGACTAATAAAAGTCCTGTAACTGAAAATGGTATGGGGGCAGCGTCATACCATTTTCTCCTGCCCCCCCAATTGGGAGATGTTACATCTGCCCCTGGTGCATGAGCGTACGTGCGTGTATGCGCATGTACTGTATGCATGCATGATAGAGGGATAGAGAGAGAGCAAAGGGAACAGGTGTATTTAACAAGGTGGGGAATTAGAGAAAGAGAACCGAGATGGAAGGAATTGATGACGGTGAGATCTGAGGGTATAATCTCCTCTATCATATTGGTGGTTGTTTTGTTGAACCACAGATGATCCTGATGATGATGATCCAGATTTATGGATCCAGATTTAAAGCATCTGATTAGACAATTGATAATATCCTAATTGATCTCTGTGGAAAACACACCTATCTTTCTCACCTTTTCAACGGTCTTGTGTCTCTGTCTCCTACGGTCTTGTGTCAACTCACCTCTACAGTACCGTTTGGTTTGTTTTTGCAGCTTTCCTGCATTCATCATTCTCTGCTACATCCCTCTCAGCTTTCCTACTGTGTGGACTGGAGTGGAGTAGACAGGTAAACTATCCACCCTTTATGAAAATAGAGACGTAAAAACAATGTGCACGGTACCATATGTGTTCTGCACTCACCCAGCCAGCATTGGGCAGATTTTCCTCAAGGATGAAGGAACTTTAAACCCCAGCCCACTGCTTTTTTAATCCAGCCCACTGGATATGCCATTGTCTCAAATCATTTGCTGTCATACACTATGCTCAGGATGAGGATTATGCCCAATCCGCCATGAAGGAAGGGTGTGTGTGTGTGTGTGTGTGTGTGTGTGTGTGTGTGTGTGTGTGTGTGTGTGTGTGTGTGTGTGTGTGTGTGTGTGTGTGTGTGTGTGTGTGTGTGTGTGTGTGTGTGTGTCATAGCCAAGGGGCTATGGGTGTAATCTGGGAGCTCATTCGTTAATGCCACATTCTGTTGTATCACAGGGAATTATGAGACGCCAGCTTCTGTCTCTATCCTGCGATGACATCATTGAACACCTCAGTGAGTGGGGGAAAACATATTTGACTGACTTGTGACTTCTGACAACTGGGGTGACTTGACATTGTCATTGCCTTGCAAATCAGTGGAATGGCTTATTTTCCAGAGGCCTCATTTCTGATCAACTCAGCAATCCCCCACACTTGCCAGAAGTCCATCTTTCCAGTATTCACTTGTTCTATATACTGCTTCATAAGCAGTCTAATAAGTGAATGACTCATGCTACTCTTTTTGGACTGTTATATACTGTATATCTTATTAAACATTTAATGTTAAACATAAATTATTGTGAATTTGGCCCATTATTCACGAGAGGATCACATGTGAGGCAAGTTGGCAACAATATTGTTGCCTCACATTGTTCAACAGCTATAATCTCTGTTAATCTCTGTCTCTGGTTTTCTTTCTAAAAACCACTTGCTCAATCTCTTTCTCTCACGCCACCTCTACCATTTGCATGCTGCATGCCACATGCACGCGCACACACACGGCGCATCCCATATCATCACTCTTTTTAATGTTTTTTGTGTTTGTTTTCAGGTCAGTTTATCTGTAGGATTATCTTTGGTATAATATAATTGGTTAGAAGACCATTAGGGTCATTTCTACTTCTACAACTTCTGCATGTTAAATGTAATCTCATACAAAGATGTGTGGGAGGCCTAAATTAAATAATTTGGTATACATAAAGAGTCAGTATCATTAACATTCTGAAGTACATCTTGATAAATGTCCTCAAGGTGTAGCTTGGTTAATAAGACAGACTAATATCACACTATCCAGCTGAGGTTATTAGCCTAATCAATATGTAGTTCACCATCATAATGCCTTTTTTTTTCAGTCTATTTCTAGGAAACACATGGGGGGGTATTATTATTATTTCCACACATCTCTAAGTTTTAGTTGTAGCTTATATAGTCTCTTATATACCGGTAGCTTTTAGATTTTTAGTTGTAGTTTCTAGCTGTAGTATATTGTAGTTTATAGTTGTATATACTGTATGTCCTTTCTAGCTGTCTGTTAGCTTCACACTACTGCCACTTTATCACACCTGGTTAGCTTAGCACCTTCACCTCAAGTAAGGTGTACAGTTTGCACTTTACTGGTCTGCTGCACTATTGTTTGTCTCGTCCATATATTGTCTCGACTTTGTCTTATTGCACTGTCTATTGTCTTATTGCACTGTGGGAAATGGAAACGCTATTTCATCCCTGTATATGTCCTGACATACACTGGAGTGACAAATAAAAAACCTTGAACCTTGAACCTAAGGTATTGACAGTAACATGTTGAAAATGTTGAGTGGAATTCCCCTTTAACCGCTGAGCAGCCACAGTACACCTCAGAATACATGCAGCAACAATTCTAGTGTGATCTACCATGTCATCTGGTGTTCATATACATAATGATAGAATCTGTTAAGGTAACATCGTAAGAAATTAAGCAATAGGCCACATTACAAAACACCACCACCTGTGCCCCCCATCCAGGGGCGGATGTAACATTTCCCAATTGGGGGGCAGGAGAAAATGGTATGGGGGCGACTTCATGAAGCTGCAGCCATGCCATTTTCCATTACAGGAATTTTATTAGCCAAGTAAAGCATCAATAATAACATTAGTTATGTTGAAGTTGCAACAGACACGCAGCATGCATAAATCTAAAGGTCTCACTCAGAGAGTTTTCTGTTTTCAAACGATGAAATGCTATTAGTTTAGTGGTGACACAACTGTACAGTTTTTTCAAACGATGAAATGCTATTAGTTTAGTGGTGACACAACTGTACAGTATAGTTAGTTAGTAGTAGCAGTAATAGTGTTTCAAATCATTTTAAATATAAGCACTTTAATTTGAAATATCTTGGGTTGTTTTGCATGCCATCATGTTTGGTGGGGCAGTCTGGGCAGTTAGGGCCAGCCCCCCCCCCCCCCCCCCAAGCCCATGCCTGGATCCGCCCCTGCCCCATCTCTCTCTCTCTCTCTCTCTCTCTCTCTCTCTCTCTCTCTCTCTCTCTCTCTCTCTCTCTCTCTCTCTCTCTCTCTCTCTCTCTCTCTCTCTCTCTCTCTCTCTCTCTCTCTCTCTCTCTCTCTCTCTCTCTCTCTCTCTCTCTCTCTCCTCGCCTCCTCCTGTCAGCTCCACAGCAGCAGCAGCAGCAGCAGCAGCAACAACAGCGCTACATCGTCGGGTCCTGCTGGGAGAGAGAACTGCTGCCACCGGGGCTAACGCATCCATGGAGCTCCCCGCGCTCTCCAAACATCCACACCGCAAGACAGCGCTCCGCTCCGCGCTCGTTATTTAGCCGACAGGCAGGACCCGCATTTCTCCAAACGACGGGAGGGGAGGAGGAGGAGGAGGAGGAGAACCAAAAACACCACACAATTTAACTTAAACCACCCCCACCCCCGAAAAGACACGTTCCTACCTCTCCCCCCCACACTTTCTTTCCCCCACTGTCTTTCTCTCTCGCCCCCCGGCCGGTAGTACCTCGCCGGGGAGATCCGATGGGAACGTTCGCCGAGGGGGGCGTCGCTGTGGCCGCCGCCGTCACGGGGATCACGCCGGGTACGGCTACGGTCGTGTCCGTGGGAACGATGCTAAACAGGAGGAAGAGCAAAGCCCGGCGGAGAAAGAGACACGAGTGGTTCGCCGTCCAGGTGTGCTTCGTCGGGGCGCTGCTGGGTCTCGTGGTGGGTCTCCAGTCACTGCAGCGGGCAGCAGGTGAGACTACTAGAGCAGTGCTTTTCAACCCTTTGGATGCCAGGGACCACTATTTATTCAGAATTTTAACCACGGACCACCATTTGATGACATTTTATCCCAACAGAACCCAAAACTGAAGATGTATTTTGCTTTGGTCCACGATTCCAGGCTGGATTTGGGAAACAAAACAGTCAAACTTACAGATCAAAATGACCATTAATCCTTTAGTTGTGTAGACTTTGGGCTATTTCACATGATGAATATTCTATCTCTTGAGAGTGTAAACATGAAACGGGTCCATTTGCTTTCATTTTTACACTCTCAAAGAGTTACATCTGGTTAACAAACTTTCCATCATTTAGCTGGGGACCACCTGGAACCCTTTCACGGAACACTGGTGGTCCCCGGACCACTGGTTGAAAACCAATGTACTTGAGAGATTCCGCCCGTTATTTCACTGTGTCTGTGCTATGTTGTTGTTTATCTTCGTGTTTGCTTGTAGTACTGTACACTGTGTATTCTCTTCCTGGTTCTGTCTTCTTCTCCTCCGGCATGCTGCTTTCAAATTGTTTGGGCTACTTATCTGAGGGTATATTGTTGGTGTCAACCTTTTATTTAATTCGAGAAAACAAAGGCCATTCACTTTTAAACCCCCTAACAAGCAAGCAAGCAAGCAAGCAAGCAAACAAACAAACAAACAAACAAACAAACGAACAACTGTTTACATGTGGTAGCATAGAGAGGATGTGGATTTTACTCGAATTGCGTTAACATCCTGTGAACATTTTTGACACGTTTTAACGTTCGTGGATTACAGTACAAGTCACAATCACAGGACGGTGTTAGTTCGGAACCTCACATTCACTGTTCAGAACAAACATGCATGCCTTCCTGAGTTTATGCAGCCCAACATCTGCATCCAATAATCCCCTGGAACTGGTAGCTGTGTCTGTTGCCCTGCTGGAATAGACCACTTCAGTGTTGTTGGCTATATTGAACTGTTGACAACAGACAGTGGTACTACACGTAGTTTGACTGTATTTGATCAATCTGGCATTAAGGTTACAAGAACATTTTCAAGTGGGATGAGAGGATCACACTTTCACCGGCATCTACACCTGTGTTTCAAGTAGCATGACCGAGGATTGCAGTCGCACACTTACAGTGTAGGTTATAGAAGGGTAGGAAAATGCTGTTTTAGCCAAGATTACTCTGTCAAGTGCCAACAAGCAGTACATGAATCAATATTCTTTTCCTTTCGGCTTTTTCCCTCAGTGGTCGCTAGAGCGAATCATCGGCCTCCATCTCCCCCTGTCCTTGGCTCTGCCTCCACTTGTCTCACACCAACTAACCTCATGTCCTCTTTCACTACATCTGTAAATCTTCCCCCTGGTCTTCCTCTAAGCCTCCTGCCTGCCAGGTCCAACTCACTATTCCTCCTCAGTCCTCTGTAGGCCTACATGTCTAAATCATCTACTTCAGCCTGGCCGCTCGGGCTTTATCTCCCAGTCATCTAACATAGGCTAAATCAGGGGTGCCCAAAAGGTAGATTGTGATCTACCAGTAGATCACACAGGCTGTGCAGGTAGATCACATGTCCCATGGCACTTGGACTCTTATAGATCTGTAACTCTCGAGAGTGTTAAAATCTTCCAATTCTCCCCCTCTATTTTTCATTTTAAGTGCATTATTCTTAAGCATTATAACAGTAAGTAACACCATCACCACTTTTTCAAAGCTCAAACTTTTGTGGCAGCCTTGAAAATGGATTTATTTTTATGTGTAGATCTTGTTGAGCTGGTCATTTTGAAAATAGCTCTCAAGTCAAAAAAGTGTGGACACCCCTGGGCTAAATAATCATGTAATCGTTGCATCAAGTTGGATTCGGTTTCTATAGTTTTTCTTAATTTATTTATCATTAACATTGCTGAACAATTAACATTGTTGCTCTTTGCAAACATGTTGTAATACAGTACAGTAGATGACGTTAACCATGAAGTCAATACATTGGCTTCATGGGATTATTATTAGTTTTGCTTAGGGGAAACCTTTAGTTCATCAGATTGATATTTTCAGCCACTCTGTCTCTGCATCACCCATTGTCCCACCCTCCTTTTTTGCCCTCCTCCCCTGGGGAAGCCCCATCCGGGTCAGGGACTTCACCAATGCAAATCCTGGGATTTATATCATATTAACTGACTTTGATAACAGCAGCATCATTACATAACATAACATAGCATAGCATTAACATAATGTGGATGCAGTCATTACGTAACATTTTGCAAAATATGGCTGTTTGTGTATTGTGTGTATGACTTGTCTTTACCTAATTGGCTTCCCATAGCTACTGGCACTTGTTTGTCCCTCTGCTGCATTGATTGCTTGTGCCTGACACTATCACCCACTTTTGTTGTTATTCAGTGTTTCTAGAATGCGGCAGAACTTATTATGTCTTTGTTCTTATGCTTAAATACAATTGAGAAGTTTTAGTTAAAATGATAAAAATCTGGGAACTAAATTGTTATCAAGAAATTTCTTCACCAATGTGTCTCTAGCATGTACTGAAAGGTTGAAATTCAACTACTGTGGGAGGAACCAATAAAAAATATCAGGTCAAAGTCATGGTAATAGTCATAGCCTATATAAGGCAAAACATCCAAAATTTCATTATGCTTTATGTAGCATGTTAGAACCCATTCCAAGCAATAGTTTTGCTCAGTAAACATTCCTTGCACTAAAAACAGACAATCATAAATGTGCTTAATCAGCACATTTTTGTTGCAAAACCTGGAACTTGGAATGGATTCAGCACAATGAAAATCCCCTAGTTAGACATATCTCATGATACATGAAGCTTGATGAAAATTTGCATGTTTTGTCTTTTATACGGTAGTTTGTGACTTTAACCTGATTCTTATGAGGTGTTATGCAGGAGTTGAATTTCAGTCTTTTAGTAGATATTATTAGACACCATTAGAAACACATTGGTGAAGACATTTATGCCATAACCATCTATCCGAGAGTAGCCTTGTTAGCCATGTGATTCAAAACATGTATTGCAAAGTTTTTTGGAAAGGAATCAGCAGTCAGCTGACAACAGTTGTATCCTGAGGAGCTTTTTTTGGTACTTGGCCCAGTGGGGTACTGGGCCAGAAAACTCCACAACAGCAATTATTGTAGACCTTTATTGATTGTTCCCCATGCTGTCTGCTATTATGCTATGAGCTAAGGGGTGCTATATTTCTTAATTTGTAATTAGGAAAGCATGTAGAAAGTGCTGTAGCTGTTGTTGTACACTCTGCAATACTATAGACCGGAATTACGGCGCTTCATAGAACCTCCCGCTCTGGGGCAAACTCATCCAAAGTGGAGAGCTGCACTGTCGCTGTTTACAAAGTACCATTCCCTCCTATTGCCCTACTTGCCCCAAAACAGGTATCAGGGCTAGAAGCGAAAATGTTTACATCCATTAGGGGTGTTCCTGTTTCTCTCTATATGCAATATACTGTGTGTGTGTGTGTGTGTGTGTGTGTGTGTGTGTGTGTGTGTGTGTGTGTGTGTGTGTGTGTGTGTGTGTGTGTGTGTGTGTGTGTGTGTGTGTGTGTGCGCGCGCGCGCAGCGTTCACTTCAACACGGTATTACGGTGCTAGCCTGCCTGGGAACGTCTGTTGTAAGTTTAGCCTACTGTTTTATGGCTGTTTGAATTATACAACGTAGTTTATATTTGGGAACGTGTTGGTGTGAAGTGTCTTGTAGCAGCTTCTGGGAACTCATATATGTGGCAGTCTACAACAGAACCCTTAGATATTTTATCATTCATGAATGATGTCAGGCGGTCAAACGGACCCCTGCGCCATCGCGACACCTAACTAAGACCCCTAACTTCATATTTTGAGGACATTGACTGGGGAAAAATGCTTGATTGATTCTTAAGAATCACACCCGTGTTAAGTTCTTTGCATCATAATACATTTCATTCCGGGCACTCACAATTTCCATTCTCACGTTTATCGTCAATACGTTACATTGCTATTGGGTAACACATAAACAGACAAAGCCCGGAGGATGAGGTCATGTAGTAGCTCCAGCCCGTTTCTGTCACTGAATCATTAGATGGTCTAAGGGTGCTGTAGTCATCTCCTAGGAGCAGACGCATAGCACTTTCCTTATTGCTCTGCTTTTGGATTGCAACCTCAATCCTCCTCCTCTTCATCATTTTAACTTCAACACAGTTAGGACATCTTTGATGATTTTGCAGTATTCATCCGTTATTTCACAAGGGTTCTGGCATCTTCCAGCTCCGTTACTGTTCGGTCATATACTGTACGGTAGAACAACTGTGACAGGCCACCACTTCCAGTTCTGCATGACTGAAAGAGCGTGGTTTTATCCACTTGGTAGACTTTTGCTCCTTTTCCCTCCAGTAGCTCGGTAGCACAGTGTTGCGATTGAAGTATCGTTACTGCAATAACTCTATATGCAAATACAAGCCAAACCTGTCATTGGTTGACACTACTTGAAGTGTACTGTACTGTATGTGCAACGTGTGGAACAGATTCTCATTTCACCTGGGATGGTGGAATTGGCAGACGCAATGTTGTTTGCATTGTGGTGACGTGAACACACGCATATGGACACAAGACTCCACCACGTCATTGAGTCTATCTGCCAAGTGGTCTGCTCTGCTGTGTGTCGGTTGGACATGCTCTGTGTCAATAAGACGGCTGAATGAACGCTCCACTTCTGTTCTCGTCAATATAATGTGCTGTGATTGTCAAATACCTTTCTGTGGTGAGTGCTGTTCAACATAGCCAGCTTTTATAGTCACATTTGTAACTCCAGTAGCCAGTTTTTCTGTAGCTTCACTTTGTTTCTTCTTTGAAACGGGCCTCAGTGCAGCGGATGACAATCTGTCTTGATGGGATTACGTAAGTAGGCTTTATGTAGCCCAGCAACCCCTGATAACCTTTGCCATCGATCATGCTGATGGCATGATGTCCTTTTCGGCCATTCTTTGGGTTATGTCCGCTGTTTTTCTTCTTCCTGCTATCATGCAAGCAAGGCAACAGGTCTTGTGTTCCGCTGCCCAAGGCCGACTGTGTTGAATGCTTAAAAGTAGAGATCACCGATTAGTGGAAATCAAAAAGTCTGATTGTTGCCATCTGCATTTCAACACAAGGATCCCTTTAAACACATTGGATAACATGTATTGCTTCTAAATGGAAGTGCAAGAAGCAACAAAATAGTTTTTCCCCTTTCCCCCCCACCCACTTTTCCCCTCCATCAAGTGCATCTTTTTTAAATTCAAGTACAAACATGTACTGTAACAGCAAGAAGTGCAGGCACAGGCTTCAAACTAAAAAAATATATATATACATTTTGGGCATTTCTTCACCCAGTATCTATCTACTGTATCTACAAATGCATGAGGTGAGAAAATCAGCGTCAGAGACACCCAGCTATACCTCTGCTTACAATCATAATCTACCGGAATTTAAATGAAAGTAGTTGTTGTAGCCTTTTTGCATATTTATAAAAAATATATAAATAATCTGCTTCTCTTTTTTTGATTATATCCTTTTTGATACTGATTATTAGTAAAATTATGAATATCAAGATAGATCATTGGTCTATCAGTATTTAAAAGCATGCAAAGAGAAGTGGATAGTGTTCCATCCAGTTCACAGTATGGAGCCGTTCCTTTTTGTCAGAGTGAACAGATCGCATCACGGATTTACACACATTTTATGAAAGGGGTACCTACCATATATAAATTCGGCAAACTGTTAATACATATTTCAATCAATAAATCAAAATCAGGCTTAAAAATCAAATCTAAATATACGGTACAAATATGCCACTTTTTTGAACGGCTCTTTGGCAGGTATGGCTCCAAGGGATCCGACTCCCTTAAAAGAGCCATAAATTCCATCTCTAGAAGTGGAGCATGGAAACTTTTTTTTTGTTTTTGTTTTTTTACCAAACTCCACTTCTCTTTGCACAGTTCATTTGGATTCCTTTCTGACGTCCTCTGCAGTTGCTTCTGTGTAAGTCACGTGTGGTTTTGTAGCGTTGTAGCACTCACACTCACACTCAGAGAGTTGACCAGCCCCCCTGTGGACTGGTTTCCATCTAAATTAGGGCTGAAGTCACACCAAGGGACCTCCCCATGGGAAACGTCAATTTAACTTGAGATATGAGAATGGCCCTAGCCAGAGGAGTTTTCAGAAAGGCTTTCAGAATTTCATGCATGCCCCCCCCCCTCCGCGCACACACACACACCCACACACACCCACACACACACACACACACACACACACACACACACACACACACACATAGACGCACACCATCTCACGTGTGCATGTGTGTATTCTCTCCTGTCTCTGCTTCCCCAGCGGGTTCCCGTGTGCTGACACGTGTGCGTACGCATGCACCTCTCTGCTCTCTCCTCCATCCCCCGTTATCTCTCCCATTGTTTTCCATCTGCCGTTATATTTTTTATCCATCCATCCATCCCTCCATCCCTCCATTCATCCCTCCATTCATCCCTCCATCCATCCATCCATCCATCCATCTCATCTCTTGGAAAGAACAAAGCATCCGAAGGACAAAAGCTGTATGGAGTCATATCTAGGATTACCACTCATATGAGCAAACGCATGTCGCTGCTGCTATTATCTGGATGTATTACCATCACTGAGCCCTATTATCCATCTGTGATGGAAAAAACAAAACAAATGATGTATGGGCCCTGCTGTATGTATGGGCACATGTGTTCGTGAGAAAGAGAAGGATAGAGAGGCAGCGTTATGGGATACCAGCCAGACAAATAGCCATGGTATAGCTGTTAATGGGTACTTGGTACAGCAACTAAATAACATTAGTCCCTAGATGATGCTGTTATATAACATAATAGTATAGCTCCAATCCCTTGGTCCCCTCTCTGTTCTCACCTCATGGCCCTCACAAGGTTAGGTTTGAGGAGAGGAAGTTATAGGAATGGGTTCTTTCTCCAACTCACGCCATGAATAAGGCATTTTCATTTGTTAAAATACTGATAGCAATCGTTGATTCAGTGAAGTGGATGTTCACTGGTCTCCCAGTGGTCTCCCTGTGTGTCTCCAGCAGTTAAGCAAATAATCGAAAATGCATTTATAGGCCGGGGTACCGATTTTATCCAGAGACCATCCAGGGTACAGAATGAACCAGAATGAAGTGAAGTTGGAAGTGATGACAGTGACACAAAGAAATGAGCAGGCAAAACTGGAGCACTAAAATTTAAGTGCACGCATGGCTACACACACACACACACACACACACACACACACACACACACACACACACACACACACACACACACACACACACACACACACACACACACACACACACACACACACACACACACACACACCTATATTTCTATACACGCACTGTGTCTGATGTGACAACTTATTCTTAATTCAGGTCAGGCTGAGCAAGGAAAACACCTCTCTTCACCAAACCACACATCCATCCATCCATCCATCCATCCATCCATCCATCCATCCTGCCTCAATGCCTCCACTTCCACTGATATGGGTATGACTTATTAAAGCGATTACCTTCCGTGTTCCTGTCGGGTCGGTAATCCACATCAACGGCACGGCAATGTGCCACTACTTTATTTAAATACTAATTCCACAGCAACACAACAGCACATTTGAAACTAAATCCAAACAACAATGACAAGTATATCCGATCAGGAATGACAACATTTTTAAAAAAGTGAATACAAATGCCAAAACAGACGAGTGAAACATTTCACAAGCTTATACTTTGTTTCTCTGTATTACAACAGCATGCGATTGCATAACAGTTTGTTTATTAATTTGGCACGCTATGAGACGGTCTGTGCAAGATGTGCTTTTTAACACCACTGAAAGGGAAAGGAAATTAATTGTATTTGAATGCACTCAAAAGTGTTTAGAGTCAGAAGGATAGAGGTGGAGGGAAATGCTGTCACTGCCACATTTTCACTTAGATTAAACCATGCCCTTGCAATTGCCATGGAACAAGAACATACAGTAGATAACCACTCACCCGTCATGCTTAATGCTGGTGCCTGTGAAATTGACATGCACAATGCCTATGGCGAAATTCATATCCATTATAATGATGTCCTTGCAGGCACAGATGGCAGGACTCTTGTTCGCAGCATGTCATGTTTACTCATCACACCTTAAAATTGAGATTTCAGTTTCTTCAGCCATAACATTTAAGTTAATTGAGTCCTGCAGCCAAAGTAATTTTGGAGGACCCCCCTCCCGAATTGAAATGCATGATACAGTAGTTCACACGTAATTATTTGTCTCTGACAGGCCCAACAGGTCAGAGCTCACTGGTGGGAAAAAATAGGCAAATGTTTTACTTAAAGGACCTCTATACCACTACACCACTTATCTTCATATTTTTTCCTACTCGGTCTGTGTCTCATAGGAGGGCAGGGGAAGTTCAGATATTTTTTTATTTTATTTGATTTTCATTTATTTGTTTTAATTATTTTTGTATCGGGAGAATGATGGCTTCAATTTTTGAATTGCCAGTTTTCAGGAATAGAAAGCCTGGAGTTTCTATTAGCTTGGATTCCCCAACGATAATGCACATGGAAGACTTTGGGTCTGAACTGCCCAGAGTCCTCCTGTGAGACAGACTGAGTAGAAAAAATAGTATGTATATTATTGAGGACCTATTATGAAGATACAGTATGTAAGTGGAGAGGTGGTCCTTTAAGTCTCAACTGTGCAATGTAGATGTACTGTAGTGAGTTCCCTAGGCTGTCATAGATGCCAGGGCAAATGTGTAATGTATTAAAATGTATATTTAAAAAAGAAAATTAAGCTCATGTCCCATGAGGCCTGAGGCTTAAGCCCTGGTAAGCCCATGCATTAATGCACCCATTTCTCTAATAGGGCTCATCTGCATTGGAGAGAGACCTTTCGTTTACATAATGCATTATGCAAAAAAAATATCACTACATATACAGTAATGCATTATTATGCAAAACAATCCCGCAGTCTAGAAGATAAGAGGGTGGATTTACATTGTTAAAGTTGCATAGTCCTTTTTGGTTTCACTTTATCCTACGATAAACCAGACAACATTATGTGTCCCATTTCTCTCCTTAAGATTTGTTTTTGGCTTTTTGTCTTTACTGTATTCATACAAGCGCAAGGGAGAGAGACATTGGGGGAGAGATGTGGAGCAAAGGTATAGTCATAAACGGGACAACCAAAAACGTTGTCAAACAAAATCTATGTGGCCTGTGCTTGGACCACTAAGTCAGCAGGCGTCCAAGGTGTACATTCTTTATGTGGAATCCAAACAGTAATGCTGCATTCACATGGGCAGAAGAAATGATCTAGTTTACCATTTCTTGTGTTGTTCATACTTGAAGCAACATAGCAGCTATGACAATGACACTGCGAGAGAGAGAGAGAGAGAGAGAGAGAGAGAGAGAGAGAGAGAGAGAGAGAGAGAGAGAGAGAGAGAGAGAGAGAGAGATTGGATATAATACAGGTATGGTAAAAATAGCCCACTGAATTAAGTGGAATGTGTATAGAGCCCTCTTCTCCTCCTTTTGTCCTTACTCTCTATCAGTGTCACGTCTCCCCATTTTCTTCCTGTGTCTCATTTGTTCTCCGAAACTCTTGTGGTATTTTATTCTCTCATGTGTTATCTGCCCGAGATCTCAGTCAAATTAGCCCTCTCTCTTTCTCTCTCCCTGTTCATCAATTCTTTTCTTGGCCTCTCACCCTCTCTCTCCCTCTCTCTCTCTCGCTCAGTCACAATTGGCCAGGGAGCTGTTTATTAGTAGTGCAGGTTGTGTTCTAGACTCCCTGACAGCCAAGAAATCCATAATGATTTGATGGATGACTGAGTGTTACTGTTTACAACTAACAATGCTTGTATTCTCTCTATGATGAATGCAGTATCTGGCAGTGTCTACAAATACATGCTGCATAGGTGTGACGCACTTGTGTTTTATTTAGAAAACGTTACTCTTGTGACTAACAACTATCACTCACGCTTGTGAGATAATGGTTTAGGGCTGATATTGTTTGATGATATGGGTTGATATTGTTCATTTTTGCTGTTTTGGGGAACTTCTGTATCAAACTCAAAGGTGATCTATACTCGGCAAGACATGTATTATGTGTATCAGTCCGCATATCGGCTTGGCCGATATTTGCAGCCAATATCTGTATCGGCAAATAAAACTGACATTAACCAATGGCTTTAGGCAGTGTTTATCTGTTGTTGATAAGCATACTGTACATTTTGCATTGGCTATAGCTATGTTGGTCATCTGTAGTGTACCAAGCTGTAGATTCTGAACATTAGACATCTGTTAAAGGTAAAAAACAAAATGTTTTTCTTATTTACAATGGCATAGAGCAAGTACTTCAGTCAGAACAGGCTAACTTTTATTGACTTTGTATTGAGTAATGATACTGTATGTGACACAATGATGAGGCCATAATTGTCTCTGCTGCAGCAATGCAACCTTGCAGATTTGAGACTGTAAGCACACATGCACTTACCGTACACACACACACACACACACACACACACACACACACACACACACACACACACACACACACACACACACACACACACACACACACACACACTGTACAGTGCTATTGTACAACACTATTGTACAGTGTCAGTACAAGCATCCATGCACAGGTACAGTACACAGTCTATGTGCACATGCTTCAGTGTGTACAGTACACGTACAGTAACACACGCACGCGCGCGCACACACGCACGCACGCACGCACGCACGCACACACACACACACACACACACACACACACACACACACACACACACACTTCTGACAGCTAATGAGGTTATGATTGAAGTCCTGTTGTTCCTCTGAGTTCTCTAGCCATGTTTTATTTAACACTTACATAAATAATGAACAATCTATCCACAGAGGACCAGATACAGGATGTTTTTACACTCAATCTCACAAGCTCTCTCTCACACACACACACACACACACATGCATGCCCGCTCGTGTGTGGGCGCGCACACACACACACGCGCCATGGCTTACGTAATGTTCATTGTAAAGTCAGTGTGACAGGTTAGATGTGATTTCCAAAGCAATATCACAGCAATTTCATTCTGAGAGCTACATTAACACTCACAGCTAAATTGGCACTAATTTACTCATAGTTAAATGACTGAAATATAGTTGCGTGTAG
The DNA here is from genome assembly GCA_039105355.1 of Benthosema pterotum. Lineage (NCBI taxonomy): Eukaryota > Metazoa > Chordata > Actinopteri > Myctophiformes > Myctophidae > Benthosema > Benthosema pterotum. The sequence continues at coordinate 25,742,788 of CM076974.1, read as the reverse complement.
TCTTGTACAATAGTACAGCAAAGTAAAATATTGTAGAGTAGCATAGTATTCTACAGTTTATAGTTGTACCTGTCCTGTACATAATACAAACAGCAATACCAGCATTGTAGCTTATTTGACTCATCATAGTTCTGCGATATCAGTCTCTGAAGCCTGATTGATTGTAAATTCTCAAATAGTGACTCCCTGCTTGTATTATGTTTCAACTCTAGTGGGCACCAGGCTTTTATAGGAAGGAAGCCTATACTGTATGTCTATTGTAGATCAGAAAGAATAAAAACACAATTTGTATGAGTTTGAACCAAATAGAATTTACTTGGTTCATTTGTTGAAACCAAGGACTGTATGGAATATTAAACAGATCAGTTAATAGGTGGTTAAAGGGGTACTCCACTTTTAAAAAAAAGTTTTGGTCATTTTATGGTCTACTCTACTCTACTACTTTTATGGTCTACTCAGCCTCATGTGAACACACCAGACAGTTTATACTTTGCGTTCATGCCAAAAACAAGCAGATTCAATGTATTGTAAGCTTGCAGATGATTACGTGCTATGATGGAAGCATAGAGACTACAGGTCAGTGAGTTTGGTGTGTGCTGTGGTCAAGCATTAGCACACAAGTTTTCCCTCTTTCCCTTCCTTACATTCGCTCTCTCAATTTCGCTCGCCCAATCACTCTGCCTGCCTCTCCTCTTTGCCCTCCTTCCCTTCTCTCTCTCTCTCTCTCTCTCTCTCTCTCTCTCTCTCTCTCTCTCTCTCTCTCTCTCTCTCTCTCTCTCTCTCTCTCTCTCCTTTTTCACCCCCCAAATACACCCTCAGTAATTCATCACTGGGCCCAGAGCCTGTTTTAGCAGCCAGCCACTGTGTGTATTCTGGGATGCTCTCTGGACTCGGAGAGACGGATGAATGAGAGGGATTTGTCCCAGAGGAAGCGTGTGACAGTTGTATAAAGCCCACAATCTTTCTCTGTGCGCTCTGCTCCTCTTTCCTCTGCTAGACTGTTGAAATGCTCTTCTTGGTGTGTAATGTCTCCACGGTCACCGATGCCATTAGTAGTTGACCAAAATAGAGCCTGACCGATATATCGGTCATACCGATTCATTGGCCAACACTGATGCCGATCAGTATCGGTCATGTCCAATATATCAATATATCGGCCGATATATCGTCAACATGCCTGGAACACAAAAGGAAAGACAGAAAAGCAAGGTGTGGATTTATTTCACAAATGTTCTCAATGTCGTATTCTATTGTTTACTTGAAAAAGAAAAAAAAAGTTTAGATTTTTTTATTATTTTAATTCATTGTTAAACATCGGTACAAAACATTGGTAACATCAGTGTAGGTTTTTCCAAAAATCGGTATCGGCATCGGCCCCAAAAATATGGCATCGGTTGGGCTCTACACCAAAATGTTTGGCAGTCGATTTAATTCATTGCAAATACATTTAAATTTCTCTTTCGTAAATAGATGATACAAGACCGCAACATATTAGAGGATATTGGGTTGTGAATTCTAGATCTGCTATTTTTAGCTAAATAAAATATATCAAAGACCCATCAACACTTTTTTTGTTTAACTAATTGAAAAAACAAATTTATAGAATAATCACTATTAGAAAATAATCAATAGTTTTCTCCCCATTTCTTAGTAAAGCTGCTCCCTGTCTACAGCACTGCAGATCTCAACCAGTGAGTCGGGTCCCTGTTGCATTTCATGAGACATTGTGCTGAGCCATGACCTGTGCTAAATAAATCAGGAATACGAAGCCTTGATCTGATCAATAATTAGGTTTAATCACGGCAAGGAAGCTCAGCATCCAAATTCCGGAAGGAATATTTGTCAAAATTAGCAAATCCACAAGCTTGGTAGCTTGCAACGCGTAGCATTGTATGCTTGTAAATCTGCTATCAGAGGGGATTCGGTGTAGGTGCAAGCACAAGTACAAGTACAGTTGTAACTGAAGTCTGGTTCTCTAGGACTATGGGTTTTAAGTACATTATATAAGAGGGTAGGATGGAATATTGAGGGTTGATGTCAGGCCATCCCGGGACCTGTAGTTTAGATGCTACAGTGAATTTCATCTAAGAGCTGTTAGTCCTTTGCCATCAGCTGTTTAGATAACACAAAACATCAGGAAAACGTGATTCTCACATCCCTGTGTGCTGACCTGACACTAATACAGTAGTTACTTCATCAGTGCTTCACCCTTTTGCCTGATTTGCACTTGGTTGCATGGCGTTTCCGCAGCAGAACTCCAGTGTGCAACGAATTATAAGTCAGGCTTATTTGTTTAGAGGTGTGTATATTCATTGGCCTCTGAATGTGGTTATGATTGCAATAACCTGAACCACGGGACACGGGCATATACAGTATACATTGTGTACACATGTTGCTTCAAAGATTCATTCATTCATTCGCTCAAGTTTTTATATATCAAGTTTTTTTTTTTATTCTGAAAAATCATCATTTTCAGAAGGTCGAAGGGACTGTAACAGAGAAGAAAGAGTGGCGATCTGAGTGCCAAAAAACGTGTTTTGAAAAGAAGAGGAGGTGGATATAAAATACTTTATTAAAGTTTAAAATGTTTTTTTTTCTAAAACTACTAGTCTCAATACTTGATTCTGACAGGTGTAAAAACCTCCAGTAACCCAGTGCTGACGTGTCACATTTAGTAGTCTTACTCTGCCACCTGGAACCGGCTTTGTTGTTATTATGGAATCTTGTCATAGGTGTGTTGTTTCTACAGCTGGTTGGCCGGGAACTACTTTCTTGTAGCTGGGAACGACTTTTTTAAACTGGGTAACTTACAGCTGACATTGTGCTACTGTGAATTATTTTAATTGGTCGGATTTTTCATGTTGCCAATTGTAACAGTTTAGAAAAGCCACACGTGGTCGCAGGTTACCATGGATTTTACCCTGGTGAAGGTAGATGACTGCCTACACCTCACTGGGGTAAAATGCATGTTCCCTACATGTCATGGCTTATTGCTTTTACTTAATAGTGTTTTTAACTTTAACACTTATGAGGCTAAGGATGTGTATACACGTCCTCTCATATCATTAGAACTAGGATGTGCATTGTTTGTACCGGTTTTGGCAGGAACTGGAAGCCCGGCTTTTAAGAGTAAATTTGCTTGGCACTTTAGAACCTTTCTTCGGACAAATGGTAGACGTTACTAAAGTTCTTTCTTTGACCTATATCTTCCCTATGTTTTTTTTTATTATTTTTTTTTTTTTACATTTTTGAGTGCTCAGATCATAGCTCTTTGTCCGTTAATTAATTTGACACGTCACTAGCATGTATTCTAACCCACAGGGTTTTATGAACACTCCGTTTTTTTTTTCTCTTGTAGATGCGCTAGTGTATAGATTGGAGTTTAGTGTGTCACATCATGGCTGACCATACATTCCTACTATATATAGAACCAATCCCATGAAGGACCTCATTAAGCCTGTGATTGATGAGCTTAACCGAGGCCTGCTATACCTCTCACTGCCTCTCTACATTCATCCTCCCATGCCATAGAGACACACGGGGAGTCCCTTGCCTATGCACCAGTAGAGAAGAATCACACCAGGCTCCCAGAAGGCTTGCTGATGTTCCTGAAGTGCAGCTTTATAGCTGCGCGCTTTCACAAGTGTGAATTATTCTGTAAGGAGCTCTGGGTTAGTTCCCATCTCAGTTCCAATCTGGGACACAGACTGCTGATAGTTTTTTTTATTCTACTGGTTGGTTTCACTTGTTCTCAACCTGTAATACAACCCAGTGGCCCAAATGTGTACATTTTCAGCTGTTTAAAGTGCATTTCTTTTGTACATATTTCAAACTGTTTTTGTACCGTACCACAAAGGTAGAGTGAGGAGGACTTGTAGGTCTGTGTGTGTGAGGACAACATTCTGATCTAATGAACGTTACATTACAAATTACAACCAAAGAAGAAAGAAAGAAGAAAAAAAAAATCAGCACCCTCTGCTGCACAATAGGATGTGGCAACAGGATGTGGGAGGCTCCGGTGGGAGGCTTATGTTTTCATTGAAAATTAATTTGTTCCGAACCCTAATAGTTGGTCCAGAACTGGAACCACAGAAATACACCACATTGGGCATGTCGCTGTTCTACCGGTTGGATGGTGCTAATGCCGTATACAGTGAACAGTGGCAAAAGCAAGCAAAAAAGAAAAGGATAGGGAAACTGTAAATGCCATTGACAGCTGCATTTACTCATGAAATGGGCACTAAGACTGGTCATAATTGATGCATTACTTGCCAGGTTTGGAACCTAGGTTAACTGGGGACCGATGAATACAATGCATACACTGGAATACAATGTAGTCCTCTAGCCCTCAATGATTTTGGCCTTGGGGAGGCGGGGTGCCGTGGCATCCACACGGCAGATGAGCTGCGCTCTGATTTGATCTAACTAACGTGTCGTCATCCCCGGCCCCTCCCGCGCCCATCCACTGCTGTTCTACGTCACATCATTTAGAGCGACGCCCACCCCGGAAGGTTCACTCCCACTTGAAGGTCACTTTCCAACGTGCGTTAGTCCAGGCTTTCCGTTTTCGCGCAAGGCGAACGAAAATGAAAGCCTGGGTGTCGAGGCTACATCACTAGTGGTGAACAACACGGTCTGCCTGGTCAATAAAGTTTATCTGGTTAAGAAAATAATTGCAGTCATTGGCCATCTGGGCCTGCGCCTTTCCAAACACTACCACAGTACGGGGAATTGTATCTGTCGATATGGATTGTGTGACTGTGAGGTTGATTCTTATCGCATTTTGGAGAGTGATTTGTTAGACAGTAATTAGCCAGGAGATTGCCTTTTCATTATGCTAACATAATCAGGACAGTATTCACCTGCACTCAACAGGGATAAAGGAAACCATTACACTTTTAACTCACATTCTGCAGTGAAATCTAAATGTCTGCACTGTCTGTCGCACGTGTGTACGCTCGAGGGAGAGAGAGAGAGAGAGAGAGACAGAGAGAGAGAGAGAGAGAGAGAGAGAGACATGGAAGCACGGGAATAGGGAATAGTGAGGCAGAAATAGACAAAGTCATAGAAAGGAGAAACGGAGCTAGAAGGTGAGGGAGAGAGAAGGGAGGAAAGGAATCACATTACAGCAGTAATATGAAAGAATCTGCTGGAAATAACATTTTATTTTTACATAAAAAATAACAAAGCGGACACTATCTAGTGCATGTCTTGTAACACAGGCTGCCTATCTGGTGCTAAATATTGGCTCAATTTCATTTCCTTGATGTTTACCATGTTACACTCTCTTAGAGATGCTCCGATAATCGGTCATATCGGGCCAATATTCACTCTGGTGATCGGCAATTTGTGATTTGTGCAAATTGCACTATCTGGAGAAACTTTCTGTTTAAGTTGTATAAATGTGGATCAGATATAAGTATAATTTCATTTTGCATCTTTCTGGCAGGACTAAAGATTCTGTCCTTCCATCCCACACACACAAGAGCAATTATTATGACATATCATATTTTTTGGAAATATTCAAATTTTCCCTTACTCACAGGATCGATATCGGTATCAGACTTATCAATATCGGCCCGAGCATGAGAAAATCAATTGTTGATTGATTGGTCCCAAAAAACCTGATCAGTGCATCCCTACGAGTCTCCCTCTTTCTCTCTCTGTCTCTCTCTCTCGCTCTCTCTAACACACACACAGACACACACACAGACACACACACACACACACACACACACACACACACACACACACACACACACACACACACACACGTCCACTCAGACGTTTGTACACACAGTCAAATCCTCAGTGTTCATTTTCCCAAAGGTGTACCAAATGGACACTGGGGTTTAAATGACCACTCTGGGTTTTACAGGGTACCTGGTGTTTTGTCCATTAGTAAACCTCTTCTGGGATGCTGTGTCACTTTTGGTAGCTCACCGCAGATCATCCCCCTGTCTGCTTTGGGACATTTTGGACAATTCAACCTGGTTACATAACCCTGTTGTCAGAAGTCATTTCTGCAACAGAGAGGCAATTTGTACTGAATTGTGTGTGTGTGTGTGTGTGTGTGTGTGTGTGTGTGTGTGTGTGTGTGTGTGTGTGTGTGTGTGTGTGTGTGTGTGTGTGTGTGTGTGTGTGTGTGTGTGTGTGTGTGTGTGTGTGTGCGGAGACCAATCCCTTACGGGATTATAAGACACCAAAAACATAAACATACAGTAACACTTCCACACATAACCTACATGAAGCATTAATTTGCTAAGACAGAACAAAAGTAAACAGAACAGAAATAAAAATAAAATAAAAATACATCAGGTATAGGTTTTCCTTGACCGTGTAGCCCAGGCTTTCTCTATAAATTCTGCTAATGCTTCTGCTAAACCACATTAGCTCAATATTTTTACATCTATTAAATAACTTCTGACGTAAAACATGGTAGTGTGAGCAGTAGAAAACGAAACGGAACTCGTTCTCAACATTGTTTAAATCACAGTATATACAAGTACGTTCTTCCTCTATAGTACCTCTATATCTACCAGTCTCTAGGTGCAGGGGCAAGATCCCACAACGAAGTTGGGAACAAAGCGATCTTTGTTTTTTAAATATTGGGACGCAAATATTCTTTTTATTAGTGTAACAGCTTTTTATCGTCACAAATGTTCTCAACTTTGGTTTATATAGTATGTCCTGTGACCATTTATTCTGATATAATCTAAAAAGTGTGTCTTTAACCATGATGGTATTCACATCACTGATATTTAAAGCTGTCATGTAACCCAGTATTTATTAAAATGTCCTCTATTGCACTTGTCCATGCACCTTTCACTGATACATCCCAATTGAAAATCTTCTTGGCTATTTTATTTTCTGGCATTCTGATTAAGCGAGTCCACAGAGCCACCATGCTGCCTCTCCATCTTATCTCACACGGCTCCCATCCCATATCTCCTGCCGTCGCCAATACAGGTGCAAATTTGTGCACTCTTAGAAAATACCCAATGGCC
>CM076974.1:25695781-25733281 GCA_039105355.1 Benthosema pterotum | reverse complement strand
TCTGTATGTTAATTTGCCTGTTTTGTTTCCCAAATCCAGCCTGGAATTGTGGATAGCTAGAAAGCAGGGAAAGACACAGAGGTAGAGTGCAATGACTGCCTTCAAGACAAATTTATCTTGTGTTGTGTTATAGTGCTGTTATAATGTTGCACACTTGCCCGATCGGGCAACCAGGTAGCAGTCTTCACTTGCCCCACCATTTTTTTTACTTGCCCCGGGCAAGCGGGCAAGTGTTAGTGTCAAGCCCTGCTACTCAGGGTGTCATCCACCTGTGCTGTACATGTTTAATGTTTTTCTACTGTGTAGTGAGAGAAGGACAACCGATCTGTGTAAAGTGTGTATAAGGAGAGCAGGATAGCAGGTATGAAGCTGTTAAACTGCTATGTCACTGATAGACACGCTAATGATGGACTGTTGTACATGTTTTGTTATTTTTTTCTAATGGACATAAATGTATTCATTATTCAAGTGATTAACTGTTTGTTTTAATTATACCGTAAGGTTTTATTAATGTGACATTTCTTGATAGAATTTCAGTTTAATACATGACCTCTGTTCTGGAGATTCCCACGTTAAATCAAGCCCAGCAGTGTTTGTTGTAGCGATCCCAGAGGACTAAAACGTCATGTACAAATCTCACTGGCATTGCATTGCAAGACATGTGTTGTCTCTTGAGCACTTAGACTGAGTCAGTATGCAGTATATGGGTATGGGGATGCGCAGTCAGGCGTGTTACAGGAACTTCATGCATAATGCACACGGCACACAACATACTTTAGAACCCTTTAACACGGATTAAAGATGTATATTTACGCTTTGCTGTTTAGTTGTGTAACCTGTTGACGATCCACCCAGGGGCTATGCAAGTCCAAGGGTTTGCTCTGAAATCAGTCAGAAACCCTGTGTTACTTTCCAAAGCTGGGACATCGTAGGCCTTGGTGCTAGACTAAGACTAGAGGAAGCCTCTCTGCTATAGAGCTGCACAGTGACGTCACCGACCCTGTTCCACTAGTGGATTCCTCATTCATTTTCCTCATAGACTTTTCGCAAAATGGTTCATGAAAACACGATTGTGCCGTCATATAATATCTAATTAGCAAGAAGTAGAAAATGGCATGATACAAGACTTTTTGTTTAGTTTTTCATCTTAGAAATTATATGATTGTCCCAAAAGATTGTGTGTGCCATCATGATTCGTCACGACCCGAGTTGGTTTTGTCCGTGGCGTAATCGTCTTTATATAAATTATTTTCGAAAAGTCTATGAGAAAAATGAATGGGGAATCAGTTTCTGGAACAGGGGCGGTGACGTCACTGCGCAGGTCTATAAACACACTGTTCCAACGATTTGTGTCGTCTGAGTATGAGCTCACATTGAACAATCACACAGAGACAAATCCAGGGTAGAAGTCACCCACACAGTATATAGCAGGCGTAGGCATGTCACGGTGTCAGAGTCCTATCACCGAAAAACCGACAGCTTTTGATACCGGTTTTACCGGTAAAACCGCGCCCCCCACGTCCCCCGTTTTCATAGTAAGCCATAACGGCCATTCGTAGTTTTGATCCACGCGTTGCAGATGCAATCGGCTATATGCATCCTACACGGAGCCTAAGAGAATAGACAAAGTTACGCCAACTCCATTTACTTCATGGGGCCAGTCCAATGGCGGCTCTTCTACATATAAATGCATTGGCAGCAACCTATTTTGAATTATCTCAAGCCCCTTTATTTTAGATCGTTTACTTACTGTACAATACTTTAAAACAGTTGACTTGTTGCACATATGCCTAAACAGCTCTTATTTGCGACGCCCTCGTTGAAAGCGATGCATTTGCAACTCTATTCAGGCTTTATGAACAGCAGCTCGAGCGCTCAGTTTGTGCCTCCTCAATGTCGTAAAATCTGACACTACAGGCTCTGATACGAAGCCAGCAGACCGTGCGCACATACAAAGACAAAGGAGTCTTCAGCCCCTGCCCTGTGCCCATTTACTCAGTATATAAGACTGGCTATGGCCATGGTCGCCCATCCCCCCTCTAAAACTCTTTGCTCGTCCTTGCAACAGTTTGCAACAGGGACAGCTCTTAGCTCTCCAAGCTAAAAACACAACACAACACAACACGCTAGCATGCTACTCACGTTGTTGCGCCTGTTGTCCATAAACAGCTTACAGATTTGTGAAGGTTTGATTACGTGGTCCTTGTATGCGTGTAGTAGGCATGGTGGAAGTATTCCTTGACACGAAAAAGTTTAGGAGCGAATCGAGCGATTATGCTGCTCCGTGTGAAGCTAACAGTCCCGGATATAACGTTTCCCAATTGGGGGGAGGGGCAGCCCATTGCATTCCAGCATGTTTGGTGGGGCAGTCAGGCCATTGCCCCCCCTCCATACACATGACTATATCCGACCCTGGTGGAGTACTACTGAGCAGTGCACATCAAGTTTGCAGCGAAGGAGACAATTTTGTAGGCAACTCTGGCGCATATATTTTGTAGTATAAACATCGACAACAATATTACCATACTTACAATTACAATACTTAACATACCAAGAACGTACAATATTGAATGAATGGACGCAAAAAATAATAATAATAATAATAAAAAAAAAAAAGTTTTTTTTTTTTTTTTTTTTTTTCTCGGTATATTCGGTGGGCAAGCAAAGTACCGGTTTTGGCGCCCCCTACCGGTAATACCGGTAAAACCGGATATCGTGACATGCCTAATTGCAGGCGTGGCCAATTATTTTTCCCAAGGGGCCAAATGAGATATATAAATTATTGTGGAGGGCCAAGACTAAAGGCTGAACTAAAGTCTGCGTAATATTAATTTAATTTCAAGATAAAAGTAAGAGTAAGAACAACCATTTTGACGCCATGACCTTCAATGTATTCAGTATTTGAGCCACGGACCACCATTTGATGACATTTTAGCCCCACAGACTCCAAAACTAAAAATTTCTTTTGCTTTTGTCCACAATTCCAGGCTGGATTTTGGAACAAAAACAGGCAAACAAAGATAAAAATGGCCAATCTTTTACATTCTCTGGCTAATTCAGATGAATATTTTAACTCTTGAGAGTGTAAACATGAAACCAAATGGACCTGCAAGGGTCCATTTGGTTTCATTTTACACTCTCAGAGAGTTACATCTGGTTAACCAACTTTCCATGTTTAACTGGAACTCTCTCAAGAACAAGGACCACTGGTGGTCCCCGGACCACTGGTTGAAAACCACAGTACCCTTTCACGGGCCGGTCAGAGTCAGTCAAAGGAGGGCCACATTTGGCCCCTGGGCCGCATAATGCCCAGATATGGTATATACAGTAGTCTGTGTGTGGGTGGGTGGGTGTGTATGTATGTCATTCATAGTCCACCAATATTCTGCAGTAGTACGCGGTTATGGCATACTTTTTCTACAGTATATTCAAGGTACAATGGCCAAGGGTGTTTGTATCACATGTGGCATGTTGCAGAAGCACAGACACGTGCTCATGGCCTGATTCTCATCTCTCCAGGGACAACATGCACACACGCACACACACACACACGCACGCACGCACGCACACACATGCACTTACACACAATACAGATTTCATGTCAGTAGGGACAATCCTGCGTGCACTGTGCAGTGCGCACACACATGGACTTGTTAACACATGCTGCATGTGAGAGCAGCAGGCACGTGCATAAACATAACCGCAAAACACACTTATATGCTGCTCATAGAGTATGCATACAATACCCGTCTCACACACACACACACACACACACACACACACACACACACACACACACACACACACACACACACACACACACACACACGCTGACACACTCACACACACACAACGACCTGATCACACAAAGATCGTAAACACATTAAGGTGCCCACATTCAAACACACACACACACACACACACACACACACACACACACACATGCAGCAGCGTGGCACAGTCAACTAATGAAGATGAATTAACAGATTAGTGTTGACAGCAAGGAGGAATGGGCGGCCATATTAACTGACGTTATGAGGTCGCCTGGGATATATAGGATACTGGCCAGCCAGTATAGGACTCACACACACGCATACACACACGTGGGAGGGTGTGACATCAGCCAATATAGGGCATAAGGCACCCAGGGAATGTGTGATATTTGGTGATGATGTGTGTGTGTGTGTGTGTGTGTGTGTGTGTGTGTGTGTGTGTGTGTGTGTCTCCGTCCGTATGTGCATACGTGTGTGTGTGTGTGTGTGTGTGTGTGTGTGTGTGTGTGTGTGTGTGTGTGCGCGTGTGTGTGTGTGTGCATACACGTGTGTGTGCACCGTGTGCGTGCACCGTGTGTGTTGGTTATGCAACAGGTGTGATGGAAAAATAGATGTATGGATAAAAACAGAAAATGAGACACACACGGGAATCCATTTTTGGATTCTGTACAGTATGTAAAAGATTCAATTTTGTTTGATGCTGCTATAGAAATATTTGAAGTTTTTCAAAAAACTCAGGTCAGGCCTAAATTGGTTAAAAGAGAGAGATTGTTTCTATTCTCATGGTGTTTGGACAGAAATCATGCACATCATCACACACACATATGCATATGCACACACATATACTTTCTTGACGGCTGCAATGATGGTCATTTTGATTTTGTTTAATACAATCGGATAAGACTTTTCTGTTTGGATCTATGGGTTGTTAGTGGCAAATTATCCCTAGTTGCCACTATGCCACTTTTTCATTTCCGCGTTCCGATACCACAATTTTTGTGCTAGCCGATACCGACACCAAATACCGATACCAGAGAAGAATATATGTAATAACAAAAAAAATACCTTTTATATGAAGTCACCAACTGGGAATGACTCTGAAATGTGCACTTGGGAAACTCCAAAGCAAATTCCACATGACGCAACATTTTACTTAACTGCCATGGTGTCAACCCCTTACCCCTGTGTCTGATCACTGGTTAGACAGGCATATTTGCCAATATGTGACCCGATAATGACAAATAAGGGCCAATACTGATACTTTTCTGATACCCATACATATTCACCGATACCGATATGATAAAAATGGGACAATAAAGAGTCGATCCGATCAGTATCGAGACATCACTAGTTGCCACCCACCCTGTCATCGACGTTTGTATCTATAAATGCAGTCTCTGAAATACACATAACATAACTCGGGGAAGTGTTCACCCCACCTACTTTAAATATGACACACGCGTTCCATACCACCCCAGGGAGTGGATGGAAATGTACAAATGATTTCCAACATTAGCCCCCCCCTCAGACACACAGACAGATAGATTGACAGACAGACAGACAGACAGACAAAATTTCTTCTGGGCTGCTCTACCATGCAATAAAATTAGAGTGGAGTGGATGATTCCTGCATGTAATGTAGTAGTACACACACACACACACACACACACACACACACACACACACACACACACACACACACACACACACACACACACACACACACACACACACACACACACACACACACACACATGCACACACAAGCATTTGCTTAGGGGAAGAGTGTGCAGAGGTCAAGAGTGTCACAACAACTGAAGGTTTGTTGCAAGATGATAGTGACATGGTTTGGCAGTATTCAGCCTAGTATGTTCTCCAGTCTGCAGAGACACAGACACATAGACATAGACAGTTTCAGTTAAAGGGGATCTCCACCCATTTTCAACATTTTAATATGTCATTAATATACCTTAGAGATGTTGTGTGGACTGGACATGATAAAAAAGTTCCCCCAATTCTGTGTTTCCTAAAAATGGAGGTCTGAAAAAATCATTAACATGGTGAAATACATCTGATGACATCATCAAGATGTATTTCACCATGTTAATGATTTTTCTTACAGACCCCTTTTTTCTGAGAGGGTACAAATGGAACCGAATGGACCCGATAGGGTCCATTTGGTTCACAATTTTATCCTCTCAGGAAAATTTTAAAAATGGATGGAATTCCCCTTTAAGTGTTTGATGGTTATAATATCAGCAGCAACATCAACGCAAACCATATTATAAATTGTGTTTGCCTTTCCCTGCTTAATGTGTGTTTTAGCCTTCCTCTGTGTTTCAACAATTTCTGACAGCAAAGCAGGTTCATTGATATTTTTCTGAAGTCAACAGTGCTATTTTATCTATCTCTATGAGCAAGAAATTTTGTCAATCTCCATGAGCAAGAACAATGCCACAGCCACCAAGGGTGGCGGTGAAAAAAAAAATCAGAAGTAAGGTTTGTTGATTCACAGATATTCACAGATTTTACCCCAGTGACATCTCTGTAGTAGACGCTTCAGCTCACACAACTTCAGCTGTATTTTGTCACATGGCAGAAACGAGTTGTAATGTACTAGTCCTCTACGCATCCTAATATGAATTACACACACACACACATGCACGCACGCACGCGCGCGCACACACACCCACACACACACACACACACCAGGGGCGGATATAACATGTCCCATTTGGGGGGGCAAGAGAACATGTTGGAGGGGCAAGAGAAAATGGTATGGGGGCGGCTTCATCGATGAAGCCGCACCCATACCATTTTCAGTTACAGGACTTTTATTAGTCAAGTAAAGCATCAATAATAACATCAGTTGTTGTTGAAGTTGCAACAGACACGCAGTATGCATAAAGCTAAAGGTCTGACTCAGAGAGTTTTCTGTTTTCAATGATGAAATGCTGTTGGTTTAGTGGTGACACAGCTGTAGTTAGTTAGTAGCAGTAGTAGTGTTTCACAACATTTTAAATATAAGCACTTTAATTTGAAATATCTTGGGTTGTTTTGCATGGCATCGTGTTTGGGGAGGCAGACTGGGTATTTAGGGGGGCATTGCCCCCCCTCCCATACCCATGCCTAGATCCGCCCCTGCACTGCTGCTTGGGTGGGGGAAGTCAAAGTGTTAGCCAGCATGCTGTAGTTGTAAAAGGGGAGGTGGCGGTGACCATGCTGTGACCATACATCAATGGGTCAATGGTCAATATAAGCTCTGTAACCCAAAATGGTAAGGGTGCGGCTTCAAGCGCCACGGGCGATGAAGCCACACCCATCCTATACCATTTTCTCCTGCCCCCCAATTGGGAAATTTTACATCCTCCCCGGGTAATCAGTATACAGTCTTGCTGTGCTTGGTCGGATGTTCTTTTTTCTGATTCTTCTTTGCGACGGCTTTCCTTATAGATTTAATAATGACGGCTCCTAGTGGGACATTATCCTCGGCAGCCGCAGTGGTGGAACATTACGCTTGCAATAAATATAGGAGTATTTAGAATTGTTTTCTACAATACATGCTGAGGGAAACATAAGCTACATCATAGACAAGAGGTTTTCAAGCTTTTTCATTCCAGGGACCACTATTTTTTTTTTTTAAGTTTTTTTTATGTTAAGTTTTGGTCCCCAATTTAGCAGATATCTGTCAACATGTTTGTCGTAATAACAATCCTTCTGCATTTTCTAAATGTGTACATTCTTGAAAATTAAGTAATTCAGATGTTTAAATATATCTTAAAGATGGAGTGCCATGATTTTTTCTGCAGTAAAACATGATCATCAGGTATTAATGTTATATGAAAAGTAAGATTTTTTTCCCAAAAAGTGTACAGTGTTTGTTAAACTGTCATTTTTATGATTCCACCCCACTAGTTTATTAAGTATGCCTGGTTTGCCTGGTGGGTGGTGATGGGTGGAGATCCACCTGAACTGAAGCCACACCCACAGCTTTAGTTGCATGATAAAGGGGGAGGAGTTAGGGGAGGGGCTGAGCACGTGATGTCCCTATATTGAAGTTTTTTTCATTGGCTTGTTTGACTGGAAAGGTTCAGCCCCCAGGAAGAAACCCTAAATACAAAGGGAAGACATCATTGCACATAAAAACACACCAAGGGGTCTATTTACATACTGTCACCTCTTAAACATTTACAAAATTGGAAAAAATACAAAAATCACGGCACCCCCTCTGGCTATAATATTTGTGTTTTGTTGGGTGACCGCTTTGCTCGCCGAAAACAATGGATATTTCCGATATGACGGAAATTGTGATGAATAAAAAAAAAAAAAATAACAATGCAATTATATTTGCCAAAACGCACAGTGTGAGATTCTATTGGAAATCAGGCCTCATCCAGCCTGATGATTACAACATGTAGTGTTGTATCTCTTCGGTCCGTAACCTCCATCCATCCTTCCCTCTCCTTCCCTGCTCCTCTCCTTTGTTTTCCTCTTCCTCTCCATAATTGCCTCTCCTCCTCTTCGTCGCTTGTGGCTGTGTCTCCTTCCTCCCCTCCATTGTTCCCTCCTCTGCTTAAATTGTCTCTCACCACCTTCTGTCTCTGCCTCCGCTGTTTCCTCCCCTCCTCCTCTCCTCTCCTCGGCCCCCCATCGCTTCCCCTCTCCCCTCATCTCCTCCATCACGTTGCAGGAGTCTGAAGCGTTTCATATTTCTCTGTGTGGATAAATATATCCAGTCCTCTGCTGAGGCTATTTTTAGTCGGGCCTCAGCACGGCCGTCAGTCAAGAACCCACATCCCCATCGCGTGGTGGAGGTGGCGGAGGAAGAAGAGAGAGCATGGAGGGGTGGGGGGATGGGGTTGGTCGTGGGGTACGTTGACCCAGATGACAATGAGCAAGCACTCTGCCCCACAGACCACCCAGCCTGTATATACTGTACGTTAGACTGCATTAGAAGCCACCCATCACATTAGTTCAGTATATGGGTCACATACTAAGGCCCACATACTGAGGAGTCAGTGATGATTTTCTCCTTCAGACTACACAGACACGCAAAGGCAAAAAGAATGACCTTGCTAGCACACATGCACGCACGCACACACGCACACACACACACACACGCGCACCCACACACGCACACAGAGTGTTCATTTTGTTTGTTAGTAAATTCAGGACTCGCGTTCAAATAGGAGTGTCAACTAGGATCATAGTCTGTGCAGCCCACCTGCCTCCTTGTACGTGTAAAGTGTAGTGACACCACACACTTATCCATTATTGCAGGGGTTTTCAACAGGTGGTCCGGGGACCACCAGTGGTCCCTGAGAGGGTTCCAGGTGGTCCCCAGCTAGGTTGGTTAACCAGATGTAACTCTTGAGAACGTAAAAATGAAACCAAATGGACCCTTGCGGGTCCATTTGGTTTCATTTTTACACTCTCAAGAGTTAAAATTCATCATGTTAATTAGCCCAGGTCTACTAGAAGATTAATGCTCATTTTTTATCTGTATGTTAATTTGCCTGTTTTGTTTCCCAAAATCCAGCCTGGAATTGTGGACAAAAGCAAAATAATTCTTTAGTTTTAGGTCTTTGGGGCTAAAATGTCCTCAAATGGTAGTCCGTGGCTCAAATGCTGAATAAATGGTGGTCCCTGGTGTCAAAAACAGTTGAACACCCCTGCATTATCGGATAAGTGTAATAATAACTTTAGCTGGTACAGAGGCTCCCCCTGACCTGTCCACAATCACACACAGGAAAAGGAAGGAACATCCACACACTTGTTTCTAAGATCAAGATTTTTGGTGGCTTAGTGTATACAGGATTCGGATCTCTCTCTCACACATAAGCACACATAAATGTTACCAGGCATAATCAGGCTGACACCGTTGACTAGACTGTGAACAACTTACTACATACTGTATATCGTATCAAACATTTACATTGAGGAAACCCTATCTCAGGGTATCCAGGTTTGGCAGTACTCCACACTCCACAGGTCCCGAGGTGTGGATTCATACCTAAGAACAGTTTCACGATTTCTGCTTAAAAATGAACATGCATGGAATAATTGTAATTATGCATATTAATGTACACACAATGGGTTACAGTTATAATGCAATACTTAATGCCAAAGCCCAGACTAACAAACTCTGTTCCACTATCTTGTGTTTCTTGTGTTAAGGTCTGGCACTCTGAGTGATAACTCCCTTACTGCCCTTGGCGCTGTTGACGCTGTAAACACGCTATAATACCTAAGCCCTTGATGCCCTTGACGCTGTGTGTTGACGCTTTATTTAATCCTTAATTTTTATAACATTCATTTCAGGCGATTAGCATTTTTTAGCATGATCGGCTAACGGCAGGTTCTACTCACTTAGTAATGGCCAAAATCGACGCGTGCACGCTTGCACGTTCGCGTGCGCGGTCTGTATGTCCATCGCTGATCATAATCCAACCATGGTGCGTCATTACAGCTTGATTTGACTTATACAGTATATGATAGAAAACACGATCGCTCCGATCGAGGCCTTCATGATGATCACACAACCACACAGTCTGCCTAGCAACAGTGACATGGATAAACAGGAAGTACTCTTACTCTGTGACCGGAAATGCGCTTCATTTCCGGCTATCGTCCTCATTACTGCCACCTACTGGGTGTTATCATATAGTATATGATCAACTCTACAAATGATGAGTATTTGGAATCATATGCTTTATTTGATTGGCATTAATTTGATAAATAAAAAATGTGAAAATTGGGGTATATTGTTGGCATTATGAGGAATAGTGGCATGGCCAGTAATAACTCAACAATGGAATGTGGTAGAGAGATGATTTTTTTCCCTGTGTAAACCAGAGACATTCATGCATAAAATGAGATATTTCGTGACATTGTGGTCATATCACAAAATATTATACTGGAATTCAAAATATGGGCCTGGGAGCTTGATTAATCCATTAAAAATGGGCAATTAATGAGTTAATGGTCATTTTGATCTGTATGTTCCAGGCGAGCATCTAGCACATTCTAGTGCATTTTGGAAGTGCCACTAGTGCATTTTGGATCTTGTCCAGGCCACTAGGTGGCGCAGGCCACCGGGAAAACTCCCTGTACTCCAGATGGCCAATCCGCCCCTGCAACATGTCGTGCAGCAGAGTGTCACTCCAAGCTAATGGCTCTCGTTCTGTGTGTGTGTGTGTTTCAGGCCATGACGTGTTCGGCCCCTTGCATAAGGAGGTGGGGGAGGAGGACGAGGCGCGATGGGAAGGACGTCATCTCCTGCAAGAGAGCTACGATAATGAATCAGAGGCCGTCAAGTCTAAAAACTGCACCGAACCAGGTGAGGGCACCGTGGTGCTTATTTGAATTTCCTACTTTGTCTTTGTGTGAATCTCGCATGAGATTGTGTGTCGCTCGATGAAATTCACACAATGTACTGGCAAGGGCAGCTGAAGGCATATCACGCGCACACACGCGCGCACGCACGCACGCAGGCACACACACACACACACACACACACACACACACACACACACACACACACACACACACACACACACACACACACACACACAGGGCTGGACTGGGACCGAAATTCCCGCCCGGTCATTTTTATGCACGAATTTGGCCCAGACCGGCCCAAAACAAAATAATCAAAATAATGATACAAACCAACAGACCTACACAAGCCTTTGCTGCTCTCACAAGAATGATTGTGGAAAAATGATCCAAGATAGAACAGGGTTTATTTGTCACTGACTGATACAGGTACAATAGACGCCTGTATTAGGCAGTTGGGATTTCAGAAAAAAGGCCTCCTATAAGGAGGTTAGGGGCATTTGGGGGTAAAAGTGGGTAACCAGTCCATTTTACACAATTCAAGGGTGCTGAATCCGAAAAAAATGGTTACCAAGCAAAATTTTGAGTCCTTACCCCCCAAATCCAAGATTTTGGGGGGTAACCAAAGGTTTTTCAGACATAACTTGAAATGCATTGATTTTACGCCCCATAAGTGTATTGAACGTTAATATAAAGTTGGGCATTACGGACGATTTGGTACCAAGTACATGTCTGTACCTCCTACGGTTCTTGAGATACAGCATTTAGGTACTTTCACAGATTGAGGAGAGCAGGACATCTGTAACACTGATTCTTAAGTCCACCAAATGGTGATACAGGCGTGAAAATTGGTACACACACTCCTCAAACCCAACTATTTCCAAAAGTACTGCGTGTCCTGCAAAATTCCAAGATGGCAGCCACCAAAATCCAAGATGTCCGTCCAAAAATGTGTTTTTTCATTAATAACTCGAAATATGAAGATTTTAAGCCCCATACATGTATTGAACGTTAATATAAAGTTGGGCATTACGGACATTTTGATACCAAGTACATGTCTGTATGTACTACGGTTCTTGAGTTACAACATATCGGTAGTGATGAGGAACCATAATGGTAACATTTTGGCATGTTTGACTCTTTTACTCAAAGATCCCTTTATCATCATGTCAACCATTTTCAGGAAACGGACCTACATCTGTCCGCTATCATAAACCACTTCAAGTTTTTTAATTGATGAAACGGGTCGGGAGTTATTAAACCGAACGTGAATGCTGTTTTAGTGTTGCTGCGTATATTTTGCAAAGATAAGCCACCCAGAAATGTCTGTCTGTGCATCACACAGAGTCTGTCCTTCACAATAAGAGTACATGTGAACCGGACGCACCAAGTGTCGCATGTGCCATATAGTAATGGTATGCTGTAAGTATGCTGTGTAATAGTGTAATAGGCTAATACGTGTAATAGCATAATATATGTACAATAGGCCAATAGTGTAATAGTGCAATAGTGTAATATATGTGCAATAGGCTAACAGTGTATTATATACAATAACGCCATAGTGTAATAAGTACAGCAGGCTAATATGTGTAATAGTGTAATACATGGAATAGTGTCATAGGCTAATATGTGTAATAGTGCAATACATGTGCATTGGGGTGAAAGTGTAATATATGCAATAGTGTAATAGGGCTAATAGTGTAATATATGTGCAATAGGCTAATAGTGTATTCATATACAATAATGACATAGTGTAATAAGTACAGTAGGCTAATATGTGTAATAGTGTAATACATGGAATAGTGTCATAGGCTAATATGTGTAATAGTGCAATGCATGTGCATTAGGGTGATAGTGTAATATATGCAATAGTGTAATCGTGTAATATATGTGCAATAGGCTAATAGTGTATTATCTACAATGTCATATTGTAATAAGTACAGTAGGCTAATCATAGGGTAATATGTGTAATAGTGCAATATTTGTGCATTAGGGTAATGGTGTAATAGTGCAATATTTGTGCATTAGGGTAATGTTGTAATATATGCAATAGTGGTATAGTTTAATTACACTATTACACACATTGCTCTAGAACATAATTACATATATTACAACATTACCCTATTGCACATATATTACACTATGACACTATTAGCCCTATTACACTATTGCATGTATTACACTATCACCCTAATGCACATGTATTTCACTATTACACATATTAGCCTATGACATTATTCCATGTACTACACTATTACACATATTAGCCTACTGTACTTATTACACTATGACATTATTGTATATAATACACTATTAGCCTATTGCACATATATTACACTATTACCCCTATTACACTATTGCATATATTACACTATCACCCTAATGCACATGTATTTCACTGTTACACATATTAGCCTATGACATTATTCCATGTACTACACTATTACACATATTAGCCTACTGTACTTATTACACTATGACATTATTGTATATAATACACTATTAGCCTATTGCACATATATTACACTATTACCCCTATTACACTATTGCATATATTACACTATCACCCTAATGCACATGTATTTCACTATTACACATATTAGCCTATGACATTATTCCATGTACACACTATTACACATATTAGCCTACTGTACTTATTACACTATGACATTATTGTTTATAATACACTATTAGCCTATTGCACATATATTACACTATTAACCCTATTACACTATTGCATATATTACACTATTATCCTAATGCACATATATTGCACTATTACACATATTATCCTATGACACTATTGCATATTACACTATTACCATATTGTACATATATTATGCTATTGCACGTATTAGCCTATTACACTATTACACTTATTAGCATATTATACCATTACTGTATGACACATGCTACACTTGGTGCGTCCGGTTCACATTTACTCTTATTGTGAAGGACAGACTCAGTGTGATGATGCACAGACAGACATTTCTGGGTGGCTTATCTTTGCAAAATATACGCAGCAAATTTAACACTGAAACAGCATTCACATTCGGTTTAATAACTCCCGACCCGTTTCATCAATCAAAAAACTCAAAGTGGTTTATGATAGCGGACACATGTAGGTCCGTTTCCTGAAAATGGTTGACATGATGATAAAGGGATCTTTGAGTAAAAGAGTCAAACGTGCCAAAATGTTACCCTTATGGTTCCTCATCACTACCTATATGCTGTAACTCAAGAACCGTAGTACATACAGACATGTACTTGGTATCAAAATGTCCGTAATGCCCAACTTTATATTAACGTTCAATACATGTATGGGGCTTAAAATCTTCATATTTCGAGTTATTAATGAAAAACCACATCTTTGGACAGACATCTTGGATTTTGGTGGCTGCCATCTTGGAATTTTGCAGGAAACGCAGTACTTTTGGAAATAGTTGGGTTTGAGGAGTGTGTGTACCAATTTTCACGCCTGTATCACCATTTGGTGGACTTAAGAATCAGTGTTACAGATGTCCTGCTCTCCTCAATCTGTGAAAGTACCTATATGCTGTATCTCAAGAACCGTAGGAGGTACAGACATGTACTTGGTACCAAATCGTCCGTAATGCCCAACTTTATATTAACGTTCAATACACTTATGGGGCGTAAAATCAATGCATTTCAAGTTATGTCTGAAAAACCTTTGGTTACCCCCCAAAATCTTGAATTTGGGGGTAAGGACTCAAAATTTTGCTTGGTAACCATTTTTTTCGGATTCAGCACCCTTGAATTGTGTAAAATGGACTGGTTACCCACTTTTACCCCCAAATGCCTCTAACAATCACTTTTATCAGAAATCCCACTGGTCTATATTATTATTTTTTAGGTTTGCCGCCCACCGGGAGAGCTCCCGTTGCTCCCTATGGCCAGTCCGACCCTGCACACATACACGCACACACACACACACACACACACACACACACACACACACACACACACACACACACACACACACACACACACACACACACACACACACACACACACAAACACACACAAACAAACACACACAGATCATGTGTACAGGAAGCCTTCTCCATATATGTCAACTACCAATTATTGCAGACACTGAACATCATTTTGCTAATGCAGCTTGGGAATGTCTGGCAGGGCCGTCATCAACAAAACCGACTGAAAGAATTAAGAAAATTAAGAAATTAAGAAAGAGGCAAACAAACAAAAAAAAAAGCTGGTCTACGGGCTCACAAACCGATGTATATGATTATAATTGTTTGGGGGTCGCAGCCTACAGTACAAACGGGGTGGAAAAGGAGAAAGCTAAGAGAGAGAGAGAGAGAGAGAGAGAGAGAGAGAACAGGAGGGAGGCTAACCCTGGGATGAATCCCAAGCAGAGAACAGAGAGGTCTCCCAGTTAGGAGATGTTGTTGTGCTGCTGGCTGGCCCAGAACTCGTCTGTATTGGAACAACTTATGTTTGCTTTCTCTTCGGGCGTGTGTGTGTGTGTGTGTGTGTGTGTGTGTGTGTGGTGTGTGTGTGTGTGTGTGTGTGTGTGTGTGTGTGTGTGTGTGTGTGTGTGTGTGTGTGTGTGTGTGTGTGTGTGCGTGAGCGTGTGCGTGTGTGCGCATATTTTCCATAAGAGTTCCTGGGGATTTACAAGGCTGACGTCCTGCCAAGCATCCTCTTGATCTCACTGTAAACGCACCACCCACCAATAACACACAATTGCACGCTGCACAAATACAGTAGTACCCATGTGGGCTTGTGATTTACATTGTAAACATGCATGTACAGTGTTGACCAGGGTGCCCACACTTTTTTGACTTGAGAGCTACGTTCAAAATGACCGGCTCAACAATTTCAAGGCCCCCAAGAAAGTTTGACTTTAAATAGTGATGAAGGTGTTACTTGCTATAATAATGTTTAAGAATAATTCACGTATAATGAAAAAAATGGAGGGGGGAGAATTGGAATGTTTTCTTGTATATGCTACTACTAACATTTGAAGACAGTATTTGGGGTTTGAGTTGACAGTTTGTGATGTTGAATTTAGTCTCTTGCACCCAAAACTAAGAACTTTCATGTTTTTGTCCACAATTGGGAGACATAACAATACAATTATTCTCCATTTTCTAATTGTGTGGACTCTTGAAATTATGTAATTCAGATGTGTAAATATAATTTAACTCATGAGAGCAGTAAAATGAAAGGTTTCATTTCTATAAGGGTCCAAGTGCTGGGGGGACTGTCATGTGATCTACCTGCACGGAATGTGTGATCTACTGGTAGATCACCATCTACCTTTTGGGCAGCCCTGGTGTAGACAGAGTGTATTCGTTCCCACTTCTCTGCAAATTCAAGCTGGTCATATGATAGCAAGAATGAAGCCCAACTTTGATGGACAGTGGAAATTGACCTCCTCTACGTCAGTGGTTTTCAACCTTTTTCATACCAGGGCCCACCATCCATTCGGCAATTTAGCCACGCACCACCTTTGATGTTGAGTTTAATCTCTCTGAACCAAAAGCTAGGATTTGTCCACAATCTAGAGAGGTAACTGTCAAAAGATTGGTCAAATAACAATTCTGCTATATTTTCAAATTGTGTAGATTCTTGAAAATTAAAGGACCACTTTTCAACGCATATTCATATAATAGATCCTCACTACTGTACATGATAAAATACCACTATTTTTGTTCTACTCAGTCTGTGTCTCACAGGAGGGCTGTGGACAGTTCAGAAACTTCTTCCAATGACATCATCAATGGTGGAATCCAAGCTAATAGAAACTGCAGGCTTTCTATCCCTGAAAAGTTGCAATGCAAAAATGGCATCATTCTCCCGATAATAAAAATATAACTATCTTTTCAAAAACACATTGTTTAAAAAAAAAATCTGCAGAATGATGATGTCATTGGAAGAAGTTTCTAAACTGCCCACAGCCCTCTTGTGAGACACAAATTGAGTAGAAAAAAAAAAATAGTGGTATTTTATCGTCTACATCAGTGAGGACCTATTATACGAAGATACATTGAACAGTGAAGTGGTCCTTTAAGTAATTCAGATGTTCAAATCTAATTTAACTCTTGGGAGAGTGAAAGTTTTCATTTTAACGCAATCAAGAGTTACAGATCTATAAGGGTCCATTTGGTTATCAACTGTCCATCATTTAGCTGGGGACCAGCTGCAATCCTGGTGGTCTGGTGGTCCCTGGAGCACCTGTTGAAAACCACTGGTCTACAGACAACCTTGATTCACTTGTGAGTCATGAGTCTTAAGCAGGGACGTGTTTATATAGCCAACCTATAGCCTAACCTAATCATTTTCTGATCTTACAGTACTAATATACTGTCATACCATATTCAACCCACCACCTCCCTATTTCTCCCTCACCTTCTTTCTCTGCATCTTTAGTTGTCTTTGGGTGATCCTGGGCACCAACTGCCATAACATTGTTGGAGGCATCTTATACTAGCAGCATGTGTGTGTGTGTGTGTGTGTGTGTGTGTGTGTGCGTGTGTGTGTGTGTGCGTGCATGCGTGCGTGTGTGCGTGCGTGCGTGCGTGCGTGTGCATGTGCATGTACATATACATAAGGTTATATTTAGACTGCATCGTGTCGGCTGTTTATGTTTAATCAGCCATTATCTCACTAATTACTTTAATAGGCTTGTTCCTGTCTTTCTTCCATTTATTTCATCAGTCCTCTGCCCCCCTCTCTCTCTGTCGCTGCCTGTCTTTGACTCTCATTTAAATTAGTAAATACTTTATTTAAATTATTATATGCATGTTTGGATCCCTGCGGCTTAAGACCAGTCTCAAATCATTCTCAGAATGTATGACAGTGTTTATAATTCAGTTTATTGATTACTGACAGCCAATTTGGCCATATGTCAGATAAAACCATGTAATATAGCGTTGCGTTATGGCATTTTTAGCAAGCCTACATAGCAGAGGTATTCCAGCCTCGAAACCCAGGCTTTCATTTTCGTTTGTGTTGCGCGAAAACGGAAACCTGGACTAATTTGTTACCCACGGTGGCCTAGAAGTGGGAGTCAACCTTTCGGGGTGGGTGTGGCTCCAAATGATGTGATGTAGCACAGCAGTGGAGGGGCGAAAGGGGAATGGTTGGGGATGACGACACGTTGGTGAGATCAAATCAGATCAGCTCATCTGCCGTCCAAAAACGGACGGCACCCTGCCCCCCCTAGGCCAAAATCATTTCAGGTTAGGCCAGGCTAGTGGTATTCAAATGACGCCCTATGGGTGAGAAGAGACTTCGCCCTTTAGGGCAAGGTCGCATCTGCCTGGGTGACGGCAGAGTGCTGGGCGAGCACTGGAACTTTGGCATGGAGTTCAGATCAACATACAGTATGTACTGGCCATGGAGTGTGACTTTCGCGTACATTGTTTGATAAGGTCAGATCAAGATAACAGATCAGCTTCATACATGGACAATGGTGACAGCAGGGGCAGCGTCTTGAAGGCACAGGGTTTGATGAGTGTACAGGTAATGCGTGTTCTTTGTTTTGAGGTCTGTTGAGAACCCGTACTTTTTGGCGTATGCCGGCCAAAAACGAGCATTAATAACTTTGGGGCAGGCCAGTGTATAGCTTTTAAATGAGAGACATCACTATATAGAACAACAGAACAGGTCAGCTCCATATATGGAGATCTAAGGGTGTGAGGATTGAGGTCAGATGTAGAGTTATCAGATGCACAGTATGGTCAGATGTAGAGTTGCTGGCTGACTCTATGGCTATGGCTAACATTCACAGAGCTTGTGGTTTTGAATCCACCGTGGTTCATCCAGCTTTGTTGCGCATTTATATGAACGCGACTGGCCTGGGTTTAGGGCTTGGAACCTGGGTGTGATGGCTGGGTGATATCACAGCATTTACTGTATTACAATGGCTGGGACAGCACCTGTCATCAGACAGTGCTGAGTGCAAAGAGTAGGACATATACACTCTATGTCCTATTGGTGGGGACTTCTAGCTAGCAGGTAGCATAGCATACAACAGTTACAACACACAAATCTGTGTGGAGAAAAATCAATTAAAAATCAATTAAAAAGCACAAGAGAATAACTTTAAAAATAGACCAAAAGGGGTTCAAGGAGAAAAGCTTCTAAAGTTCTGTTCTGTGACAGTAGCGATCCCCACATTTTTTGTGGTCATGTTTTCCTAACCAAGCTGTGTCACTCTGCTACTCACTCGTGGGCAGCTGAGTCGAATCTCCTCAAATATGCCTCTCCCACGAGATCAACTGATCAGCTAGCTAACCGCAAAGACAGGGACTTTCAGTTAGCCTCGATATATTTAGGCTACTCCACTTTCTTCAGTAAATTAATTTGCCGTCCTGCAGTGTCACACACAAGGAGACAAAATAGCAGATCTACAAGATATTTTAGGCATTTTTTAATCAGGAGATTGACTGGAGATTGACATACAAGATTTGGATATTAAAATGTCTATGAATGTTTGGGAGTTCAATTTATTCTTGATAACATTTTCACCGTTGTATAAATGAGATAATTTGGTGCAGTTTATGTACCGGTATTTCACAGACTAAACTATTTCAAGTCCATACATGCTTTATTCCATATACAGTACCCTGACACTCTCCTTTGTCATTTCTGTAACCAAACTTGGCCATCACTTCTGGTTCTGCCTTCCAGGAAGGGCGAGATTTAGTCACGCTATCTCCACTACACTGTCTCACTGTTGGCCGTCTTACGGTTTGGTTGTTCATGTTTAATGGACTGTCCACTCTCCATTGAATACATAATGTGATGTTCCTCTGTTGATGTTCTTGTTTTTTTACGTCTTGTCAGAACAGCTCACAAACCACTTGGTCCCTTAACCGAAGCTGACGTCCAGAGGTGAACAGAGTATACTTGCTACTTGGCCCAAGTTATTGAGTACTGTACAAATATGACCACATTTAAAAGTGATTTCACTGTACAAATATGACCACATTTAAAAATCTCAAGTGAGAGTAAACTAAAAAGTGCTCGTCTGGGCACTGGTGGAGACCTGTGTGTGTGTGTGTGTGATGTTACTTGGCCTGTTGTAGCAATGGGCATGTCTTCCTCAGCCTGAGAATATAGTATGTGTGCACAGTTTCACCACAAAACTTCACGCTGTGTAGAGAACATGTGGTGATTTGGACAAAATGGGAGCTGCTCCTGAAAAAATGTGTATTATGACAAAAATGACAGTCAGGCAGACAGACAAAGATGGATAGATGGTGTAGGTCATACCTGGGCATTATGCGGCCCGGGGGCCAAATGCGGCCCTTTGGCTGACTCTGACTGGCCCGTGAAAGGGTACCTTGGTTTTCAACCAGTGGTCCGAGGACCACCAGTGGTCCTTGAGAGAGTTCCAGTTAAATATGGAAAGTTGGCTAACCAGATGTAACTCTTTGAGAACGTGAAAATGAAACCAAATGGACCCTTGCGGGTTTCATTTTTCATTTTTACCTACTCAAGAGTTAAAATATTCATCATGTGAATTAGCCCAAGTCTAGAGAATGTAGAAGATTAATGGTCGTTTTGATCTGTATGTTTGACTGTGTTGGTTGTGAAATCCAGCCTGGAATTGTGGACAAAAGCAAAAGAAATCTTTAGTTTTGGGGTCTGTGAGGGCTAAAATGTCCTCACAGATGGTGGTCCTCCGTGCCTCAAATACTGAATAAATAGAGGGCCCTGGTGTCAAAATGGTTGGTCTTACGCTTACTATTATCTTGAAATGAAATTAATAGTACGCAGACTTTAGTTCAGCCTTTAGTCTTGGCCCTCCAGAATATTTTATGTATTTGGCCCCTTGGGAAAAATAATTGCCCACCCCTGGTGTACTGTAGGTGGATGGACAAGCACAGTGGCTCCTTTAAGGCCCTGGAGACCTAGTCCTTCATGGCCGCCTGAGGAAGGAGAAAGGACAGAGGACATGCAGAGACAGTCCGACATGACAGGAGGTCTTCTGAGCATTGAGGAGTCTAACTGTTTGTGCGTGCGTGCATGCACGGCATGCGTGCGTCTGCATGCATGCGTGCATGCATGTGTGTGTTTGTGTGTTTTTTTGCCTTTCCACTGTGAATGTGTATCCATGTGCATCTTGGAGTGTGTCTATACCGTTGGGTATATGTGTATGTGTGACGTGGATGTGTGTGTGTGTGTGTGTGTGCGTGCACGCGTGCATGTTTACCAAGCTGCGTCCTCCTTGCCTGCAGCCCATCTGTCACTCTTAAGGAAGCTCAATAAGCATGTCAGAGACTACAGGCCAGCTGGGAAGGCAGAGATGTGCATGTGTGTGTGTGTGAGTGTGTGTGTGTGTGTGTGAGTGCACGTGTGCGTGCATGCATGCAGGGGTGTGGGAGTGGTGTTGCGAATGTGAGTCAACTGATTTCCTGTTCGCCACTTAAATCCTCTCGACAGTAAATTGAACCTGAGTAGGCTCTGTCTGTGCTCTGGACTCTGCGCCACATGTCTTCATCAAAATTAGCCGCTGCACAAGCTGTCGTAATCTGATTTCTGAGACAGGACAAGAAAAGAATGCACAGCAAGAACTGAAACAGGAACGCAGCGTTAATTTATCATACTGAAATCCTTCACATGGCATGATTCTTCCAGACAAAACATTTCTATTAGCTTAGAAGGCAGTGAGTTAATAGCACTCACAACATTAAAAGTGCCTCAGAAATCGATGGGCCTCCAAGCCTTTGTTCCTTAAAAGTAACAAAGGCAACTTTAGTGTGTGCAAACACTTAACTGTGTTTGTAAACAGATTTGTTTAAAACCAGAATCTAACTCCACCTCACCTCCACTCTATTGGCTCATTATGAATCTGCATGGAGATGCTGTGATGCTGTGATTGGCTAAACGCTGCCTCACCCCACACAAACCCCCCTCCCCCTCTCACATGAGCACCGCCTTCCCTGAGCTCGACGAATGTTTTGTTTTCATGATTTGTTTACAACAACAAAGTTCTGTACCATCTGCAGGACGAAGTAAGTGTCTGTCTGCAGGGAAACAGCTGCAGTATCAAAGTAGAAGTAACATAGAGGGGGAAAAGGTAAAATATATAGCCATATATCTATTTTAATTTTTGGCAAAAAAAAAAGGTTGCCTCTATTACCTTTAACACACACTTGTAGCATTCAGACTATTTTCAACATTTCCTTGAGGGAGAAGTTATTCAACAAAACCATGTATTATAGCACTTCTACACGTAACCTGCATGGCATGGTTCAGGATGGCATGGCACCTTTCTTCAGTCTCTCCACTGCCAACTGCCACCTCTCTGGGCCGCAGTACACTGATCCTTTTAAACAACCCCTCTGGTCACGTGTACTATAGTTAGTCTGAGGTAGTAGTTTTGTTATTAACCTTGCTGAATAGGTAGAATTATGCCACCCTTATGCCACTGGTGTAATGACACACACTGTGCCATTACGCAGTAGGTTCTGTTGATTGGTTGAATGGGGTTGGGGTTTTTGGATAATTGAGATTTGCCCATTTAAAATGGTGGGACAAAGGTCCAGCTCTAACTAAGCACCTGTTTAGCAAGAGACAGAGCAAAGCACGGCCTGACAACCAGAGCCAGAGGGCTGTCACAAGTCCTAGCATGGGTGTTTGTGCATGAGGGCACACGTGCTTGATTATTCATCAGCTTGCTTGCCTTGCGGCCTTTTGGAGACCACACTGAGGACAACACAGTGCTGGGAGCTCCTAACATCTCAACCACATGGAACATCCAGTTTTCAGGGACAGTTCAACTAATGTTTGCCACTGCCTTGGTTGAGTTACTCCTCACTGCAATTATTGTTTACTTCTTCTGTTTTATGCATCCTATTGCCATGGTATGAGACTGTGATTCGTTTGCTTGGTGTTTTTGTGTGCAAATAACACACATTCCAAAAAATGTTTTTAATACTTAATATCATATTGTATATGTCCCTCAATCGTATTTCTAATGGTGTGAGCCTCAATCACCACTTTGATACAACCAGTCTTGCCATTTATTTCTGTACAGTTTAACTGCAGTACCACAATGTCCTTCAGGTGGTGGGGGCACTGTTATGCACATTATTTTATAGTTGAGTCATTATAATACTGGTGCTAGATAATACCAGGCTTGTTTAAATTCCATGTCAGCTTGCAAAATCAACAATGGTGGACATTGTAAACCAAGTGGGAATGGAAATGTGGAAGACTGAAGGAGTGAAGGAATTATATAAAGTAGGGTGCATTGATGACATCTTTAGAAGGCCAAAATCAAACAGGCCATTCCTGAGAGTTTCCATTAAAGCTCCTATTTGATATGAAAGCTTGATTGTTGAAACTTATTTATTTGTGGGGATAGGAAACCACAAAGAGTTTGATCTTACTCCATATGTGGATTTAAAATTGAATTTTGATATCTATTTCAAGCCTAACACTTCAATCAAAATGTGTCTCCCCTGACATCCAGCCGATTTTGTTTTGAGCAGCGCATATTAGATATGAGGATTTAGTTGATTGTATGTCCTCTGACATTAAGCAACATGTTGCATTTAATTATCATCTGTAGTCGCCGTTGGTCATTGTCAGCATTCCGTTCTAACTGATGAATTTTGATTGATGAGATTTACTAGAGACAAAAGTGACAACTGTCTGAAATGTTGAGCAAAAGCTCTAGAGACAACACTGCAAGGTTGCTGATCGACTATTGTGTGCGATACAGTTATATTTGGCCAAGTGTGCCAGGGGCGGATGTAACATGTCCCATTTGGGGCGGGGGCAAGAGAACATGTTGGAGGGACAAGAGAAAATGGTATGGGGACAGCTTCATCACCCATGGCGCAAAGCGACACGGGCGATGAAGCCGCACCCATACCATTTTCGGTTACAGGACTTTTATTAGTCAAGTAAAGCATCAATAATAACATCAGTTGTTGTTGAAGTTGCAACAGACACGCAGCATGCATAAAGCTAAAGGTCTGACTCAGAAAGTTTTCTGTTTTCAATGATGAAATGATGTTGGTTTAGTGGTGACACAGCTATAGTTAGTTAGTAGCAGTAGTAGTCTTTCAGATCATTTTAAAAATAATCACTTTAATTTGAAATATCTTGGGTTGTTTTGCATCGTGTTTGGGGGGCAGACTCGGCATTTAGGGCGGCCAGGGGCATATGGATGGATGGATGGATGGATGGATGGATGGATGGATGGATGGATGGATGGATGGATGGATATGAATAATAACTTCAATTCATAAAGATGATTGAGCCGTGAGCCTTAATGTTTTATATAATTCCCTGTGCAGGTTTTGTCTTGAGGTGTCCATATGGAACTCATCACTGCCTCATGTACTGTACAACTTGCTTAATTAGCTGCACCCTCATAAGAAGACATTGCTTTTTATTTTTCAATTTATTTACTTAGATGCCCTTCTTATTTGGACAAATTTGGTTCACTAGCTGTAGCTCCGTTTTGGTGTTCTGCTTGCTCATGCTTCAACACTTAATCATTTCAATGAGTTTCTTTTGTCATCCAAATAATGTCTGGTTGCTTTATTATCACACATTATTCTGTGGTGTGACAAACCGAGAGTTCATATTTTAGATTACTTACTTTACTTTTCTGATTACAGTCACTTTAACACATTCAGGACGGAAACCCCTTTTTGGTGTTTTAAGCGTTATATTTAAGTATTAAGCTCATCACCATACCTTCATTAAGTTATAATTTAGCATTAGGTTCATTACCAATGCCATAGCCTCATTAAGTTAGACTTTAGCATTAAATTAATCACCATACCCTCATTAGGTTATACTTTAGCTTTAAGATCATCACCATACCCTCATTAGGTTATACTTTAGCTTTAAGATCATCACCATACCCTCATTAGGTTATACTTTAGCTTTAAGATCATCACCATACCTTCATTAGGTTATACTTTAGCTTTAAGATCATCACCATACCCTCATTAGGTTATACTTTAGCTTTAAGATCATCACCATACCCTCATTAGGTTATACTTTAGCTTTAAGATCATCACCATACCCTCATTAGGTTATACTTTAGCTTTAAGATCATCACCATACCCTCATTAGGTTATACTTTAGCTTTAAGATCATCACCATACCCTCATTAGGTTATACTTTAGCTTTAAGATCATCACCATAGCCTCATTAGGTTATACTTTAGCTATTCAAAAATAGCAGGTCTACATGGCGTGGCTCTGCGCTATAGATCTGCTATTTTTGAAAACTTGTAAAAAACTTGCTCTCTGAACAGTTTGATTTAATGCTGACTAATCAAAAGGGGCCTGTGGAATTGGGCAACACAACCTACTAGCCCTGTGCAAGCACTGGTATGCTGTATCACATTCCTCAACCCCATGGGGGATGTTTACAGTACATTTCATTTCAAAAAGCCCCCAGTGGAAACAGAGAGCCTGGGCTGACATGACCCACGCGTTGGGTTCAACACGGACAAGCAAGGAAATTAGGAAATTAAGCAGAGGGTATGGTGATGAACAGAAGACACACGCACATACGCGCACGCACGCACGCACGCACGCACGCACACACACACACACACACACACACACACACACGCACGCACACACACACGCACGCACACACACACACACACACACACACACACACACACACACACACACACACACACACACACACACACAGATATATACTGTACTTACAGTGACATAGTTGTGTTCATTCCCGTTTAGTTAAAGGGGAATTCCATGCATTTTCAATATATTTTCTGTACAAATGCAACCAAATGAACCCTAACGGGTTCATTTGGTTCCATTTGTACGCTCTCAGAAAAAAAAGAAGCGTCTAAAGAAATCCATTAACATGGTGAAAATACATCTTGATGATGTCATCAAGTTGTTTCACCATGTTAGTGGTTTTCTTCAGACCTCCACTTCTGGGAACACAGAATGGGGGAACCTTTTTATCATGTCCACACAGCACCTCGAAGGTACATGTTGAAAATGGATGGAATTCCCCTTTTATCACTGATAAATTGATACATTTGTCACCATGTCTTTCGGTCTATTTATCCATCCATCCACGTCATACACCAACATAATGTTCACACAAGCAGTCATTCATCTTGGCATGTCACTGGACAGACAAAATGACAATTTACCTGAAGGCTGTGATGTTTTTTGGCTTGAATTTATTTATTTATTTATTATGCATCTTGGTGACTCAGAGAGTGTCTTTAGGTGTGTGCCATTGGCAATCCAGCAACACACTGACAGTGCTGGTAGATTTTGCAAGAAAAGTAAGCAACCGTATTTTCCGGACTATAAGCCGCTACTTTTTTCTTGTGCTTTGGACCCTGCGGCTTATTCAGCGGTGCAGCCAATGTATGGATGTTTACGGCTAACAAACACTATAGGGCGTTCTAAGTCTAAATGCACGGTATGCACCCCAACTTTAAGCCGGCCCGAGCAGGAAATGTAGGGGGACAGGGCACAGGCAGTTCGCTAAGACAGACACTACTAAATGCTTCATGGAAAGCAAACGAAGAAGTGCATATAACGCAGCTAAAGTCAGTCGAGCTGGTTGAAAAATAAGGAAATCTATCTGCTGCACGTAGCCTTGGGATCAATGAATCAATGGTTAGACGGCGGACCAACACGAGGAACGCCGGCGCGGCGGAGACACCAGCTCCTCGGAACGGCGGCGCGCGGTGGTGGTCCGCGCGGTGGTGGTCCGCGCGCCATCGTTCCGAGGAGCTGGCGCCACCAGCGCGCGCACCACCAGGGCGAGGAACATGCTGAAAGCAACTTTTTCTCAAGTCTGCCAGTGGATCCTTACTGCGTGGAAAAGTGTCAAAAAAAAAAAACATCCACGAACGGTTTTAGAAAGGCTGGCGGCAGCAGCAGCAGCAGCAGCAGCAGCAGCAGCAGCAGCAGCGCCGCCGCCGCGCGAGGAGGAGGAGGAGGAGGAGGAGGAGGAGGAGGAGGAGGAGGAGGAGGAGGAGGAGGAGGGGTCCGTGGAGGCGGCAATAAAGACGCCTCGTCGAGCGTCTTAAACATTGAGAGGATTCCTGGTGGTCCCCAGCTAAATGGTGGACAGTTGGTTAACCAGATGTACGCTAGGCTACCTTTTTTCATGAACCAAATGGACCCGCAAGCGCTCATTTGGTTACATGAAGTGATCGGAGTTGCGTATCTCCGGCTACACTCTATGGCCAGGCCTGGATGTAATATTTCTCAATCGGGGGTGCAGCCGAAAATGGCAGTTGGTTTAGTGGTCCCACAATTGTAGTTAGTCAATGTTTAACCCCCGCTATAAGCATTTGATTTGAAATATCTTTGAAGTTTTCATTGTTTGCATTCCGTCATGTTTGGTGGGGCAGTCAGGGCGTCTAGAGGGCATCCCCCCCCCCATGTCTATGCCTAGATCCGTCCTTGGTCTATGGCTCTAGCGTTAATTACATACAGCACGTGCAGTTCTGTAGTCGTTTAAATAATAAAAAGGATGCTTCTCAAACAGCATTGTTTGAGAATTGCCGACAATCTCATCTGTGCAAGAACCCTTACATATGGTAATTAAGCATTAAAACACCCGCGGCTAATAGGCCAGTGCGTCTTGTATATGTACACAATTGATTTTTTCGCTAAATTTGGCCGGTGCGGCCTATATTAAGGTGCGCTTTATAACCCGGCAATTACGGTAAGCAACCAGGTTTATGAATGCAAGCCGAAAACAATTGACTGGGCTGCAGCTATTAGCCCATGATAGCCCATGCCATTAAACATAGCACACTGCCAGGTTTCCCCCATTTTAAACCTTATTTTGAAGAGCCAGTTATGATGATGTTTGGTTGTCGCTCTTCAGTGCAAAACCAATCAAACAAAAAAACAGCAACAACAAAGGTGCAGAATCTGAGATAATGGCATTTGAAGGCAAACCATATAGGCTTGGGTGTGTGCACAAGCCCATTCTGATATGATCGGATCAAAATATGTATTAAAGAACGTAGTGGCTAGTTCACAGAGCCTTC
The DNA here is from genome assembly GCA_039105355.1 of Benthosema pterotum. Classification (NCBI taxonomy): domain Eukaryota; kingdom Metazoa; phylum Chordata; class Actinopteri; order Myctophiformes; family Myctophidae; genus Benthosema; species Benthosema pterotum. Next base: position 25,705,132 of record CM076974.1, on the reverse strand, counting down.
ATGTTGGGCGGGGCCTGCAACTGAAGCCCCTCTAAGCGATCCTCACAAAGAATTTGAGAAAATCTTATCTACAAGCTCACAGTGCATTGCGATGCGATGTGTCACAAATTTTGTATAGGGCCAGTTCAGAGCCTGTACACTAGGGCCTTTTTGTGTTTCTGGACAACTGTGTATCTAACTGACTCCACACACTGCACACACACACTGACCACTGCACACACACGCACACATACACAAATCACAATGATGTTCTGACATCACAATGATGACTTGCTCAAAAGCTCAAAAGAATGATCAGTTGGCTCATTTGGGCCTTGTCTGGAGCTTGGACTGAGGCCTTGTGCTGGTTCTGGACTTCTAGCTTCCCGATGGACTCCACACCAATCACTGTACTCAGTGTGGTTGTATGAAATGCTGGCCCAAAGTTGAGGTCAGCGGTGCAAAGTCAGTTCTCCAGTTACATGGATTACAGACGTACACACATGTACCATAGTGCATATATAGTACAATATGGTAGGATATGTAGCATGTGTGCCCCTGTGTGTGTGTATGTACTGTATATGTGAAATTACCTTATTCAGAGGCCCCTCCGTGTATAGCCTATTGGAAATGACTAATGGAAAATGTGATTGTTGTCTATTAGAACCATGGTGGAGGACATGGGTTTCATTTTATTTTCTACAATTTGGGAACCAGAAGCAGAAGATTTCCCAAAAATACATTATTTTATTTTAAAATGATGTTTCTTGCTAGTAATGTTGACTTGCTGAGCAGCTGTGTCCATTGTTGCCTGTTGATGCAGTAGCAAATAAAATACAAATGGGCTGTCGTAGTTGAAAGCAAGCGTTTGGAGACACGTACCGGTGTGTACTGTAGGTCTCTCTTTCACTCACTCCCTCCCTCTCTACAGTGGAAGATATGCCTGCCTGTTTTTGCCGTTTTTATAAATCTCCCTAGTGGAAAAAAGAAAGAAAGAAAGAAAGGAAATAAAGAGATCTATGTTGACAAGACGATTGCCAACTTGTTGCCAGTTGCAGTTGGGAAATCTGTCTTGCATGCAACTTGCATGCAATATATAGATCAGGGGTGCCCACACTTTTTAGACTTGATAGCTACTTTCAAAATGATCGGCTCAACAAGATCTACACATAAAAAAAAAACAAAAAAACAAAAACAAAAATACATTTCAAGGCCCCAAGAAAATTTGACTTTGAAATAGTACTGATGGTGTTACTTAGTGTTATAGTGTTTAAGAATAATGCACTTATAATGAAAAATAAAGGAGAGAATTGGAAGGTTTTCTTGTATATGCTACTATTGACGTTTGAAAACAGCATTTGGGGTTGGAGTTGACAGTTCGTGATGTTGAGTTTAATTTCTTGCACCCAAAGCTAACAACTTTCACGTTTTTGTCCACTATTGGGAAAGAGAACTGGCAAAACTTTGGTCAAAATAACAATTATTCTCCACTAATTGTGTGGACTCTTGAAATTACATAATTCAGATGTTCAAAGATATTTTAACTCTTGAGAGCGTTAAAATGAAACCAAATGGACCCTTATGGGTCCATTTATTTTAACGCTCTCAAGAGTTACAGATCTATACCACTTTAGGGGACTGTCATGTGATCTACCTGCATGGCCTGTGTGATCTACTGGTAGATCACAATCTACCTTTTGGGCAGCTCTGATGTAGATGAACATTTGCATCTGACGGTAAGTTACTGGACATTCCATAACCCAGACATAGGTTACCTCAAGAATGACCGAATAATGATGTTTGACATGAGTGAACATCCCACAATCGAGTCAACACATAGCATATACTGCAGATGAATGGTATTATGGGTATTATAATATTGCAGCCACCAACATGCCTGTCCATCCAGCCTCCCGCTGTATTCCTGATAGGTTTCCAGGTAGTCATTTTAAATAATCATACTGCTAAGGCTGTTTACAAGGTGAATGTACCGAGATGTGCCAGTGTGACGCCTGCCTTTGAATTGAAATTTACTTTCCCGGGATTCCTACAGCGCTATCCTAATAGACCATACCTGGGCATCATGAGGCCCGGGGGCCAAATGTGGCCCTTTGGCTGACTCTGACCGGCCCGTGAAAGGGTACTGTGGTTTTCAACCAGTGGTCCGGGGACCATCAGTGGTCCTTGAGAGAGTTCCAGTTAAATATAGAAAGTTAGCTAACCAGATGTAACTCTTTGAGAGCGTAAAAATGAAACCAAATGGACCCTTGCGGGTCCATTTGGTTTCATGTTTACACTTTCAGGACTTAATATATTCATCTGAATTAGCCAGAGAATGTAAAAGAATGGTCATTTTTGATCTATGTTTGCCTGTTTTGTTTGTGAAATTCAGCCTGTAATTGTGGACAAAAGCAAAATAAATCTTTAGTTTTGGGGGTCTGTGGGGCTAAAATGTCATCAAATGGTGGTCCGTGGCTCAAATACTGAATAAATTGAGGGCCCTGGTGTCAAAATGGTTGGTCTTACTCTTAATGTTATCTTGAAACTAAATTAATATTACACAGACTTTAGTTCAGCCTTTAGTCTTGGCCCTCCACAATATTATTTTATGTATCTCATTTGGCCCCTTGGGAAAAATATTTGCCCACCCCGGTATAGACGTATTACGGACAAACTGACAAACATGACAGTAAAAGGATGACATCATGTTGTGTTGGAGAACAGTGAATGTAGCTGTAGGTTCATGGCAGTCACAGAGTAACAGGACCATTAGCAGAGCTGTGTGATAGGATTAATAGCCTGCCCATCTGCTTGTGTACAGTACACAGCCACAGCACATATAGGATTTGCATATACATGATGCACGTATGTATGGACTGTATGTATGTATGTATGTATGCACGCAGCATGCGCAAAGTGCTTGCATGTTTGTTTCAGAGAGCAAGCGAGACACAAGAGAGTGGTACTGTATCTGTATATGAGGGGTGTGTGTGCGTGCGTGTGTGCGTGTGCGTGTGTGCGTGCATGTGAGTGCGAGTGAGAATAACAGAGATTATGGGCTCCATTTTCGTTACCGCTAAATCCCTTATCCCTTAACTTCTTTGCCTTTTTAAACTTATTAAAAAACATTTTTCAGTAGTTCAAATGGCCAGTCTACAAGCTCACAACTTGTTAATAGATTGACATGTTGAAATATTCCAAAAAGTTTTTCAAAATAGTAAAAACGAAATAAGGGATTTGGGATAAGGGGGTTTAGCATGTAACGAAAATGGAGCCCCCTCATGCCTCTACATGAGTCTTTGTCTCAGAATGATAATGTGCCACAGAGTACAGGCGGTATACTGTATATGTGCATTGTGCATGTACTGTACTCCGTAGGATAATGGTCCGCGGAGGAGAGGAGGTCAGGGGCGGCAGATGCCGTGGAGAGTCCAGGGATCACATGTCAGGCTGGGAGGCTGGCATCAGGAGATCAGATCAGCAGTCAATCCGTACAGAGCCACTAGGAAACAAGCCTGGCTGGCATCCCCAGAGTGGTACTTTAACTCTCATTGTGAACATGCACCGTCCGGCGTACGGTGTGGCTGCCAGATGTCCATTGTCCACATCATGCAGAAATACTACAATGCAGTCAAATCAAATGGAACCAAATGTACCCATGCGCCACGTCCCGCAGCGGAGGTCACGGTTTATGTGGTTTTGTCGGGACGCGGCCGGGAACCATCAGATTATTAATGTTTAAGACTTTTCTATTGGTTAGTGGGGAGGATTGTATCTCTGATCTCCTATGTAGAGGGAATGTAGCAGACAGATTAAAAAGGGCCATTGCCCGGCCGGAAGTTATAGAAACAACGTTGTTTGTGATCAAAAGGTCACTGGTTCAAAACCCTGGACTGCGTTCGCTGTGTTGTGCATGTGTTGTGAGCCGATACTGGAAAATGGCACAACTCAAGCAGTTAGTTTGTTATTGTGCACATACAATACAGTATGTCTGATGCAACACACTTACATATAGTATGTGCTCGGGTCACACACACATGCGCACACACAGGCACATACACACGGTCTTGCACATAACCACAGGCACACATACCCACACACAGCTCATACACATAGTCACGCGTGCGTCTGACGTTTTTGCTGACGTCACATGCGTCACATGCATGCACTGTACATTTTTAGTGGTGCAACGCCACCACTCATATCTTGGCTAGCAAGTTGTGTGTGTGTGCGTAACCTCACCGTTTCCATTGAAATCAAATGCAAGTTTTGTTCTGTGGGTAAGCAGCCTGTTTCGTGTCCTTTCACTGTTGCCATTATTGTCATTATAAGGTACCTTGAATAGTATATCTTTACCGTTTATTGCTGCTTGTTTCTCTCTCAAAATGTGGCAACATGCCTAGCACAGAACCACGCCGCCTCGCTGAGGCGTGGTTCTGGGAACCCCTTGATGACCCTCAGGGACCCCTACAAAGTAACACGGTCATTTCTCTGCCGCTTTGGATGTTGGGGACCTCAGCAGAAACGTCCCACCACGCCTGCCGCATTCCTGTGGGAGAGACCCCCCAGAGACCACCACACGCAGTTGCACCACTTCATTCACACGGGTGTGATTTTCTCTCTCTCTCTATATATATGCATACACATACCATATGTAGTTTACATATTGCAAATCCCTCCTTCATGCAGGCTCTCATGCACACCAACACCAATACACAGTACACACATATTGGCTATTCAGCCATGCATTAAGGTGTGAAGGGTCCAACTATTGTAGAGGTCACAGGTTCCAGGTGTGTTGCATTAAAACCATGGTTACTGAAACAACAACATGTGCTACACTCTGCCAAGCACCAAAACTCTCTACTCTGGGACTGGTGTCTGGCATTTGCTCTCTCCCTCTCTCTCTCTCTCTCTCTCACTCACACTCACACTTCTACAATGAGGATTTTACTGTGATTACGGCTCTTCTCCACTGTGTGTCTGTGCGCGCACGTGCGTGTGTGCACACTTGCTTTCGTGCATGTGTGACACTCATCTGGAATGAGGCTGCAGTCAGTGCACATGCTCACATGCAGTACACTCAAACAGACAGATATGGCCGATTGTAGTAAATGTAATTCCATGTTAAACTGAAGCTTTGTAAAGTATGCCTATTAATCACTCACTCAACCAAAATAGCTACCCAATGCTGTTCATTGGTTACTTAATCAGCCATCAAATATCAGCTTAGCAAAAGAATGAAAAGCCACAATAAACAGCCTACACAGATCATAATCCAGCTGAGCTAATGTCTGGACAGCCATGAAATCTGTAGTGCATCTTCATCATCTTCCAGAGAGGATGATCCATGCTGATGCTCCTCTAGTCCAGGGGTGGGCAATTATTTTCCCCAAGGGGCCAAATGAGATACATAAAATATTGTGGAGGGCCAAGACTAAGCACTGAACTAAAGTCTGTGTAGTATTAATTTAATTTCAAGATAAAAGTAAGAGTAAGACCAACCATTTTGACACCAGGGCCTTCAATTTATTCAGCATTTGAGCCACAGAGGACCACCATTTGATGACATTTTAGACCCACAGACCCCAAAACTAAAGATTTCTTTTATTTTTCCACAATTCCAGGCTGAATTTCACAAACAAAACAGGCAAACATAGATCAAAAATGTCCATTCTTTAACATTCTCTGTCTAATTCAGATGAATATTTTAAGTCTTGAGAGTGTGAACATGAATACAAATAGACCCGCAAGCGTCCATTTGGTTTCACTTTTACGCTCTCAAAAAGTTACATCTGGTTAACCAACTTTCCATATTTAAATGGAACTTGCTCAAGAACCACTGGTGGTCACTGGACCACAGGTTGAAAACCACAGTACACAGGCCGGTCAGAGTCAGCCAAAGGGCGCCATTCGGCCCCCGGGCCGCATAATGCCCAGGTATGCTCTAGTCTACAGCATGGCTTCCCAAACAGTGCTTCTTCTTCTTTAGAAAATGTTTCAGATGTAAAATCTGAGATGATGGAATGATGATGATGGGGAAAATTATGAAAGCTACAGGGGCGACAATCGACTTCGATAGGTCATAATGACATCTAAGTCATGCGAGTTGCTATCATGGTGTTATTTCAAATATAGGATCATATATGGCAATAGTATACTGTATGTGCCTTATGTGGAAATTAATTATTACCTGTATATACTGCACTGTATATATGTCCACATACATCTGCCTATCTGTACAAAAAAATGTAGATACATACAGTATGCAGGCATATGCAGTGTAGTTCTTTTGCCCTGTAACCCTCTGTGCAAAAACATCTGGGTCACGAGTCTCAGATATACCGCTGTCTCTCATTGGAAATGGCTGGTTTGCCCAAAAAGAAAAACAGACATTGAGGGGTAGAATCTGAGATAATGCCTTTCAATTGCAGGGGATAGAATGGGTGCGTTTTTTTTTTTTTTCTTTCTTTTTTTTTCTTTTTTTTCAAAATGGCCAATTTTGTCCCAAAATAAATGCGACAAAACATCGATCAGCAAACAATACATTTGGATCAAAAGATGGTTTAAAGAATGAAATCAATATTAATCTTCGAGTTCTTCAAGTTCGGCGCAGCGGACAGCAAGATATACAAGATATTTGTACACGTTTTGTTATTTAGAGATATGGGTCACCGCTAAACCCCTTATCCCTTAACTTCATTGCCTTTTTAAACTATTTAAAAAAAACTCCATTCTACAAGCCCACAACGTGTCAATAGATGCACAATAGATGGCACATTGAACATTTTTCAAGCTTTTTTGGTGTTTTTACAACATTCAGAACTACAGTATATTGAGATATTGTGTGTGTCTGAATGGGGGCGCATGAATGGGCACTCTCAGATTCTCTTTTTAGTGATGTCACAAAAATATAAATTTTAGTAGTCCTCTACCCTTTAAAGGTAGGGGAAGTGATTTGAAATTCATGGTGTAGTACCAGCCTGGTGCACTAGGGGCCCCCAAAAGTAGCTACACTATGTGAACCTGCTGCTCTCTCCTGATTGGAGGAGAATTGTGGTGACCTGGGGAACTTTTATTAGCTCCTCTGCTAACGTGGGAGAGGGGGAAACTCCATATGTGGTTTCCACACCTTATAATAGAGCATTTTAACAGAAAAACAATATTTTTTGGGTGATATCTGACAAAAGTGAAATCACTTCCCCTACCTTTAAGTTATTGGTATGCTTAGAATCCACACCCCCGCTTCTCTGAGAAGCCCAATGCAACCGACTGAAACCAGGCAGATCATGCATACAGATATTCAAATGGGACAGGGAATAGCAATGAGAGTGCAAACTGTACCGAGTTTGCACTCTTCTTCCTAATGCACACTTGCACGTTGCTTACAAGTAGGCCATCGTTGCGCACAAGTAGGCCATCGCCTTGTGACTTGCGCCCGATCCGCTCCCTCGAGTAATAATTATAAGTGGTTGAGTGTATTAAAAGGAATTAGGGTATTAAAATGAATTGGTCTGGTTGAATGTAAGGTACAGATGTACACGCTCTTGTCGTCTCCTGAAATGTTTTGAATAATAGTCAAAGAAGTTCCCAGCTTCCTTGTCCACGGAATGAGGTACTGTAGCATTAGACAACACTCGCTATTGTTTGTCTCTTTTTCCTATGCGTTTCTCTGCTTTGTTGCCTGACACTCGCCCTGCAAACTTTCCTTTACAAGCCTTCCACCTCCGCAAATATGTTTGCAATTAAGCTGCAGGCCTGCAGCTCTCCCTTAACACACCAATCAGAGGTTCACCATGCAGCCATATTTAGTGTGCATGATGTAAGTAAGGCATGTTGGATTTTGTCTTTTGGAAATAGTGTTGCTTAAAGGTGATTGTTTTATTATTGTATCTTATATACAGTAGATTCACATAGATTCATTCACCTATAGGGACCTTGTTCACCATCGCCCACCGTTCACAGTAACTCCCAGGTAGTGCGTTTGCTTGTAAACAGTGTTATTTATAAGTGTGACTAACACTTAGTCTAAACATCACCGCAAACAGGATATTTAGCCGTATAAGAACAAAATGTGGAAAATGACTCATGAGCCCAAGCTGATAAAAGGTTGAAGAGCTCTGACTGCTACTTTGAGCAGATTATCCTGCTAAATAACCACAAACAGCAGATCAAGCAGCACGACAACTTAGTAATGAAACTACATCACTTAATAGGACGTAAATCCTTTCCCTCGAGATATATAAGCACGAGATATATAATGTATTAGATCCCGACCGATATATCGGTCGTACCGGTACGAATATCACCGATGCCGATATATTGGTATCGATATCGGCCAATATATCGGCCGATACATCGGTAACATCGGCCGATATATGCCTGGAACAAAAAAAGAAAGACAGAAAATGGAATTATTTCACAAAAGTAAATGATGTCACTGTCGTATTCTATTGTTTACTTGAAAGAGAAAATGAATTTGAATTTTCAAATGTATTTTTTATTATTTTAATTCATTATTATCGGTCCAAAACATCGGTAACATCGGTGTAGTTTTTTTTCTCTCCAAAAATCGGTATCGGCATCGGCATCGGCCCCAAAAATATGGCATCGGTCTGGCTCTATATACTGTATGGGTGACCGAATGAGATGGTCAAAGAGCTTTTGGTATTTTTTCCTAATTGTCCAGCTGTGTCACAGGTCAGAGCAGGTCCTAGTCTGTATTCCTGCAGGCCACGTCTTTCTAGTCCATTGAAATGCCAGAATTACCATGTAACCTTTTGCCAAGAACCAGGATTCACACACGTGTACTCGTTCATCGCGGCTGCACACGCACCCTCACATGCATGCACGCACCCTCACATGCATGCACGCACCCTCACATGCATGCACACACCCACGCATGCATGCACGCCCCCACACATGCATGCATGCACGCACCCTTGCATGCACACACCCACACACAAATTTATCAAACTAGCAATTCTAGGGCATGCTTTCTCAGGGACTGTTTCAGGTAATGATATTCCATAATGTACTTACAATACTGCTGATTAGGCTGCCATTCAATCAAACACATTTTTAAATTAATGAAAGCAACTTCAGTTTAATTCTGACTGCGTACATTTGATTTAAGAAGCTACACGTGTCTGTCTAAAAGGAACAGTACTCTTCTGAACTCAAACTCAGATAATTTAAATACATATTTAAGCCTTATGTTTTATTTTGATAATATAATCATTGTTATGTGTCATATTTTGTTCCGCAGTTGCAACTGTGCAACTATCATCATGTTGTAACACTGGAAAAAACCTTTGTAAATTGGGAAACACCGACTACAGTGATTGGTTTGTTGCCAATCCAATTAATCGA
>CM076974.1:25675781-25690781 GCA_039105355.1 Benthosema pterotum | reverse complement strand
ATCTATACATTTTAGGAGACTGTCAATGTGATCTACCGGCATGGCCTGTGTGATCTACTGGTAGATCACGATTTACCTTTTGGGCACTGCTGTACTAGGATTACGAATTAGTACATTTTTCTTTATTATTAGTGTATTGCTGTGTTGATAATCAGAACATTTAACAAAATTAGAATAAACAACAACAGAAGAACAATTTACTAGCAGCGCAGTGCATAGCAGTTTAATACCAGCTGATATATTCATGCTCTGCCGAATATTAATACATTCAGTCAGTAAGTTTCATGGCATTCCTGCCACTATATTTTCAGACATCTTGTGTAATTTAGATTTCCCATGTCCTTAGAGCAGAGGTTTTCAACCCGTAGTCTGGGGACCACCAGTGGTCCATGGGAAGGTTTCAGGTGGTCCTTGGCTAAATGATGGATAGTTGGTAACCAAATACACCCTTATAGATCTTTTTTTTTTTTTTTTTTACCACATCTATTTATTGAATTTTAGTTTTACAAAACAAAAAGTAAAACAGTGACAGCAAACAGGAAACTGCATGAACAAAGAATTTGATGCACTTTCACAAGACAAAAAAAGAAAAAAGAAGAAAGAAAAAAAAGAAAAAAAGGAAAGAAAGAAAGAAAGAAAGAAAGAAAAAAAAGATTTAAAATATATATTATTAAATATATATTCACAAAACTACTGAAGCGTTATGATGCTAGTCGATCCACCATCCGATCCGCCACCGAACTATAAATGAGTCTGAAATATGAAATCAGTCTGAAATCAGTCTGAAATATCAGGGAGTCTGAGCTCATCAAACCCTTATAGATCTTTAACACAACAATGAGAGCATAAATAATAATTTTACGCTCTCAAGAGGTATCATTATTGTTAAACATTTGAATTACTTTACTTAGACGTCTAATAATAAGAGAAGGCAGAAGAACTGTTATTTTGGTCAATGATTGCCTGTTATCTCGCCTAAATACAGGTACAGCATGGATTTATGACAAAATGCTTTACTGTTGGGCACAAGAGGCTCAAAGTACAAATAAATACCAGTATTGAACTCTGATATGAAACTGGTTGAAATCCAGCGTCTTAGATTAAAGGGCGGCAAATGAAGAGACCAACATGGCGTCCCTGGAGCTCTGCCGCTGGCCTTTATGGCTTACATTGTTACTCTTTGACTTAAATTAACACTCTCCATTTTGCTGTGTGCAGAGATCTCATGAGATTGATCTGATGATGGATGGGATTTGGCCTCACTTCCCTCTCTCTCTTTTTCCCCTCCTCTTCTGTGTGTCTCTCTCTGTATCTCTCGCCGTCTGTCTGCCTCCCTTGTTTATCTCCCTTGTCTCTCACCCACTCCTATCTTTGCACTCTTCAAGCTCTCTCTCTCCCCCCCCCCCCCTCTTTCTCTTTCTCTCTCTCTCTGTCTCTCTCTCTCTCTCTCTCTCTCTCTCTCTCTCTCTCTCTCTCTCTCTCTCTCTCTCTCTCTCTCTCTCTCTCTCTCTCTCTCTCTCTCTCTCTCTCTCTCTCTCGGTTGGTCTTCTCTCTCTTATGTAATAGTTGTGACCTTACGTAAGCCAGGGATGGAGTAGAAGGGGGCAGAGAGAGAGAGAGAGAGAGAGAGAGAGAGAGAGAGAGAGAGAGAGAGAGAGAGAGAGAGAGAGAGAGAGAGAGAGAGAGAGAGAGAGAGAGAGAGAGAGAGAGAGAGAGAGAGAGAGAGAGAGAGAGAGACGAAGAGCAGAGGGAAGGGGAGGAGTGAGGAACTGGTCTGTCAACTAATCCACACTGATCCACTCTACAACAGATTTATAAATGAAATAGGGAAAAAACACTTAGGGATTTGTGTGCATGCATATGTGTGTGTGTGTGCATGAAACATACATCTGTATATATACTGTATATATGCAGTATATATTGAACAAACTGAAAGATGACTTGGATACAGGGGGATTGACTCGGTCATTTTGGAAGTACATCTTTTAGACTTGTGTGAACGTTTTGATGAGGATTCTCACCTTCTGGGCTCACAAGAAATCTTTCAACGTAAATTAATGAATTTGACTTCATGTATTTGCTTAAACATATTCTAACGTGATTATAAATTCATGGTGTAGTACCAGCCTGGTGCACTAGGGGCCCCCAAAAGTAGCTACACTATGTGAACCTGCTGCTCGATCCTGATTGGAGGAGAATTGTGGTGACCTGGGGAACTTTTATTAGCTCCTCTGCTAACGTGGGGAAGGGGGAAACTCCATATGTGGTTTCCACACCTTATAATAGAGCATTTTAACAGAAAAAAAATATTTTTTGGGTGATATCTGACAAAAGTGAAATCACTTCCCCTACCTGCTTAAACATATTCTAACATGACTCAAATTCAATTTCAATAACATTAATATAGCTGCAAGCAGCAATAAGACAGGACCAAGCAAGCAGCAATAAGCAGACAGAACAATATGCACAGATAAGCCATAGAAACATGGAAAAAATACATCATGCAATTGTGGGAGCAGGACAGGGCTTTTGAAGACTCACACTTTGTATTGTCAGTAGTGGGACTTGAACCCACAACCTTGTGTTCTGAAGTCTGATGCTCTATTGACTGAGGTATCCAGACACAGTAATTTGCTTAATTGCTGTTAACAATGAAACAACCTGTACGAAGGCACCAAGTAGAAAGCAATATGAACAATATGCACAAATAAGCAATCTGAGGGTGGAGCTTACTGGTCAAAGTGACACCCAAATGTTTCCCCATGAGTCAAGGACCATGTGGAAACAAGTTCCACATGCTTCGAACAAGACATGACATAACTACATGAACTACGCCTGTTAAAATGGTTGATTTTCAAAAAAGTGTTATAGCGCCCCCTTTGACAAATTGCAGTAAGACTGGTATTAGTGGCGCTATTTGGCATCTCCCTCTTCCAAACTACAAAGTCTCATGAGGATATTACACTGCATGTGTGTATTAGAAGCAGAAGAAGAATTTTCACAAACCAGCAATTTTCATTGGCTTATAAAAACATCATTTTTTGATCAAAACAAATTTGCTTCTGAACTTTTGTTCGGATGGTGCCAAAGTTCACATGTAGCATCTGTCCGAAAGCTTTGTTCTAACCCCATCACGCTATGCTCAGTCAAAGCCTGGCGGTCTATTCGTAACATTGAAGGCCGTGCTAAAGTGACATCTCTTACTCCAGTTACAGGTAACCCTGACTTTAAGCCGGGTTATTTGGATGGAGGTTTTAAGACCTGGTCTGAGAAGGGCATTAGTAAACTTGGTGATCTGTTCTTTCGTCAGACCCTGATGTCCTTCACTCAATTACAGCAGCGTCACAAGCTACCAAAATCTGAATTCTTTAGATACTTACAAATTAGACATTTTATAACAGAAGACACATCCCTTGTAGCCAATAGCTCCGCTTCACAAGTCGAAACAGTTCTCTCCCTACAGTTGTCGAAAAAGCAAATCTCAATTTTCTATGATTGCCTGAGTTCCAGTTCTTCCATTTCCTCTCAAACAACTAAACAATCTTGGGAGACGGACCTAGGTGTTTCTATTGAGAACGCAGACTGGTCTGAAATGTGGGCCTATGCCAAAGAGATTTCTGTCTGTAACCGTACAAAGTCCATCCAATTTAGAATATTACATCGTATCCATATAACTCCTGCTCTTAAGAGCAAAATGGATGCCAGTGTATCTCCATTTTGCTTCAAGTGTAAGGTGGAAATTGGTAATTATAGCCACTGTCTCTGGTCTTGTGTGAGGCTGCGGAGCTATTGGCACGATATTGTTGCAGAACTTTCTATTATTTTCGGGGTCCCTATTGACTTAAATCCCCTGTGTCTTTTGCTTGGTCTCCCGGATGGTCACATTATAAATCCCATGCACAAAAGGCTCTTTAACCTGTTGACATTTGCTGCTAGGAAGAATATTCTGTTGTTTTGGATCAGGGATGCGGCTCCATCAAGGAAATCCTGGCATAACATCATAATGGACTGTATTCCATGTGAATACATCACATGTATGTTACACTCTAAATTAGACACTTTTTACAAAATCTGGGACCCATATTTAAACCATATAGGACCAACTCTGTCTGCTGCAGTACTTAAAGGTTTTCCCTGCCAACCTCAGGCTCCTTGTGGACCTGTATCCTTGCCGCCCTCAGATTCTCTTTTTTCATAAAGCTCTGTCTCTGTACCTTTGATACCACCTTGTCGTTCTACCTCTATGTAACGTCCTTTTAATGAGATTCTACCATGCCAATGTTAACTTATGTCCTTGCTATCTCTTCACATCTGTCATTTTGTTTATAATAGTGTTGTACCTGAGCTTTTTTTATTTTATTTATTTACTTTATTATTTTTATTATTATTATTTTTGCGTGTGTGTATTTGTTTTTATTATATTTTTGTAAAAATTAATAAAGATACTTTATAAAAAAAAAAAAGTTCACATGTAGCACGTTTCATGCAAATTGATCAAAAATCCAGGCAGAAAATCAGGCATAAGCATTTTTTAAACTGCTTAAAATGGCAGACACTCTGGAGGTGGAGCTTACTGGTCAAAGTGACAGATGTGTTCCACATGAGTCAAGGAACATGTAGAAACAGGTCCCATGATTTTTGGCCAAACGAGGCCTGAGTTATGCTTGTTCAAATGTTTCAGTTTCAAAGAATTGCTATAGCGCCCCCATTTGAGCAATTGGAGTAAGACTTGTTTTAGTGCTATTTGACATCCCCCTCTACAAAACTGCAAAATCTCAGAATCAGATTACGCTGCATGTGTAGATTAGGGGCAATTGAAGAATTTCCACAAACAAGCAATTTTCATTGGCCCGTAAAAACATCATTTTTCTCACTAAAAACAAAATTCACACCCATTTCATGTTCGTATGGCTCCAAAGTTGTTTTGGATGTTTCATGCATTTTCATGCATTTCATGCATTTTGATCAAAGATTGTAGGAGAAGAGGCACTTTAACTGTTTTACATATAATTCAAGATGGCGGCTCATCTAAAGGTCAGAGGTCAAAAGTCAGAATACGAAGGTTGTTCGGCATAAGCAGACGCATAAGTGATTATAAGTTACATTTCTCGTAGTCAAGCAGTTCATGAGTTATGAGTGTTCAAAGTTTCCAATTTCAGTTGAGTGCTATAGCGCCACCATTTGACCAGTGGTCACGGCCTTCGCATCAGCCATCTGCTGGGTGGATCCGTTTGCATCACCCTCTACCAGATTACCAATTTTCGTGAAAACTGACTGCATGGTTCACTTCGTGGACTGCTTGGTCCCTTAATTATTAGTAAAAAATACTTATTGTGGTGTCGTTTAAAAAAAGTGGTTCAGTTCCTTCATCAGTCTGAAATCTGCATGGGTAGCTGGGCTCTGTTTTGTTTTAGGATGCAAGAGGTGGGATTTGTTTTTGCAAGTCACTGTCTGTTTTGCTGTGTATTGTTTTATTGCTGTGTAAGGGTGACCACTGACCAGGTAACATCAGGTTTCAGTATGTGTTAATTTGTGCAACTAAACAGTATCTAGATTTCTAGTTCTACCACTAACCAGTACCACACTACAAATTACTCAATATATGATTTCCATTATTAACTTTTGAATGATCATATCTCATAAGTCCACACAGCTGAATAAAATGATTGTAGTATCGAAATGACAGACCAAATGTCTCACCTCAACTGTTCATCAGCAGGGGATGAGTTCACGGCACGCACACGCACATATGCACACATACGCACATGCAACATGTTCTTTTCCTTGTAAGGACAAAACTGATCCTAATAGTTTTTTGGGAAACATAATCTTGGCTGCTTCTCTAGAAATGCTCAAATGCTCACCTGTGTGTGTGTGTGTGTGTGTGTGTGTGTGTGTGTGTGTGTGTGTGTGTGTGTGTGTGTGTGTGTGTGTGTGTGTGTGTGTGTGTGTGTGTGTGTGTGTGTGTGTGTGCGTGTGTGTGCGCGTGTGTGTGTGCATGGTTAATGGTTAGAGAGACACTGACTGTTCATGATCCATCTGTTCCAATGCCAGGTTGTAGAGAAGGAGATCTCTCTCTCTTTCTCTCTGTCACGAACACACACACACACACACACACACACACACACACACACACACACACACACACACACACACACACACACACACACACACACACACACACACACCTTGTGTGCTGTGGAATAGACTTGGCTGGTTTTCATGTCTGCTAAATTGTGTCTCTACAATAATGTGTGAACACACTGCATGCAGCTCTCTGACCAGCGGTTCTGCCAGGACCAGTTAACAGCCAAGCTACACCGACCCGCTTTTGTGCGTAACGCGTGGATACGTAAGTGCTGCAGGCTTTTAAAATAGGGCTGCATCTAAACGTACCTTGGTTGTCTGCTTTGTGCTGCGGGGATAATGGGACCCATTAATTGTTTGAAACCTTAGACTGGTAGTAGGGAACGTTTACAACATCGCCGATTGCTTTCTACAGAGCCGTTTTGAGGCCACTTATCCTGCTAATTTAAATCACCGTGGGGTTTTCAACAGGTGGTCCGGGGACCACCAGTGGTCCTTGAGAGGGTTCCAGGTGGTCCCCAGCTAAGTTGTTTAACCAAATGTAACTCTTGAGAACGTAAAGGGTCCATTTGGTTTCATTTTTACAAAAATATCCATCATGGTTTGGGTTGGTTGGGTTGGTTTCATTTTTACAAAAATATCCATCATGTGAATTAGTCCAAATCTACACGACTAGAAGATTAATGGTCATGGACAGAAGCAAAAGAAATCTTTAGTTTTGGGGGGTCTGTGGGTCTAAAAAATCCTTAATTGGTGATCCATGGCTCAAATTCTGAATAAATGGTGGGCCCTGGGATGAAAAAGGTTGAAAACTGCTGCCCTAGTCCCCTAGAGCAGGGATGGGCAACCTGGACTTTGGAGAGGGCCACAACATTTCCACACTCACTCCAGAGAGGCCACACTGCATATCACTGCATGTCATAGCAAAGATATTTGAAAATCTATGACAATCTCCTACAGCTTATGACCCAAAATGTTTACCATTGACCCTGAAAGGAAAAATAAGGTCAAATGACCATCAAATCCTGTCCCCACACGTCTCAATATTTGCCATTGGCAATTTCTAAAGGAGAAATTAGGTCCACCAAATATGATGCAAATTTGTAGCAACAGGCATTCAATGATGATGTACGATGATAAGTGCACCCCTCACTTTACACTTTTTTTTCTCCTTTTTTTTTAAATTAATGGAACCATGATTTCCAAAACGAATATCATGGTACTTGAAAGTAGTCTTGAACTATATTGACTGAAAGCAAAAGTGACAATGATTACGTAACTACAGGTAATAAAATCAAGCGTCTGGGGGGGGAATCCCCATGGTAACTAGAAGCTTTGCACAGCACTTCTGATACCACGCATCTGTGTTTTACACCTTAATGGTGCTCTCACACGGGCAGATGAAACAACACAAAGACGTGTTGTGAGTTTATCTGGAGAGCAGCTACAACGTAGATTCACCTTCCGCCTTGGCAACATCATGTCGCTGGCTTCCACAAGATACTAGCTAATGAGTTCACGAGATACTAGCTAATGTCGAATTAGACCAGTGTTTTTCAACCAGTGGTCCTTAAGGTGGTTCCAGTTGGTCCCCGGCTAAATGAGGATTGTTAACCAAATGGACACCTAGAGATGCTTATCTCCAAACAGACCCGTACACACTCAACAGACAGTATTGTTAAATATTTGCATTACTTAATTTCCAAGACGTCTAGTGAATGTAGAATGATTAATATTTGTTTGTTTGCCAATGTCATATTCAAAGTTCGAGGTCTGAGAGGCTAAATCTAATCAAATGGTGGGGCTGTGACTCAAATGCCCATTAAATAATGGGCTTTGATACAAAAATAAATAAAAAAACGCTTTACACCCATTATTGACCTTACTGAAACCTTGAAACATACCTTACTTACATCACCAGGATTGGTGTGTTGGTGCCGTATGTCAACCTTTTTGATACCAGGCCCCACCATTTATTCAGCATTTGAACCACGGACCACCACTTGAGCACATTTTAGCCCCTCAGACCCCAAAACTAAAGATTTCTTTTGTTTTTGTCCATCGTCTAGTTGCGTAGACTTGGACTAAATATTTTAACTCTCGAGAGTGTAAAAATGAAACCAAATGGTCCCGCAAGGGTCCATTTGGTTTCGTTTTTACGTTCTCAAGAGTTACATCTGGTTAACCAACTTAGCTGGGGACCCACCTGGAACCCTCTCAGGGACCACTGGTGGTCCCCGGACCACCTGTTGAAAACCCCTGCCGTATGTAATGATGTGTGTGTTACTATGCAGTGCTGTGTGTTGTGTTGTGTTTCATTATGAATGGTATTGTAGTGTATACTGGTCATGCAGGCCACGGCACCTCTCAGCCTGAGTCATCTGACTCACAACCTCACGGCTGTCGAGAGGGAGAATGTCACTGAACATCGCCGTCGGCTCGCGCCACGCACATTTCTATTTGTAATGGCGGGCACACAATACTGTACATACATACATATACCCCATTCTGCCGACATATACACACGTGCAGATGGATATACACGACACGTGCACACTTGCAACCTTACACACACACATGCACTTCGCATGTGTGTGTACGCAATCGCGTGCACGCACACACACACAAACAGAGCAAAGATCATAAATGCACACACAGTCACACGAGGGCATTGCTATATTTAGCTTTTCCAGTCATACAAGGCGGTTGCAACAGGCCGAAAAGGGCACGTGGCCACTGTGAGATAATTATATGGCATATTTAGGCATTCGCCCACTGTCTGCCAGCCCCCCCAGTCTATAATTGGAAGCCTTGTCTTGTATTATTAGTTGAAACATGAAGTGATGCGAAACTATTGTAATGAAGCTGACTATTTGTACGTTTTTGTGTATGTATTTTCTACTGTCAGCATCCACAAGTTATCCACCAGAGGGTGGTAAAACCATGGTTTTCTTGTTTATTATAGTATTATTATGTAAGATGTTATAATATATTTGTTTCATTTTGTATTCTTTCAGATCTTTGTTACACAATTCTATGTTGTTTTTTACTACTAACAGGGCCTACTCTTCAACTATGCACTATGCACTCCACTATGTACCCCCCCTGTATAAAAGTAATTTTATCTGTATTATAATTCATTCTACTAATGTTTGTGAGCGGGATATTGACGTGTAGGATGGAGAGAAACAGCTTTGTAGTGTATATACTTTATACTACTACTATATACTCTCTAATACTACGATAAAATATAATAAATTAAATATTTACAGGAATAATGTAATGTATCACGGCAATGACAATGAAATAACATTTGAAGAGAACAAAATGGCCATAAACAGGATAAGATATAGACCAACGTAAAGGCCTTATTAGAAGCATAAGACTGCAACTTCAAATATTGATGATTCGTGTGCGTGTGCGTGTGCGTGTGTGTGTGTGTGTGTGTGTGTGTGTGTGTGTGTGTGTGTGTGTGTGTGTGTGTGTGTGTGCGTGCGTGCGTGCGTGCGTGTGTGCGTGCGTGCGCGCCTGCCTGTTTCCTTTCTCCGCAGCTATCCATGAGTTCCCCACAGATTATTTCACCAACCAGGAGCGCATGGAGGGCGCCGTGGGATTCCATGTCCTGTGTGTGAGTGTCTCCACAGCATCGTTCCCAAGCATCCTCTGTACACTATATGATATATAAGAACAAATACAGCTTTATTGATCCCTGTGGGGAGAGTTTGCTGTCATAGCAGCAACCGCAATATAAGGAAAACACAGAACAGGAGACACCTGAGAGTAAGACAGAAGTATAATGATAAATTAAATAGAACTAGGACCTTACCCGTTGTGAATATATGAGCACCAAATGATGTACGGGTATTAAGAATGTAATTTATTTAGGCATTGGATGCAAGTATTTGGATGAAGAGGTGCTTTAATGCACAGATTGCCCCCTATGGCTGAAAAGGGAATTGCCAATGTTAAGCGGATGTTGACGCACCAATAAATGCATTATTAATCCACAATTGGTTAATTTGAAAAAAGGGCTTCGTCAGTCTCTTCCTAATATTATGCTCAATGACCGTGTGAAAAATCAGACTGATCAGTCAGTGATGAGTTATCGCGGTTTCAGACATTCATTCAGATATTTCCTTAATTATAATATGGATGTGAGTCTGGCAGATGTCTCCACTTGCTGAATTTAACATACATTTATAAATGCGTGCATTTTTCAGGCGGTGTACATGTTCTATGCGCTGGCCTTGGTGTGTGACGACTACTTTGTCCCCTCCCTGGAGAAGATCTGTGAGGTAGGAGTAAATACAGCACGTTATTTAGGTTTGGGCTATTCCCATTCAGTTGCACACAAACGCATGCTATAAGATGGCTTTGAGACCTCTAAGTAAAGTGGGCAGATATTCATGTTCATGTCTGTAGTTTATATTTTGGTATGATACAACTGATTAGTATTACATGAATATCTGGCCACTTTACTTAAAGGTCTCAAAGCCATCTTATAGCATGTTATAGGCATTTATAAGACATTATTTCATTTAATAAACACATTGGTTATAATGCATTATGAGGCAGTACAACATTTCAAACAGACTAATTGATGGTAGTTATAATGTGCTGTTACTTTGACCACAATAATGCATTATGACTAACAGTTGTAATATAAATGTAGTTATGAGGAGTTATATATGATTACGGACATTTATAACAAGTCTTATAATGCATTATACATGCATTATAATCCATTATAAATGAGCTTATAATGCATTATTAAGGTGACCGGAGGGGAGGGGTGGTAGACCTTTAGGTAAGCCCCTTCCCAAACTGCTATGGTCCAATCACAGCTAAGCATAACTTGTGATAGACAAACCTCTCAACCAATAGCTTTCATATATGATAAAACATTGTTTTAAAAAGTAAATGTCACACACAAATTTTTCCACCGCATATGCATGCCGTACATGTTGATGGATTTGGAAGAGATTTTGAAGTTCTGGTTCCAAAAATGAACCAGTATTTAATGTGTACTCCATGATAGTCCATGATATTTACATTGGAATGAATGAGCCTGGCTGGAAAGTGTCCTAGGGTGGACAAGAGGGCGGGGCTTACCTAAAGGTCTATTGGAGAGGTTGCTCAAAGACATCTCAACATGCAGCTAGGAGGAGCCTAGTGCCACCCGTAGGCAAAAAAAAACACAGGCTGAGTAGAAGATAGCTCTTCATCTAATTGGAATCTTGCAGGATAAATCTTACCAAAATAATTTGTAGACCTTTGGCCATGACCTTTATTCACCTAACGGCAAGTGTCTGCTGCAGGCTTGATGAATGACTTTGTCAACGGAGGAGACCTAAAGATGTTTTTTTTCCTCTTGCTCTGTATTCCTGTTCCCTTCATTGCTTCATAATTTTCCTTTGTTCACTCATGCTTTCTTATAGCGTCTCAGTCTTAGTGAAGACGTAGCAGGAGCCACATTTATGGCAGCAGGCAGCTCGGCTCCTGAACTGTTTACTTCTGTTATTGGTGAGAAACGCATGCATGCACACACACACACACACACACACACACACACACACACACACACACACACACACACACACACACACACACACACACACACACACACACACACACACACACACACACACACACACTGCTTTCACAAGGCAGAATTTTCACTATATTAAGCTACAACATTTGGGTCCATAAGCTATCCCTATGTATCCCAAAATGTGGCCTGAAGAGCAGTGCTGGACATAACGCCGTTCAAATAAACGGCGTTTCGTAGTGCCGTTATTTTTTCAGCAACGGACTAATCTAACTAATTATTTTCCCCATATCTATAACGGCGTTGCCGTTGCTGACAGTCGAATACAGATCGTTACATCATGAAGGAAGATAGCTAGAAGAATGGAAGAACACTTGACTTTTCAGTTCGACTTGGGGTCGACTTGGGCTCCGCTGTGTAATGAAGCATGCGTGCCTGTTGCTGAGTGCAGAGCAGGACCAGCAGCAGCAGACGGACATTATTTTCAACCTCCGCTACCGTTTTGCCAACGCGACACGGAGAAGACGTGTGTGTGTGTGTGTGTGTGTGTGTGTGTGTGTGTGTGTGTGTGTGTGTGTGTGTGTACGCTGTAGTAGGCTAGTAGCGCGTTAATGTTCTTCTACACTTGCTACAGCAGCACCTGCTTTAATCTCTTCCACCCAAATGTACTGTAAAAGTGTTCTTACTAGAAAGTTGTCTGTAGTCTCTGATGCCCTCCATGCGTTTGTAACGTTGTCACGTAAAAAAGTGTGGTCCAGTATAAATCCTCAATTCCCCAACAAGAGTTACAGTATTCCATGGAAGCAGGTCCAAAACACGTGCGACAAAGGATAACATTTAAATAACTTTAGAGGGGCTAAATACACGACGGCAGGAACAAAGCGTAGGCCTATAGGGATTCTCAGGAAAAGCCATCTAATATCAGAAATAAGACATTGAGGGGTCAGAAACTGGGCGCCTGGGCGCTGTTCATGCAGCCTGAATAGGGACAAAGTGCCCCCGTGCTCAATAGGAGTCTATGTAGAGCAGCCGCCATTAGACCTTTCCATGGAAGTGAACGGAGATGTCGTAACTCTGTTTATACTCTACTGGTCGGGGAACGGGGTATTTTTTTGCCTTGAGAACGCAAGGCATAGGCTACATTATGCATGGCTCTGCTTACCCACTGACCCATGAATAAGAGCATGCTGTGGCAGCTGTGCCTGACACAAACTGCATCAAGACTTATTACTAGTACACTAGTTAAGATTATTAATATTTGATAATAATGTGTCTATGAGACATAAACAAAAGAGGGGAAAAATACTGTACCTTAACTATACCTAACCATACCAATGCCTAGTATTGCCTACTAGTGCAGTAGTGCCTGCATGCCTACTTTAACTATAAACATATTGAACATATTGCTCTGAAAATTTCAAACTCTTTGACATACAACACCTTTTGGTTAAAGTAACGGAAATAGTTACTTTCTTGGTAATTAATTACTTTTATTTTAGAGTAACTGGGCAACTAACTCAGTTACTTTTTGGAAGAAGTAGTGAGTAACTATAACTAATTACTTTTTTAAAGTAACGGGACCAGCACTGCTGAAGAGTCTAAAGCAGACTAAAATGTTCTAGTACGATAAAAGCAAAGTCATTTGTGAAGAAAATATGGCAATATATCGATATATCGAGTTGGATCAGAAAAGTAAGATTGCAATATAAATCGATCTGGCACCCTAAATATCATTATCGTATCGTGAAGTAAGGGAATCGTCCCATCGCCCCATTTCGTGCACCACACTTTGAACAGTAGCGTATAACGGATGTCCCGTTTGACCTAATACAGATAGGAAATGTCATTGCTCTGTTCTTTAGATCTCACATTTTGAATTATACCCAGTAGGGAAATGCCTGTACATGGCAAATTAACCCTCCAGGGGTCATTGAGAACTGCAATTATATAAAAAAAAAACTGTACATACATATATATTATTCTTCTCTATCCCCCTCCACCTCAACTCCAACCTCACACTGTGTGAGTTAGAGAGATTAGATTGACATTGTCGAAAAAGGAACCTTGACCAGGCTGCAATGCACAATAGCACAAAAGAAAAAGGTGCTTTTTAAGTGTTCTGAGCTTTTATTGGTAATTGTGCCATTTATATGACTCAGTCTGCTGCAGTGGATTAAAAAAAGAGATACATAATTACAATACTTAAACCTATTCAACGTCACTCAGAATTCTGTTCCACCGACAGGTCTTTTCTCTGACAATCAATCAAGTCACCTTAATTCACGTGGCAGACAAATATATAAAGTGTATAATCTTAGGGGTATCTCATGTGGTCTACCTGCACAGTCTTTGTGATCTACTGGTGCATCTCAGGGTTATTATAGTTATGGATTTTTCATTTTAGTTTAGTTTTAGTTAGTTTTTACTCTTTCTTTTTTAATTTAGTTTTAAATTAAGTTTAAATTTAGTTTAGTTTTAATTAGTTTAGTTTTAATTTTAGTTTTAGTTTCAATATAAAAATCTTATATTATAAAAGTCGGAAAGATTTACGTTGTAGTTTCAGTTAACAGATATTTAAAAAAAAATAGTTATCGTTTTTTCGTTAGTTTTAGTTAACTATAAAAACCCTGGTGCAGTGCAATCTACCTTTTGGGTCTAAAGAGTGCAGATTTTTTCCTTCCTGTCTCATGCACTGGTTGCCCAAGTGCTGCAGGCTTGCAAAACTGTGCGCCATGGCAGGTGCAACTCATTCATAAAACTTGATGGCACACGACACTGATTGTTTCTTTATTAACGCTCAGAACATACCCATGAATTATTCAGGGCTGTTAGTGCTGGGCACGATCTCACTGCACCCTAGTTATGCATCATGTAGATATAGCACCATTATACTAGATCAGGGGTGGCCAACCGGTCGCAGACTAAGAGCCACGTTTTTCACTGTGTTACGGCAAAGAGCCACATCAAATGGTCACAACGGTTAAACCGCTGCGACGGCCGTCACGGCCGTCACGGTCGCAAATAGAAACATACAGACATGTATTTTGAAACGGGGTTTACAATCCAAAAAAGTATATGACATTCTCAAGAGTTAAAATATTCATCATGTGAATTAGCCCAAGTCTACACTGCTAGAGAATGTGGAAGATTAATGGTCATTTTGATCTGTATGTTTCACTGTTTTGTTTTCTCTGAAATTCAGCCTGGAATTGTTGACACAAGTAAAGGAAATCTTTAGCTTTGGGGTCTATGGAGCTAAAATGGTGGTCTGTGGCTCAAATTCTGAATAAATGGTGGGCCCTGGTAGAAAAAAAGGTTGAAAACCACTGGTATAGGGAATGAATGACTGCGCCATGAGGCCAAGC
>CM076974.1:25455781-25673281 GCA_039105355.1 Benthosema pterotum | reverse complement strand
GTTTTATGATATTTATTTAACCATCTGTGACTACTCCCTCTCTTCCAACAGTTCATATATGATGAGAAAGTTGTGTGGTAAGTTGAATTAGTTATTTCTGTTTAACTGCATTTGTGTTTATAATGTAATTCAATCCCATAGTTACGGTATATGCATGTGTTAGACTCATTGGTGTGAGTGATGAAGCTAAATTGCGGCTGTGTGTGTGCGTGCATGCATTGTACTGTCCAAAATATGTGATGTCGTTGCATTTTATCCAAAACTTCTTCCTGCTTCACATCTACGTTGTATGTTGGCATTCATTTTCATGTTGCCTTTGAATGCTTGTGAATGTGAAACCACTACTTGTATGAATCTTTCAATGTCAGTCTTTTGAACGATAACATACATAAATATGCTGTCATTGATACGCATTACTTTGTGTGTTTTCTAGGTGGGAATCTCTCACTTTAATTCTGATGTACTTTGTCTACATTTTGATCATGAAGTAAGTCTGTCATTAGACATTTCAAGCTCAATTTACCAGAACAGTTATGTTTCCATCTGGCATAATTTCTAACACTTTCAGACTTAAATTAAACACTATTATTATGATTTTACTCCCTAACAGCACAACAGAGGACAGTACAAATTTGAACCACTGAGCTTTGAAAGCATATTTAAACAGAGTGCAGATTTTCCGTTGTTTGAGCCCACATGGTTTTTATATGTTTCACCTGTCTGACACAGGTGGCCACATAAACCGGTGGCACCTATTGAATAAATATTAACCGTATTGATAATAACCAAAACCCAGAAGAGATGAAGAATGCCAGGTCAACGGAATATAGAGGTTCTCTCACAAGCAGCTGTTGCCTTATTAAACTCGTGTGTGGCTTTTTGAAATTGACTTCTGTGCAATGACTTAGGGGTATAATACAGGTTTAGAATTCAATGGTGACTTAGGGTATACTGTACTACAGGTTTAGAATGCAATGATTTGCAATAATACACGTCTAGAAGAGATCACCCATCATATCTTGGTTATCTCTCAGCACCAGCCAAGTGGTGCCACCATGTCTTGTCTGCTTAGCAGCCCAACCATCTCTGACGTCTGGAACAGAGTGAATGACTTTTCTTGTAGAAAACATGCTCTGACTTATCTGGTGCGCTATCCACTTAGATCAACATCACTTATAACAGGTAATGGCGTTGCCACACAGTGGCCAGAGTCAGTCTTTGTTTATTTTCTATCAGACACAACTGACTGATTATGCTGTAAATAAAATAAGACTGACTCCCGCCACTGCAGCGTGCCCATTAGCACATTGTCATAAATGACAGCGCTCCCTAGTGGCTCCTGTCAGAGTGCATGGCGTGTTGCTCAGAGCTAACACATGTGAGTGGCTTGTTGCTGTGTTCCAGGTTGAATTCCCACATTGTCCGGTTCTTGGAGAGGAGGAAGAAGCCGCCCAGCAGTCTGAGGAACGGAGTGGCCACTAATAACCCTGAAGTGGAGGACGGCTGTGACGCCACGGCAGTCCTCCTCAAGAAAGGTACTACACATACAGTAGCCTCACTGTCGTCACATTCGAAAGAGAACTGAAAAAACATTGGTCAAAATAGCAATTATTCTCCATTGTCTAATTGTGTAGACTCTTGAAAATGACGTAATTCAGATGTTTCAATATAATTTAGACCATTTTGGAAGTGGCATGTACATTTGACCACAGTTTGGAAGAGCCATTCCTTACCAGTGTTGGGCCGTAACTAATTCAATATTACATACCCAGTATTACTGTAATGTTATTATTCCAGCAAAAGATATTACTCTGCCAAAATGTGTAATATAAGTAATATACTTTGCCAAATCATGCCTCATTACTTATTACTTCTGAGCTTGTTGTTGCATGTGAAAATAACAGATTTACAAGCTATGAACAGATAATAACAGAGATGCACTGTAGTTTTAGATCCTAATCCACTGCAGCCTTCTGCACACAGAACATACACTACAAGTTATCACAGTTGTCGCAGGTTGTCAGATTGTGTTTTACATCTTTATTCTTTTTCGGGTGGGAGCAGGGGGGACTTCAGAAAGTAATATGTATATATTATTATTTGATTCTAGTAATAAGTAATGTAATATTATCATACGTAAAGATATGACTCTCCTAAGTGATGTTGCCCAACACTGTTCCTTAAGGTGCAATGCTGAGAGCTAAGGCACTGGACAATTCTGTTTGGTGTCTGCAATAATTGTCAGTCGCCATTTATGGAGAAGGTGATGTTTTTTGTATCCGTTATCTGCAGTCTGAGCATCTGCTGTTGTTTTGTGTTGAAGAATTTCTTGTCTTGTTAAATGTGAATGCAAATAAAGATGTGTGTGTGTGTGTGTGTGTGTGTGTGTGTGTGTGTGTGTGTGTGTGTGTGTGTGTGTGTGTGTGTGTGTGTGTGTGCGCGCGTGCGTGCGTGCGTGTGCGTCCTAACAGCCAGTAACCACCACAGAAAGCAGTCGGTATTAATGGTAGACGAGCTGCTATGTGCGTACCCCCACCAGCTGTCCTTCTCCGAGGCTGGCATGAGGGTCATGATCACCAGTCACTTCTCCCCCAGAACGCGCCTCACCATGGCCTCACGCATGCTCATCACAGAGGTATGCATGCAATCACAAAACACGCACGCATGCACAAACACACATTCTCACATACTGCACCAATGTGATGCTGCTGGTGGTAGTTATTTAAAGGTAAGGTTGCTATTGTGGTGTGGTATGTCTTTCAGGGAATTTCTCTCATAGATAACTCGATCTCTTGACATGCTCTACTTCTGCTAGGTTTCCAATACTTCATTCATAACTAAAAAAACGGAAGGCATGGTAACCACTGATTCAGTAATATTTGCAACAAATCATAAAAGCACTTGTGAACTGTCGCTATTCAAAATAACTCTTCAATTAATTTCTTTGTGGTCATTTTTTTCCCGTTTCAGTGCTATTTACTATTTTCAAGATTCACTGCATCTTCAATACTTTTCCCTTTTTCCTTAGTGTTTTTAAGGGAAGGTATTTAAAATCTGACCTCTGTCTAACATGTACTCTATACATGGATGGACAGTAGTTGTACCAAAAACCCAACTACCAGCAGGTAGAAATTGTTTATATATTCTTAAATAACTCTATAGTTTTATTATGAAATCCATATCTGGCTGAATCCTCACCATGGAGTTATAGCTCATCATAGACTGGTAGTGCAGTCGTCGTGATTGTTTAATACCGGTATTTAACTTTTTAACTTTATACGTTGTAACTTTATGATGGATGGAAGTAAATTTCTCTCAGATTGGCCTGAAACCTTGTCCAATTTCTTCACATTTCCATTGGCTTTATATGATATATATATATATATATATGGCATAAAGCTGTGATTATACACTAGAGCTACAGTAATGGATGTAAGCTGAACTGTGATTAGGCTGTGATTAGGCACTCCAGGTTACTTCATCCTCCTCATCAGATACCTCGCTGAGGGCGATGGTGCGCCTGTGGTTGGCCCGTATGCAGCTGTCAGCCATGTTGCTTTGAGAAATTAGTCTCGAGATTCCGCCAAGAGTGACGCTACTTCCGTCCAAGTTCAACTGTGTCAGATACATGTCCTTCAGAAATTCGAGACCGTGATCTGTGATGCGCGTCCTGCTCAGATTCAGCTTAAGCATCTGAGGGCAGTGGACCAGACCCCTCCTCGCTACAGTGTCTCCCACCCGTGTGCTGGCCAATCCCAGCACCTGGAGCTGAGGCAGACGGGTGATGAGAGCAGCCACTCCTCGGCTGGTGACGGCTGTGCGATCCAGACAGAGGTCCTGCAGCTCCTGGAGGCTGCACAGTGCAGTGAGCCCAGCGTCAGTCACCTGAGTGTTACTGAGAGACAGACGCACCAGCCTGGTCATGGCCGAGAGCAGCTTGACTCCTTGGTCTGTGACTTGTATGTAGTCAGTTAGGTCCAGCTCTGTCAGCTGACACAGTCTAGAGAGGAAGGACAACCCTGTGTCCGTCACAGAGTGGCGCCCAGGGAGGCTCAGCTGGGTCAGCCTGAGACCTGAGATGATCTCCAGGGCATGGTTTCCATCTGCTACGGGGATCCCTGCCAGACTAAGGCTGGAGAGGGTGGGGTGGTTAGCCAGGTGTTTCAGGGAACACTCTGTCACTCTTGTGCCATCGAGGTGCAGAGTCTGTAGGCTGGACAGCTCTGCCAAGGCAGACACATCACTGACATTGGTCTTCTTGATGCTCAGTAGTCGCAGCTGCGGCGCACAGCGGGGCAGTGCGCTCAGCGTAGCCTCTGTCACCGCTGTCTGGTTGAGGCTGAGCTGGGTGAGGCAGGAGGGAGCCGACTGGAGATACTGTACCATCCCAGCATCACTGACCTTAGTCTGGTCCAGAGACAAGAAGCACAAGCTCTTCAACCCTGCAATGTGCTGAAGACAGGAATCAGTCAGCTTGCTACAGGAGGCCAGGTTGACATACTGGAGTTTGGCCAGATTTGACAAGACAGTTAGACCAGAGTTGGTGATGAGTGGAGAGTTAACGAGGCTCAGGTGCTTCAAATTGGGGAAGCCCCGGAACTGTCGCAGGAGCTCATTGGTGGAGTACGGGTAGCAGTCGAGGACAAACTTCTGTAATGAGCAGCCAAAGAAGAGTTCCAGCGTCCGAGGACACAGCAGCCTAGTGCTGGACATATGGTTGAGCAGCAGCTCGGCAAGCTCGGGTGTCAAGCAGGACAGGCTGCTTATGTACTTCATACTCGGATCATGGGTGATGAGATGGCCAGTGAATTGGGTGGCGAGAACACACAGGGATGGGACAGTGGGGCTTCTGGAGGGTTTACTGGGGGGCGTGGGGTGTCCTTTGGTGGCCTGAGGGTCTTCCCGGTGTCCTGCTCTGTCAAGACGCTCAACCGCAGCTAGACGCTTAGCATCCCGGCCACTAGCATCATCCGGCTCTGCAGTATCCCCCCTCGGTGCGTCCTGGAGCCGGTTCCCCTGCCGTGGCCAGTGGTGTTTTCCTCGTTGAGCCATGTTCCTTGGGGAGAAGTCATCTTGATCATCATCGTCATCATCCTCCTCCTCCTCCTCCACATCGTCATTATCATTATCATCTGAGTGGTGAGTCTCCTCAGCATTTTCTACAGCCCCTTCTGCCTCCATCGTGTCATCCATGCTGGCATCTTCCTCTGCATTTAGCTTCTGACCCCGCCCCCAGGAGTGAGCATGCACATCTGGCTCACCCTGGACAGGGAGCGTTCGCTGTCCATGAGTCTCCTCAGCATTCTCCACAGCTCTTTCTGCCTCGATCGTGTCATCCATGCTGGCATCTTCCTCTGCATTTAGCTTCTGACCCCGCCCCCAGGAGTGAGAATGCACATCTGGCTCACCCTGGACAGGGAAGCGTTGCAACCCACCCTGCTGTCCCTCGACAGGGAGCCCAACCTGATCGGGCAACGGTGGTGTTGATGGAGGAACGGCATCTGCTGTCTGTTCCTCCTGTTCGGCTGAGAGTTGTGTCACTGGCACGGTTGATTCTCGGGGGGTCTCCTGAGGGGCAGGCTGGACGCAGAGGGCAGCGCTGGGTGTGAGACCGAGGGAGAGGAGAGAGCAGTCCAGATCTGTGTCCCCGAAGCGCTTGCGTGGGAAACCCTGTAGAAGAGAGAAGGATGCCAGCGAAGGGTGCTGCTTGGAGATGTGCTCCACCACACTCCGCAGAGGAGTATCAGCTGCAAAATGCATAGACATGGACTCTCCAGAGGGCAGTCGAATCATGAGTGTGCAGTTATTATCTCTGTTATTCTGAATCTCTCCTGCCAGCTTCTGGCCTTGGTCATTGGAAGAAGACTCGTTGGTTACACAGGGTTTGATCTCTGTCCGGCTCTTCCGGTCATCAGCAATCCGCTTCAGCACCAAGTCACGCTCCAGTTGCTTCTGTCTTCTCGCTGCCTTGACCTCCTGAGCCATACATTGTATCTGCTGCTTGCGAAAGTCGCTCATGTCTGGTTTGATACGGGACTCCACTGGTGGTGGGTCTAGTGATGTGGAGGGATGCTGAGGCGGTGTCTGGGCCAGGGATGGGCATGCGCTGTTGTCAGAAGTGCATGGGTGCGTGGCCTCTCTGGGAGTGTTGAACGCAGCAAGTGCTGTCGCAGTTGTCTGAGAGGTCCGCGTCGTCAATCTAAGCCGTGGTTTCTGTTCTTGAAGGAGCCATTCCGCTGCTTGTGGAACAGAGAACTTTCCTGCCTGAACTGCAGACGTGATCTGTTGCTCCGTGAAGCCCATCTCTTTCAGGGTGGCGACCAGCTCCCCAATAGTCTGAGAGTCACCCGAATCCCCTGCATGTGAGTCAGAAGCAACTGGGTTTTGGGAGTTTTGGGGAAGCTTGAACTCAGAAGGGGGAATCGTAGTCGGTTGAGCGGGCTGCGGCACTTGCGTGAGCCACTCTGCTGCTTCTGGAATAGAAGACTTACCTGCGTTAACAGCAGCCTTGATCTGCTGCTCGGTGAAGCCCATATCATTCAGTGCGGAGAAGAACTCTCCGGAGGCCTGAGAGACACCTAAATCCATTAACATCAGCTATCCACAGGCAAAACAAGCTAAAAAACCAAGCTATATGGGCAGGGTAAGATCTTAATTGGTTAGCATCAGTAGCAAGCTCCCCACAACATATTCCGCTGTTCGTCTTCAGCTCATTTAAGGTCATTGACACACCAGATGCGGATCTGACGACATCACACATTACAGACCCATGCCAAGTGACACCAATTAGCACAGCAGGCACCTTGCATAACCTTTAGCAATGACAAATAACTAGGTGATAATCTCTTTGTTTTGTATTATAGTTCAAGTTGACTGATTTTGTGTGTTGTCTGTGTGTCTGTGTCTCTGTGTGTGTCTGTGTGTGTGTGTGTGTGTGTGTGTGTGTGTGTGTGTGTGTGTGTGTGTGTGTGTGTGTGTGTGTGTGTGTGTGTGTGTGTGTGTGTGTGTGTGTGTGTGTGTGTGTGTGTGGCGCGCGCACACGTGCACATCTGTCCTCCAGAGACAGCGTCTCATCAACAGCCGGTCTTTCATCAATGGAGACTCCGATGTCCCTGGGAAGGGGAAAGGGGGAAACAGGCGAGGCCAAGAGAATGGTCTGGCTGGCCTAGAGAGGGGAGTCAATGGTCGACGCGACGACCGTGAAGCTGGCAACGAGACAGAAAATGAAGACAACGAAAACAACGAAAACGATGAAGAAGAGGAGGAGGAAGATGACGCAGGACCCTTTGTGCCATTCCAGTGCCCAGGTAGATCATTAAGATGGATCATTAACACTTGTGTTATCTAGTGGTGCATTGAAAATCGAGTCACCAGCCAGCGATGTTTCCAAGCCAGCTGTGTTGTGTGGACTTGATGTCTTGTGTGTGTTAATTGCATTTGTGTACATGAACAAATTGATTAAATTACTGCAGTGACAATAAGAATATGCATCTGCAATTTGACAGTGGTTCAGGAGATACATTGCCCACTTGGGAATTCAAAGGTTCCTGGTTCAATCCTGGCCTAATGTTGAGGTGTCTGACAATGTAGGAGAGATTGTAATGAAATTGAAAAGGGCTTCGAATCAAAGTGTTATATTCAGTAAATTCACCACTTAGTAACACAGTGTGGCAGTAAAAAAACAACAACTCAATTCTTCCTTTTTTCCCATTATGGAAATGGCCTTACATTACCTCCATACCACCTGTCCGTCCACACCTTCATCTCACACTGTCTTCATGTTAACCTTCAGTTTCTTACGGTTTTGTTCCCATTACAGCCGGGCTGTTTACCAAGTTGAAATGGCTCCTAGCGTGGCCTCTGTGTCTGCTGCTGTACTACACCGTGCCTAACTGTAACAAACCACGCTGGGAGGAATGGTTCATGCTCTCCTTTGTGTCGTCTACTCTCTGGATTGCTGCATTCTCCTACGTCATGGTGTGGATGGTAAGAGCACATCATACCTGGGCATTATGCGGCCCGGGGGCCAAATGCAGGCCTTTGGCTGACTCTGGCCGGCCCGTGAAAGGGTACTGTGGTTTTCAACCAGTGGTCCGGGGACCACCAGTGGAGTTCCAGTTAAAAATACAGTAGAAAGTTGGCTAACCAGATGTAACTCTTTGAGAGCGTAAAAATGAAACCATTTCAAGTGCACAGCTCCCTGTGATGTGTGGCAGCAGCAATAAAAAAATAGCCCAAACTGGCCTGCTGCCAAAACTTAAATTTGCCAAAATATGCACACAAGTGTTAAAGTAACAGCATCTTTTCATCAGATAGTCAACCCAGATGGTTACTTTTCCGTCAAATCATTTCTGAGATCAAGATCGGACTACTTTTTTTTTTTTTTTTTACACATTAAGAAACTCTGATCTTGTACATACCGTATTTACAAATAATTGGCATTGTCTGTCTTCAGCTACACATGCAAAAGTATAAAATACATAGCAAATAATCTTCTCATCTTTGCATATACATCAGTTAGCCTTTGCCTAGAATAGATCATTATTTATGGTTAGGGTCTTGATCATAAGAAATCACGCAGTGAAAGCTCTTCTTGCTCATACCATGTCTCCACAAGATCCCAAGTCCGACATTGCTGTTATGCACATCTGTAAAACATTTTAAAGTTCTAATAACTAGCAGTGGAAAGTAATCAATAACACATGTAGCAGCTCTGCACACCACTAGGTTGCATTGTTTAATACATACTGCATGATTTGATTTGTTTTCTCTCAACAGGTGACCGTGATTGGCTTTACTCTTGGAATCCCTGATGTCATCATGGGGATCACCTTCCTGGCCGCAGGGACCAGCGTTCCAGACTGCATGGCCAGCCTCATAGTGGCTCGACAAGGTGGGAACACATACTATACACCTCATTTGTTGCGTATACACAGATATACAAGCGAGCAAGCTCAATCACAGACGCAGACATGCGCACACGCACACGCACACACACACACACACACACACACACACACACACACACGCACACACACACACACACACACACACACACACACACACACACACACACACACCGAGCAAGAGACTAACTATAAAGCAGCATCCTATCAACCGAACCAATCAATGGGAATCAAAGGGAAGCCACTTTCAAAAGAAAAGAAAGGGAACAAACACCAAAGGAGCTGGTTGGATAGAGGGAGGCGGCGTGTCATCGTGTTTCTGCCCTTCTCTCCCTGTCTGTGGTGTACGGCGAGGAGGAAGAAAAGGTGACAGGAAAGGGAAGACAGCTCCGCGTGGTGTCTATCGCCACCCTTTCATCTGGGTTTATTTATGTTCCCTTCATCCAATATTTAGCGGCCTGTGTCTTTCACTCGTTCTGTCTGTCTGTCTGTCTGTCAGAACGGACGAACAGACAGTTTGTCCGTCCGTTTGACACACTCACCACAGCAAGGGCTTGTCGACCTGTTGTTGTTAGTTTTTATGACACTGATTGCATCTGAAAATGTTTTCAACATCTTAGGAAACTAAGGTCATCGGCCAATGAGCAACGAAGAGTAAAATTTATAACCACAACAGCTGTTGCTCCGAATGTTGTGATGTGCAAACAAGCTCACAACGTTCCCACCAGCAAGTGACCTTCCTCTGGCACCTGAAGAATTGCATTTTCACCCTGCGCCAGTGACTATGTGATTTAGATATGCATAACAATTTGATATACATCAGCTAATGAGCCACATGGCTCAACTCTGCCCTCTATTTTGCCCTTAGTTAGTTAAGCCGCAAAGTTATGCAAAAATATTGTAATGAAGTGGTCTTCATTTTTCCTGTCAGTCTGTTAGCACCTTTGTCCACCAGAGGGTGCTGAAAATGTAAAGAAGTGAAGTGACTGTTTCTATCTCTTTCTCTAGGAATGGGCGACATGGCTGTATCTAACTCCATAGGCAGTAATGTGTTCGACATATTGGTGGGTCTTGGCTTGCCTTGGACTATCAATACCTTGGCCATCAACCACGGCTCCTCTGTAAGCACCACACCCTTCACTTCATGATGTGTAGTCATTTATTTCACCTAGAAAATAGATTTTGTAACCACAATCACAGTTCTGTAGTTATGCGCTGTTGAATAAAGCTTGTTATGAACAAAAATGCAACCTCGCAAAAGAATCAGAGATGAATGGATTTTCATAAATCATTTGCACTGGGGCTGATGCAGACATGCTTTTAATTTTCCTCATTTCCAGTTGTATCAATCGCCTAGCAACCTAGAATCACTCCTATGATGATGAAGAGCAATCTTTAGCATAATCACTGAAACCATGGTTCTGATGTCTGGGTACTTGCAGCTTTGCTTCTAATTTCCATCCTTACAGCAATCTTCTTCCACTTTCTCTCCACCGTTTGGTGGGTCCATTCATAGAACACACATGGATGCGTGTCATCCAATGAGTGCGCCATACTCGACACTATCACACTAACGGCACAGGGCTGTCAACTGTCAGCACATGGATTAAATAATATAAAGAAGGGTGGGGGCAGACAAAGCTTATTTACAGGATCTATGGGAACAGCAGCTGTCAAGTGTTGATAGTTTTATCGCTGATCAGGCCTGGACTGGGAGCTCAAAACGTACCGGGCAATTTTGTCTCAGAGCGGCCCTCTGAAGACCCTTATAATTAGCGTTGCAATCAGGCGTGCAATCTTTGTGGGGGCTCCGGGGCCTGAGCCCCCATGAGAATTTAAGACATAAGGGGCTCTGGGGCTCGGGCTCCCCGAGTCCCCCGCCCCCCACCCCCACCCCAGATTCTCTGCGCCTGTTCACACATCGGGGCCTAGGTTTCGGGGGTGGAGACTTGCCTATTGTGCATTGACGTCACCTATAGGCAACAGGGCCATCAATGCTAATCAGTCTTTTGTTTACCTGTAGGGTATAGTGTGTAAATTTAAGCTAGGGCTGTGTTGTGCTTACATTTAGTTATTTAGTTTTTATTTAGTTTCAGTTAATGGATATATATATTTTTTTTTAAACTTTAAAATACATAACACAAGTATACTGGTGTATCGCAGGGTTTTTATAGTTAACTAAAACTAACGAAAAAAACGATAACTAAAATTAGTTAGTTAGTTTTAGTTAACTATAAAAACCCTGCAATAGGCAGTCTCATTTGAAGAGGACAGAGGGCCGCCAGCACTGATTCGTGGGCCGGTTTTGTGCAGATTTTTTTTTATTCATTATTATTATTTTTTTAATTAAAACACGACATTAACGGCCCCGGGGGGGTCGGCCCACCGGGAAAATGCCCTGTATGCCAGACTGTCAGTCCACCCCTGGTTTTATCGCTGATCACGTGCTCGTCGTGTTCTTACCGTGGGGCAACGCGCACCAAACACGACGAAGGCGCAGAACACGACGAAATGTAGATTTCGTTCTTTAATCCATCTATTAGTCCGTGCGCATCGTCTGATAAAGATTCCGTGGCTGACTTTCATTTGGCACAGAATGGGCGAATGGGACATTTTTTTTTGTCCCATTCGCACCCATTCAATCCAATGCATTCAAAAGCCTTTCCTGGAATCTTCCCCTGAATGTCGTGGAGCGCATGGGTAGATCCACTAGGGCTAGACGTCAATTCCTGACTTTTGACCCAGAAGTTTTTGCTCAGATCGTGAGAGGACAGGTTAGTCAAGACACCAGAAACAGCATGACGTCATCGCACATCCTGTTTAGGAGATCTGGCGCTTCAAAATAAGTTTTGTTTACCGAATGCACTAGCTTGAGCCGTGGCATATAGCAGAAAACAACGAACGCGCGCTCGTGGTAAATGAGTTAATACTTGAGTACATACTTACAGTACATATACATATGTACATATACTGTCTACCACTGAAATTACTGCGTGTTGTCTTCTCAGGTCAAGCTGAACAGTAAAGGACTGATCTTCTCTGTGGGTCTCCTGCTGGCATCTGTCTTTATAACAGTAAGTGTTGAGTAACTCAGGCCACGACCTCGGCAGTCAAAAGGGTCTTACACAACATTGTGTCTAGTCACAAATGGGCCACATATCATGCATAAATGCAAAAGCATTGGACCCACCGACTGGTGCGTCCTGCAAATCAAGCTTGAGATCCACTTCTTTCAGAGTTGTAATCTTGTCTCACTCCCTGTCTTCCTGTGTGTGTGTGTGTGTGTGTGTGTGTGTGTGTGTGTGTGTGTGTGTGTGTGTGTGTGTGTGTGCGTGCGTGCGTGCACCCCAGGTGGCAGGCGTACATTTTAACAAGTGGACGTTGGACAGGCGTCTGGGCATTATGTGTCTCCTCCTCTACACAGTCTTTGTGTGTTTCTCCTGTCTCATTGAGTACAACATCTTCACCTTTGTCAACCTCCCCACCTGTCGAGACTGAACCACACAACCACCAACGCACACACACATACACACACACGCACACACCCACACACACACACCCACACACACACACACACACACACACACACACACACACACACACACACACACACACACACACACACTCATGCACACGATTACCGATTTAACACGATCACCTTATGTTTTCACTTGGCTCTTTCATCAACAATTTACTAGTTGATTTGTGTGAAGTGAGGGACACTCTTATCATCATGCATCATCATACACATCACATTCCATGCTCCGCCAATCAAATAATTTCTGTGGTACAAGTACTACTACTGGTAAATTGTATGGTTTCATATTGTGGATATGAAAACCACTAAATGTCACAAGCCATCATGAAGGACAGGACTCAGGACACAAAAAAACAGACTACTGCCTGCTGCTCTTTTGATAGATTTTATTTTGAAAAACCCAATATCAGTTCAAATATACCAGGGGCTGATGTTTTCTAGCTGCTAACCAGCTGAGAGGAATGCTGGTATTAAACGTTCTGAATATTGTTAATGATAATAATATAAGCAATGATATTTAGTGTTGATTGATGTTAACTGTATTGTACATTGGTGGTAATAATGCACTGAACTGTTTATGTCTGCTAAACATGACTTAGCCCATGACATGAACTGAATTATTTTGACAAAGAACTGTATCAATTATGGCTTTTCTAATATAATCATACTATAATTTCAAAACACTTCAATCAGCTGTCTTGTTGATCTTGTTGCTCAAGGTCTAAGGCAAGGCACTGACACTGCCAGGGTTAGCGGTTACATTCCCTACAAAGCATTAGCACTGCTGTGGTTAATGGTTCAATTTCTGTGTAAATCAATGTATAAAAGAACGTACTTGCACTGCCAGGGTTTGGGGATTTCATTCCCATTGCCATGACACATGCTTTACACTGCACAATCAAGTCATAAGTCATATAGTGCAAGTGAACTCCTATATTGCATTATTGACAGTTATGTGCAATGCTTGGTTTACAAGTCTAGGTATGGTTCTTTGTCTGACAGTTAGGTGTTTTCTGGTAAATATGGGCTCAAGTAATTTGACCAGCACAGCAGCCCAACTACTAGGAAACACACACACACACACACACACACACACACACACACACACACACACACACACACACACACACACACACACACACACACGGAGAGAGAGAAACAGGGCATTAACCTGTCACTTTTTTCTAACTGTATATCATTACCACCAGTAGCTACTTGTGTGTCCCCCCTCCTTGTAAATAGCATAATACCCATGTAAATAGACCTGCATACCGAAGTTATTATTTATTGCGTCACGACTTGCACATTCCTCTGCATGTCATGGACATATCTAAACGACTTACATATCAACTGGGGCAGAATTTGTTACGTTTCATTTGATTATTTTTTTATATCTATTTTGGTCCCTGACATTTTATTGTTTTTGATTGGATCTCAAAGTTTTAAACCCCTGTTAGGTGTGCTTGTCAAGCCCGACTCTTATATGTGACAGCCAGACCTGCCCCAGTCTGAGAGAGGTGGTGCTGGGCAGGCTAGCTGGTGTATGTTCCCAGACAGCATGGCTGATGTGGTACCATACATTCCAGCATCAACATTTGACATGGACATTTTGAGGATTTTTTGTAAAAGTATTACTTTTCTACTATGAAAACAAGTTTTCTTTTAATTATTATTTCTTTGTCTCATTAATAATGTCAAACAACAATGTGACTAGTATTATTATCATATGCCACACCAAAATGAGCTCTTTGCTCCAATGGTACTTTGTGCCACGTGTGTTTTTTGTGGAACTGTATGTACTATGTAGCTGAGAATCACCTTATGGGATTATAGTTTATACACTTGTATATAAAAAAGTAGTTTCTTCTGAGGTTATTTGTCCTGATAGGTTAGTAGCCTATAGGTTAGTTTGTGGAAGGTTACTATAAGTCATGTTAAATACTTAAGTGCAAATTGAACTGCTGAATTTATACTATATTGCTTCATATATGTGTGTTTGTTTTTACTGATTGTTCTTCTCTCCTAAAAATGTGTGCTGATTATAGGGTACCATCCTTGTAAGATGAAGCAGATTTCTAGGGGAAATAATGTCTGGGTTTTACATTATTTTTGTCTTTGTTTTGTTTGTATGCTCTGGTGTGTTCGGAATCAGAATAAGGCTCAATGAATAATTATTATTGTTGATCACTGTTGATCTCACAGTGTATGCTGCCACCTAGGGCCCATTCTGACAACCAACACAGTAGAACTGGACTGCTGCCCTTTGCAGTGGCCAAAACAGCACAGCATTAGATGACCAGCCAAGAAAGCTACTTCCTCTCTGAAGCATGGATTTGCAACATCCTGTCCATGTGGGGAAGAGCAACAGCAAACGAGGCATTTGGCCTGCATGCATGGAGTGCACTGCCAGTTGTTTGGTTTATAACTATCCACCAAGAGAGACTTTTATAACCAAACTAAAATATACATTTTAGGTTTGGGGTTTCAATTTTATTTTTAATCGAGAACTTTAATGTATTTTGTAATGCATAATGTTTAGAGCAAATATGTTAGGTTCGTGGTGCATAAATGTTCCTATTAGTTTTTAGACTGTGTAACCTGTTGGTGCACCTGAAAATGACTTTATTACACCTTTGTAGTAGGGGCGGGTCAGCCGACCAAAGCACCTCAACCACATAATGCCCAAACTGTTCAAATTATCAGATGAGTGGTCATGCAACTG
The DNA here is from genome assembly GCA_039105355.1 of Benthosema pterotum. Classification (NCBI taxonomy): domain Eukaryota; kingdom Metazoa; phylum Chordata; class Actinopteri; order Myctophiformes; family Myctophidae; genus Benthosema; species Benthosema pterotum. Next base: position 25,658,115 of record CM076974.1, on the reverse strand, counting down.
CCAAATACTTGTTCGTAAACATTTTATCTGTCAAAAACTGCTGATTTTCTGACAGCAGCCCTTAAAATGTCAGTTTATATCATGAGGAAAATGAAAATGAACCATTTTATTTCTCTGATGGAAACGTTTTGCTTTTGTTTCCTGTTCAGTGTTAATTTATTGGCCAGCAGTTAAAGCTGTCAACTGAAGTTGCTACAATGAGATATTTGTACAGTATTTAGAATGTACAAAGTATTACTTTTTCTTTTTATTATTTTCCAAACATGTTGGCATAATGATCTATGTATTTATTTATAACAGGACAGGTACAGTATATGACTCTGAGATATTACCGGAAAACAGGGTTTAAAGTGTTTAAATAATATGTAATGCAATAACTATAAGCTTCTAAATGTAAATATGTTGCTAGAATTATCAAAGGCATATACTGGTAGAAGTAAAGAAAAAAATAAAACAAACAAAAAACAAATATATAGTTCTTATATTGAGAATAGATATATTGAGCTCTGTGTTGACTCTGTGCAGGACTGTTATGAACACATTTCAACTCTCACCTCTTGTTTTTATTTTTTACTGAAACAAGTGACATCGTAACTTTATTATGTAAAATTCTCACAATGCTTAATCCTGTAAGCATTAGCAGAACTGAAAAAGGGTAAAGAATAGCGTTATTAGCACTGCCAGAGCTATGAGTGTCTGTATGACAGTGAGTCAGGACATTCTACTTATTTATAATCATCAAGAGAGCAGGTGATTAGACTTGGAACTAAATTTCACAAAATATACCTTTTTGCATTCTTGAAACGGACCAAATTACCACCAAGACACTCACATTTTCCAGTGAGTCATCGTGAGAACATATTTAGATAAATTTGTGATATTCACATGGGTGATATAGACCTATTGCTGATGTACACGTGTACATACATAGGTGTAAATGTATTTCTATATTTTTGTCTCAATCTGTATATCTGTTGAATATATTTTCATAGATCCTAGGTCCCCCTTGTACGCCCCTTTTGTTTCTTGTGTTTGAGAATTCCAGAGCTGTTTCCCTCTCCCCCGTCCTTTGTTTACTCGCATGGAAATATTTTAATATAATAAATTATTTATGGTGACTCTAACGTGCTTTGAGATTAGATTATGATGCTGTTAAAGGGGGCACTGGGTTTGATGGAACTGGATTTCCTGGGTGACTGTACGCTGTGGCTGGTAATAGGCTACTGTACATGTCATGGAGTAGAAAGACATTTGCAGAAGATGGCTGTTTGTCTATGTCTCTGGAACTGTTAGCCTTTCCTACAGGAAAGGAGCAGAGTGATTTGTGTTTCGATGTCTCGGATGTAATTTTAGACATTTTGCTACATGAGCATTAATAAAGTTGTCTTTGCTTAAGGTAATGCATTCCTTGCGTTGATATATATTACACAACTACCCTCCATCACAAACATAATTGAATGAATGAGTCGAAGGTTGGGGGGGGGCTCTAGGCTCTACAAATAGAGCAACTTTCACTCTTTGGATCAATAGTAGCGGACCACATAGATCACAATTTGGTTTGCATGTCTTAGAAAATGTATTCCCCTTTGCTTTCTTGGTCATGACAGCTGCAACTTATGATTTACACGGTCCTGGGGAGAACACCTGTAGTGGCAGAGGGAGGAGGAGCACTCACTTCTAATTTAAGTGGAATTTATGATTAATGCTCCTGTCCAATGAATCACTATGGGGATCCAGCCACCAGGTGGCGCAGACACGGAATATTACACTCTTGAACAATTTCACTTTTCACTTTTCACTGGAGTTCAATTGTCATTCAAGGTGAGGAGGTATCTGGCCCTGCCACGAGCTAAATAGTAAAGAGTAAATACTTTAGGTATGCTCTAAGGCAGGGGTGGGCAATTATTTTTCCCAAGGGGCCAAATGAGATACAAAAAATATTGTGGAGGGCCAAAACTAAAGGCTGAACTAAAGTCTGCGTAATATTAATTTAATTTCAAGATAAAAGTAAGAGTAAGACCAACCATTTTGACACCAGGGCCATCTATTTATTCAGTATTTGAGCCACAGACCACCATTTGATTTCATTTCAGCCCCACAGACTCCAAAACTAAAGATTTATTTTGCTTTTGTCCACAATACCAGGCTGGATTTCACAAGCAGAACAGGCAAACCTAGATCAAAAATGACCATTCTTTTACATTATCTGGCTAATTCAGATAAATATTGAAATAATAACTCTTGAGAGCGTAAAAATGAAACCAAATGGACCCGCAAGGGTCCATTTGGTTTCATTTTTACGCTCTCAAAGAGTTACATCTGGTTAACTTTCCATATTTAACTGGAATTCTCTCAAGGACCACAGGTGGTCCACGGGCCGGTCAGAGTCAGCCAAAGGGCCGCATTTGGCCCCCGGGCCGCATAATGCCCAGGTATGCTCTAAGGCCTAATGCAAATAAAATAAATAAATAGAGCCAGCTCTGTAAAATGTACAATTTGTAGGCTACATGCTGATGTTATAATGTACACCTACAGTTATGGTAGAGTATGTGGCTGTGCATAAGGTTGCAGGTACCTTAGCCATGGAAACGCACCCAGGTACCTGCTCCTCACCCTAGCCTTAGTGACTAGGGTGAGGAGCAGTGGTTCTCAAAGGCACTAGGCCTACCTTTAAGACGGTAGTGTACAGTAGCTGAAAGATAGAGAAATAACATTGCATGGTGGGGCCCCGGTAGGGCCAACAAGGAGTGAGGTTGGGCCCCTGGCTGTGGCAGCCTGCACACATGACCCGATGAAGATGTAATGTGATCGAAACGCTGTCGTATTCCTTTGCCTGAATGGTTTGGGGAGGCCAAATTTGGTTAGACATAGTATTAAGACAGGTGAATCCCATGACTCCTTCAAAACCACTCTCAAAGAACACCTACTGGCAGCAGCAATTCGAAACTGGCCACCATAAAAATGTGTTTACCACCCACCCCCCTTTTTCAGGGGTTTTCAACGTTTTTGGTACAAGGGCCCACTATTTATTCAGCATTTGAGCCACGGACCACCATTTGATGACATTTTAGCCTCACAGTCCCAAAATGGGACTGATTTATTTTGGTTTAAAGGTATAGTAAGTGATTTGGAAAACCCTCCAGTCCCCTCGGTAGCATGATGTGTACATGCACGCACTCTAGAGTAATAAAATACAGAGGCCTGACTGGAGCGACAGCCCCGCCCCCTTGCCGTTCATTTCAATGCAAGTTGCTCATTGGCGCATGAAGCACCCGGGAAGACCGCCGGAAGTGCGCCTATTTCCGCATTTGACCACCAAAATTTGGTGGTCAAATGCGGAAGTATTTCTCCATGAACGCGCCCGACGCAAGGGATTATGGGAACCATGAACGAGCGCCGTCGCGCACGAGCAAAGGAAAAAAAACATCAAAAAGCATCAAAAACAAGCTTTTGGGTTTGCATTGAGCTTATTATCTGTCATATAATACATACGTTATGTTTTCAGAGGTAGTATATGACGTGAGGACCGCTGGTTTATTCAGAAAACAACTTAAATACAAACTGCCCTGTCCACGTGCACAAAGCAAACGAGCGTGCGTGCTCTCCGGCGGTCGTGCATGAATTCCACCCGCCTGCAGTACCAGACTTGACCACCAGGGCCCCCCCTGCTTCAAGCCTAGAGCCACTGACTGGAGGTGTGACATGCACGCACTCTAGAGTGAAGGGAAGTGCAACAGGCCAGCAGCATATACATCAAGACCCACCCCTACTCGATCCTGGTTGGAGGAAGGCCTCCTCTCATCCTGATTGGATGAGAGGAGGCCCAAAGCCCCAAACTGAAACTAGGGTTTATTGACCCCAGGGGCTCACAGGGGACAGGGAGGAACTCCTTATATGGTCACCACACTATAGTAGGGAGGATTAGATCACAAAAAAAAGAAAAGAAAAAACAATATTTGAATCAAGTGAAATCACTTACTATACCTAGGGTCACTTACTATTCCCACAGATACTATACCTATGGCATGGACTGGCCATAGGGCATAGCGGGCATTTGCCCGGTGGCCTGCAAGGCTTTCTGGCCTGCTGGCCACCTGGTCACGACGTGAAATATAATAATTATAATTTACACAACATTGAAGTAGGCGAATGATGGTATATAAGCGGCTTATATAAGCCTAATGTGTTAGTATAGTCTGTTGTAGATGCTAAAATGCTGCTATCTATGCGTTTTTGACCCACCAAAAGCCCCAAATTTTTCCAGCCGCCCGGCAAAGCCGGGCGGCTGGAGGTGTCGTCGCCGGGCAGCTGGGAGGTGGCCTGGTCTAAGTACAAAATGCCCGGCCTGAAAAAATGTCCCAGTCCCACAGAGACTATACCTATGGGATGTGAGGGTTTGAGAGGTTGTAGATCTGACCAATCTGACTAAAAGCACTGTGCAGTAGCCTATAGCCAACATGCAGGGTCTACTCTGCACTGTCAGCAGGCCCTAGCTACGTCCTTCCATTTTCACTAGGCCTAACAACCAAACAGGTTCATCGTCCACCACCACCACTACAAACAAAGCATTTCTACCTTTGACGGCAGGGCCTGGGGTCTGGGCTACCGTCTCTTGTTTGCATGTATGTCTTCATTTCTGTCTCTGCTATAACATTTATTTTGTCCCACTCTCTCTCATGATCCGGACCCTCCCACGTCTTTCGCTCTCTCTCTCTGCACATCACTGCAGAATGTAGAGCAGCATTTTCTCTCCGCTGACACTTAATAGACCAATCACTCGCTGTATCAGAACATACTGTTCAATCAGATCAGAGCGAGGGCGGGATCTTTCCAACACTACTCTCAAAGCTAAAAAAAATCACTGGATTGAGAGAGAAAGCGAGCTAAAGAAACACGGTGGAGAGTGGGGTGGGTGCGTGGACACTGGAGAGACCAAGGATATATAACCAACAGGCTGCGCGGGAGGACTTCTCTGATCTGCGTCAAAAGGGCATTTGCACATTAACACACGGATATTATAAAGACGCGACCGTCACCCACTGGTTAAAAAGAGTGTCCGTTTGACATCTGGCAAAATAACACTGCCCTCATTTCGCGAGGCGTCTTTTCTTTCCCCCCCGTACAGACAGACAGACAAACAGAGACGGAGAGAGACCGAGAGACAGGCCAGGAAACGGTTTATAATTCATGAAAGGGCAGAACGTTGCTGCTGCAGGGCCGAGCGCAACGCAGAGCAGTACTGAACCTCCGGGGCGTGTTGTCGCTCATATAAAATAATAACAAATAAGCCAAGCGGAGAGCAGAACCGCAGCGTGCAGTTTTCCTTTTGAAAGGCTCTCCCGTGCCCCGCTGCTGCTGCTGCTGCCATGTCGTTGGCAGAAGGGACGTGCGAGTACGAGGAAGGAGAGTATGGGAGGGCGAGCAAGAGGCTAAAAACGGGCGAAATAGAAGAAGGAGAGGACGAGCTGGAGGAGGGGGAAGACTCCGACTCGGAGTCGGTGGGGGGAGGAGGACTTCCTGGGAACATTGATGCCGCAGCGGACAGCCGGGCCCGATGGAACAGCACCAGTAGCAGCAGCCAGTATGGAACTGGAAGAAGGGTGAGATATTGTTTATGTATTATTATTACTACTACTACTACTACATGTAATGTAACATTAAAGGGGAACTCCACCCATTTTCAACATTGTATTATGTCATATACCTTTAGAGATGTTGTGTGGTCCTGGACATGATGAAAAAGTTCCCCCAATTCTGTATTTCCTAAAAAATGGAGGTCTGAAAAAAACATTAACATGATGAAATACATCTGATGACATCATCAAGGTGTATTTCACCATGTTAATGTTTTTTTTCTTTCAGACACCTTTTTCCTGAGAGGGTACAAATGGAACCAAATTGGTTAACATTTGTATCCTCTCAGGAGAATTTCTGAAAATGGGTGGAATTCCCCTTTAACCCAGTGTGCAGCAGAGCGGGGCTTCTCCTAATTCCCATTACACGTTCCACTATTTTTTCACTGTCGCACTCTAAACCGCATTCCATTTTTTTCTGCTGTTCTACTTGCTTTGTGTATAGCCTTGGTAGTACTATATATAGACAGAGACGTTTTCCTGTTGTGGTGGTAGTGTATTATTATTTTTTAAGCCCAAGGTATGCCAATGCAACTAGCCCTGATCCAGTTTGTTTTGTTAGCGAGTCACTGGACCCTACTAGCCATGCTTCACAAATGACACTCATGTTTCAGGGCTACTGGACCACAGTGCTACTGTGCAAACTTACTATAAAGCCTGCTGGCAACTCCTTGCAACATGCCTGTAACGCAACCGGTGCGGTTTCGTTTCGCATAGCACACAAGACGGAACCATGGTGCAAGCTCGCTCCTGGAGCTTGCACCATGGTTCCGTCTAGTGTGTATAGTATTACTGTGTGTATGAATTGTGCTGCGATCATGTCGTTGGCCTTCCTTGCCAAGATAAAAATGCACGGGAGGGAGGCTGGATTTGCTCTGCTGTCCAAACCACTGTACAGGAGCACAGGAGCAGTGATTGTGCGCCTGTGACGGTGTGACTGTGAATTGACATTTTTATGTCATTTCGTCACTGGCTTTCGCACTGTCACGTAGGCCTGAGCTAGTGAGCACACACACACACACACACACACACACACACACACACACACACACACACACACACACACACACACACACACACACACACACACACACACACACACACACACTGATCTGATGACAGCTACAGTTAGCAGCATTATCAGCATCAGCATTTCCCCAAATGTGTGATCTAACAAGCTTTGATATTGAAAGACAATTAAATGGCCATAACCCAATGCATTAACGACCAGACCTTTCTATTTGGGTTATAAGTTAATTGTCTTTCTTTGATTCATGTTGACTAATTCGTGTCTTGGGAGAGGATAACTGATTACTACACGGATTACTATTGAAACAAACTTGCTTGTGTAGTATTACGCAGAAGCGGGGATCGAACCCGGGACTCCCACTCGCCAGTCCAACAAGTTGCGCCAATAGGGCTGAGCCCTATTGGCCACCCAACACCTTGAAGGTACATCAATTACATGGGTGGAGTTCCCCTTTAATGCAGGACAAATGTGGCCCGGGAATGGAGAGCTGACCATCCGTAGTTTGAGTGTGAACATGAAATTAACTAGGCCTGCTTAAGCAGCAGTTTTGTTTTCACTAATTGTGAGAAGTTGAACCCACCAACTGAAGGAGAACAGCACAGCGCTCTTTCATAGTGATTGGTCTCTCTTGAGAGACAGGTATGTAACTGTTAAAGGGGAAGTCCACCCATTTTCAACATTCTATATGTTATTAGAATACTCTAGAGGTGCTGGGGTGGACATGATCAAAAGTTCCCCTATTCTGTGTTCCCAAGACATGGAGGTCTGAAGAAAACCACTAACATGGTGAAACATCTTGATGAAGATGTATTTTCACCACGTTAATGGATTTCTTTAGATGCTTCTTTTTTCTGAGAGGGTACAAATGGAACCATTCTGAGATTGCATTTGTACACTCTCAGAAAAAAATGTTGAAAATGGGTGGACTTCCCCTTTAATACAGTAGCCTATTTGTTGTTGACATCCGTGACACCTTCTCATGAACAACAAGGCCAAGGTGGAGCTTGTATGTGTGTGGCTGCTTTTACCACAGTGCGAGTTGTTACTGCTTATCAGCACTCCGCAATGCATGTTTAATTTCATCTGCACATTTTCATGGTCCCGCAAGACTCTGGAAGATGTGTACCTACTGGTACGCTGTATCCTCTCCCTCTCTGGAGAATTGCATTGCAAATACAAATGGGAGTTGTTGTGTGTGCCTTGGGAAAAATGCAGTGTCAATAGCAGTTGTTATTCCACAGACAAGTTGAGACAACCCTCCAAAAATGAATTTACTCTTTTCAGTACACTTGCATATGGTACATCTATCTACTGTACCGGTATATAGGTCTCTGACTGTGTGCATGTCTGTCTGTAGTCTGGCTCTACTGGCTTCAAATTGTACAATCTCATCACTGCACCACCCGGTGTCGAGTCAGTCGGATCCATGGTTGTCCAGAAACGTCAAAATTGCCTCTGCCTGGGCTCTGGACATTGCCCCTGCTCAGGGCCCATATATGGAGCTGCTCTATTCTTCCGTCACACCAGTCCATTTTTTGGGCATTGCGGACACAGAACGACATAAGCTGGCCAATGGTTTAGAGCCCCCATTTGCATCGCTCTAAAACTGATAATAGTATTAGTTACAGTATTAGTAGTAGTGTAAAACCACCTTTAAGACTGAAATGCCCTTGACATGTGCTCTTGGCATTTCATTTTTTTCAAATTTTATAAATGAATGTGTTTGCACAATAAAAACAGCTGTACTTTATATCAATTTCGTTTGCAGAATATGGTTTCGGGCCATGGCGAATCTGGCAATTTTATCCAATTTCCACAGTTGTCTACTAGGGTGTTGGTAACTGGCTGACTTCTAGTGATAAGATGGTTGGACGGAACATTGTTTTTTCACTGTGTTGCACATCCAAAGTGAGTAAGCTATCACTTATGTAGAGAAATATAAAAAAAAAGGTTTATACTGTATATTTTAGGTGTTTAAAACACGCTATTTAGAAAAATGTTTGATTCTTCAATAGAGATTGTTATGAATGCATACCAATTGTGCAAAAATAACTGACTATCTTAGTAATAATTGTGGTTAGGTCCTTACCTTTTTGTGAAGGTAAGGGCTACAATGGCCTGAAATGATCTTATCAATTGAATGATATATCTTGTGGAGGGTTTGTGTGCAGAGTGCACACTGTCCTCACACTCAGACACCATGGGCGGATTGGCCATCTGGAGTACAGGGAGTTTTCCCGTTGGCCTGTGCCAAGTAGTGGCCTGGACAGGCCACCACTTGCCATGATCCAAAATGCACTAGTGGCACTTCCAAAATGCACTAGAATGTGCTAGATGCTCGCCTGGAACATACATTTCAAAATGACCATTAATCTTCTACATTCTCTAGTTGTGTAAATTAAGTTGGGCTAATTCACATGATGAATATTTTAACTCTTGAGGGTGTAAAAATGAAACCAAATGGACCCGCAAGCGTCCATTTGGTTTCATTTTTGCGCTCTCAAAGAGTTACAACTGGTTAACCAGCTTCCTCCACCAGGGTGGCCTGGCAAAGGCAAAACTGTCCCGGCGGGAAATGCCAATCCGCCCCTGTCAGACACACAGGAAGTGGTGAATGACTAAATGTAGAGCTGTAATATGTACAGTAGCTGTATACAGAATGTGAGGCCCGAGGCTGAAGCCACAAAGCATTGACACGTTGAAATGACACAAACAGGATGCAGGATTACGCCTAGTTCACACACAATCAGAATTCTGTGTTTCGGAAAGTAGTATATAAAAGAAATGTATTGAGATGTCTCACACAATAAACCTTGCCAAATGCATTGTTTCATATAAAAAACAAAATCATAAAAATAATATACAGGTATAAAAAACGCAATAACAAAGACTAGCGTGTTTTGCACCCATTACGCATAATGGAAAACCACTATTGCTACGCTGCTATAGTAGACGTCAGCTCTCAGTAAAACACAGGCACATACAATGCGGCTTTACCAGAAACTACGGGGTATGGGAAATCAACACAATTTAGTGAAAATTTCCCAGATGACTGCTATTACTGGTATTTTATCTTCAGTTATATTCGATTGTTATCACCGTAATTTCTGGACTATAAGCCGCACCTGAATATAAGCCGCACCAGCTAAAATTGGGGCAAAATACTCATTTTTCCTTGTATAAGCCGCGCCTGAATATAAGCCGCACCAGACAATAAGGTTCATGTTAGAGCAGTGGTTTTCAACCCTTTTGATACCAGGGCCCACTATTTATTCCGCATTTGACAACATTTTCACCCCACAGGACCCAAAACTAAAGATTTCTTTTCGTTTTGTCCACAATTCCAAGATGGATTTTCGCGAACACACCAGGCAAAACATACAGTAGATATCAAACTGACCATGACTTATGACTTCTTAGTGGTGCTAATTTAGATGTAGAGTTACATCTGGTTAACCAACTTTCCATCATTTAGTCTGGGGGCCCACCTGGAACCCTCTCAGGGACCACCTGTTGAAAACCCCTGTGTTAGAGCACCGTTGGTGGCCATAACCTGTAAAAATCCATAGATTGGCCGTACCGTTGTATAAGCCGCAGGGTCAAAACCATGTAAAAAAAAGTAGCAGCTTATAGTCCGGAAATTATGGTAGGCTAAATCCTCCAAACCCCCTTGAGACAGATTTCTTTTAGTATCATAGGTTTGCAGGCAACGCCAACAGCCATGACTGTTTTTATCATGATTATTTATCTCTGCAGTGCATCACCCATTAGTTAACAAGAATGATTCGGTCATAATGCAAACTGCAGCAAAGTCTAGTTTGTGAACACCTGTCCTGTATAGTGTTATGTTTGTGTGCTGCAGCCTCAACATCAGCTCCTGGCTCTCCGTTGTGGGTGTTCAGAGTATGGACATTGAGAGAGCAGCAGTGGAGACTGGGGTAGGGAGATGTGGGCGGATGGACTGTCCGCATTGTGATTTAGCTGTAGAGGGAGTGGGCGAGAGACTACTGCATCACGTATTGTGATTTAGCTAGGTGTGATTTGGATTTATCTGTAGATTGAGATCTACAGGCAACGATCAAGTTAAATTGTTGATGGGAATCGTATTGCGTTGAAACACTTATTCTGCAAAAAAAATAAAAAAATAAAATGAAAATCCCACAATGGCTGCATCTTGTCCACGTCTTTGGCCTGATTCAGCGCTATGGACGGTCTGGTAAAGATCATGTAAAGTTTAACCAAGGGGTCCTCATATGCCTTTCCTCATGAGTAACAAATTTGCCTTAAAGGACAACTTTATCCTACGTATTTTACAATATATTTTTCTTTTTTGTTATCTACTATAGTAGTAATAAACCCCAGGAAAATATTACTGGCCACAAATGTTATACAATGCCAGTTATACAATGTAATAACTGGCTACAGAACTTGTAAAAGCGTATAAAAAGTTAATTTGATTTGTTGAACTTGAATAGTGTGTTCTTTGTTATTTTTGCAGCGTTCTGTTTATGCTGTTGACTTTATGTTTATGAGAGCCTGCCAGGTAGCCTTACAGGGGAGGTAAGGTATTTTATTTGTGCTATTCTTCCACCATGTCTCTGGACAGCAAGACAGAGAAAAGGCTGGTGACGCAGACTGTGAATAAATGTCACGCACAGACGATTAAGATAGTAGTGGTGGTGGTTACTGGTTGTACAGCGGGTGCTTTTCCAGCCCGCAACACAAATAGTCTGTATTTATAGGCCAGACTAACATGCCTTTATTAAATGTGAAGACAGAAAAAGGGAAAGATTGAGTCTCCAAGTTGAAACAGGTACAGACATTGATTGATTGCATTGGAGATTTACGGTACAATTCAAGCACAACTCGATACAAGTCTGAAAAAAAAAAAATGTGAATGAACAAACCAGTTCATTGTACTGTCTATTGTCTTGACTATTGTCTTATTGCACTGTCTATTGTCTTGACTATTGTCTTGTCTTATTGCACTGTGGAAAATGGAAACGCTATTTCATCCCTGTATATGTCCTGACATACACTGGAGTGACAAATAAAAAACCTTGAACCTTGTACAATGCGGACGAAGCCAACTCGGGTCGTGACAAATCATAATGACACACACAACAATCTTTTGGGACGATGAAATAATTTCTAAGATGAAAAACTAAACAAAAAGTGTTGTATCCTGCCGTTTTCTACTTCTTGCTATATGACGATATTGTGTGTGTCATCATGATGGACTAGTGGAACCGGGCGGTGACGTCACTGCGCAGGTCTATAGACCCTGACAACTGGGTGCACTGGGAGTCATGTCTTTAACCCATTCAGGCCTAAGTCCGCCTAGAAAAAAGCCATTAAAACCTATGGGCGGTTTTGAAAATACCCCCAAATCCTGACTCTATCAAACTCTATCAAATCTGGACTCTACCCAGAGTCCAGATTTGGACTCCCGGCCTGAAGGGTAAAAATCCCAAAATGGACTCCCGTCCTTAAAGGTAAAGGTACACATGTCTTTAAGAACTGAAGAGAGTACAGAATATTTCTGGCCCTTCATTTCAACTATATCAGCACTCTGTAAAGTGCATACTTGTGTGGTGTGCACAAGTAGGCCATGGCCTACTTGTGCACACCATTACATCACCCAATTACATCTCGACGGCGACCACCGACCACGCACCGACGGCTGAACTTGCTCCTGCTCCGCTCACATAAGCAATGAAAGCTTCTCACTGTAACCTAGGAAATGCTCCCGGAAGTGTCTCTCTCTTATCAAATTGGGGCCCATTGCCTGCCAATTGAATTCCTTAATTAATTCCTTAAGTTAGATCACACACAAAGTACCTCCATTAAATGGTGAACCTGTGTGTTGTTGAGCCTATTCTGGTGGAGTCATGAACGTTTGGGCCAATGCTTGCACTACCAGAGGTGACGTCTTAATTGTAAAAATCACATTTCCTGACCCAAATGGACATCCATTCAAAGTGTATATGTAGAATGTTGTAGAAACTAGTAGAATAGTGTGTAATGTAATCTGTTTCAAACACAGCTACAGCCCAAGTCTGTGTGTTTGTGCATGTGTTGGTGTATTTTCAGAGAGGTGTGCGTGCAGGTGTGTTCAATATGAGAGAGAAGAACCGTGACAGGTGGTGTAGGAAGTCTGTATTAAACATTTACACTCTTTACTGTGTTCACTTTCATGTGGATATCTAGATAACCCTGTTCAGGTGTCTAATGCATGGCAGTGGAGTCTGTTTTCAGACTCTAATGACATAGTTGATGTCAAATAAAGGCTAAATGGGGGGTCGGGATGGATGCTATGGTTGCACTTGCAATGGTCTAATCAAATGATTGCTTTTCATCTCGGCTAAAGAGAAATCCAAGTGAAATCCAAAGAGAAATCCCAAGTGCTGCACTTGCACAACGGTGCACAGGGCATATCCATAGTGTCGTCAAACTAATGTGCTTAGGTTGGAGGAGGAGCAAAGTGATCAACTATGCATCGGTAACTCAAACAGAGTTATCAAATATGCATCTATTCTACCGCACCTCAAACAGGCTGCACTGCAAGTTCACCTGGACTGGACACTGAGCAGATGGTCTACTCGACCTCCGCCTAGTCCGAGGTCTGTGCAGCAGTCACTTCACTCCTGTCACATATTTCCGTATCTGTGAATACCTGTTCATCTGACAGTATGTGTATGAGAGCATTGTTGGCAGAATGGGTTTGGTATGCGGATTGCAGAGTATGCTTGGAGTACGTGCATACAGTGTACACTGAACTATGAAAGGAAAAGCTCTGCAGACTGTCTACTGGACTCCATTATGTGGCTGCCCACTATTTTAAACACTCTACTACAGCACCTTAAAAGGTTCAGTGATGTCCAATGGTTAGGCAAACAGGACCTGGTGGTGGTGGTAGGTGTAAAACACTACAGTTGTTGGATGTCATAAAGTTTGCCCCTCTTGCCATTGGCTTCTTGGTTGTCATCATGCGCCAACACCATAGTGTATATTGGAGAAGGATAAGCCAAAAATAAATAGTGGATTTTTATCTGGTTGAAGTAAATTAAATGGCACTAAGAGGATGTCCCCACATGTCTTCTAAACCCGTTGGTTGTACTGCTTTAGGTTTAGGACGTGCCACACTTCCTCTGGACAGAAGTTCTTAAGCAGCAGGGCACGGCTCTGCCCTAACGTGAACGTGAAGACTCGTATGGAAGTCAGTCCATCATTACTACAGATGGTGCCCAAGGAAGGTGTGTTTGCTATGTAAGCAGAGAGCTTGCATATGCCCTTGCATAGAGGACAGGCCTCAGTGCGCTAGACAAAACCACTGCAGTGGCAGCAGTGCTCTGGTACTGGCCTACATTGAACAGTTTCACTGCAGTCCTCCCTCAGTGTTTAAAATAAAGCCCTATTTGTCACATACATTGATTGCATATGTAATTAAATTTGTTTTGTTCTATGCATTTGACCCATCTCCTGGGAGGTGTGAGTCAACATCACAGGGCCAGCTGCGCTCTTTTCAGATGCACCCTTCAGATGGCTCTCTTATAATGCTGATGTTCCTCTTTTGGGTATAATACAATTTTGTCATTGCGTTGTAGTGACTTGTTGATTACAATTGCCCACAGAGATTTCGAAAACATGACTAATGAGAAAAAAATACTTCCCATATCTGCTGTGTGAAGTACAACAACGTGCAAACAAGGAGAATGGATCAAATGGATCACAACCACCGTAAAGACTAATAGTGTATATTCTTGCATAAGTAAACTTGATAGATAGAAATTGATTTATTGGAGATTCTGACCTTCAAATGTACATACCTTCTACTGATTGTAGTGTTCCTGTTTGTATTGTACTTTTTGCTTTGGCAATGCAAACGTATGTTTCCTCATGCCAATAGTCATTTGAATTGAAAAATTGAATGGACTTGTGTTGGGCGAGACAAGGCAGAATAAATTAAAATTTGGACTTGAGACGTGGTCAAGCACATTTACAGTATCTGGTAAAGACTAAAGCCTACCACCACTGGTCCCTGAGAGGATTTCAGGTGGTCCCCAGCTAAATGATGACAGTTGGTTAACCAAATGTAACTCTTTGAGAGCGTAAACATGAAACCAAATGGACCCTTGCAAATAGTGGTCCTTGGGATCAAAAGGATGAAAACCCCTGGCTTATAACAAGCCAGGGGCTTATAACAAGTCCTGAAATGTTTCATGTCAATTAAGTCTTTACCTTGCGTTGTGTTGACCATGTCATTCCACAACTGAGCCTAATAGTTGACTGTTCCTCTTCTGTTGAAAACCACATAGATAAGAATAGATATTATGTATTTTATAGTTTTAGAAACCAAACGCACATACTACTATAGTGAACTAATTATATAATTGCATAATTATAATGATAACATGAAAAGAATCCTAACATGTTAATGAAAACCATTATTCAGATTTAAGTATACAATAGTATCAATAAACTTCCAGATTACATAGTTGCTAAAACCATTTTCAAGGGAGCCCTATACCCTGTTATGGGTGGTGAGTTTCTACAAAATGATTCGTATTTATAATGTTTATAATGTCAAATAATTTTCAGGATTCAAAACATTATAAAAGAAAATCGATGTGACTTCCAGACCAAAACGAATGGGCCCAGGGGCACCAGGTTGCTTCCTGTCCAAAACGGTTGAGAGTTTCTGTGTAGGGGTCCCGGGGGATGGGGGGCTCCTCAGAACGCAAAGCATATGGCCAGGAATATTACCAGGCTGCCAGAACTGGCCCAGTTTGGGTGGCCCATCCCATGTATAAAACAGTACATTTATATTTATAAATAATAATATAATATATATAATAATATAAATATTATATTTATATTTCTTTTTGCATCCCAAAAAAGGTTTTGAGAACCCCTGCCCTACATCATGCATTGGTGCATGCCTCTAGTTTACTTTGTAGTTGCTTGCAACTCTGTTTTCTTTGTTGGCTACTATAAGGCATAGTGTACAATACATACATAAAGGCTTCGGAAGGCTTTTATTGTCATATCACAGGTTTGTAGGTGTAAATCTAACCCTAACTGTTCAAATAATAAAAGACACATACTTGAGTTTAGTTTTATTTCACATGCATACATGTTGTTGCTCTGAGGTGGAAACCTTTATGTCCGCCACCGTTCTTTTTTGTATTAAAAATAAATAAAATAAAATGGTTTCACCTTGTAATAAAAGTAGCAGTGGCTGCAGTGTTAAGTGGAGTTTACTAGACCAGTGTAACGGGTATGGGACATGGGGATTTTTTTCCCTGCAACAAGGAGAGGTAAATCCACAAAGGGTAGCATTGTTTCTGTTGCTGTTGTTTTAAACTTTTAACTAACCTGTATAAGCTACCAACCGATGCATTCACCCACCTGTACTAGACAGCTGCTCCACCTCCAGCCGCAAACACCATAACCTAACCTAAATTACACGATTTGTCATTTCCTGTTACAATTTTAGTTTGAGTGATGTTATGTTTTGTGTGTTGCAGGGTAATATGGGTGAAGCACATCGCATCTCCCCCAGTCCGGTGGTCCACGTAAGGGGCCTGGTGGAAGCTGTGGTGGAGGCTGACCTGGTGGATGCCCTAGAGAAGTTTGGATCCATATGGTGGGTAATCAAACCCTGAAGAACCGAGAAAACTGTTGCGCCTTTCTTTGTCCTCTTTTCTTTGTCGAACTTGACTACAGGAGCGTAAGTCTCAAAAACATAAATTAAACTAGACTGAAAAAAGACTCGCTCACTGTAAAAAAAGGAGGAAGTAATCCTTAGACGAGACTTTAGAAAATCATCATTTCATTTATTTGCTCATAGTAAAGTGCTCAGTGCTCAAAGTGCTTATTAAAATTTTAATAAGTCGTGATGGCCTCCAAAGTCTAGTATCCGCCCCCGGACCAAGGGGATGTCCCTTTGGTCTAGTGGTTAAGATGTTGGACTTTCACACGGGAGACCCGGGTTCGAATCATTGGTGCCGTGACCCGGATCGGGTTTCCCCGTGGAAGGAGGTCAAAAATGTTCTCTGCCATGGATTTCTCAGACGACCAGTCCGGATGTCTGCATTTAGAGTGTGCTAAATAAATGCCTAAATTGTGTGTGTTCCAGCTATGTGATGATGATGCCCTTCAAGCGACAGGCTCTGGTGGAGTTCTCAGAGGTGGAGAGCGCTGACCGATGTGTGTCATGTGGAACCACTGAACCTGTGTACATTGCAGGTTAGGACACTTATTTACAAGCCATAAGTGGTGGTTATTATAATGCACATTATTCTAATGTATCTCAGAACCATCGCACATGGGATTATCAGACACAGCAATTAAAATGGCAACCAAAACAAAACCAGGTGTGTAACGTGTCAACATTGTGTGTGAAGAAAGAACTGTAAGGAGAAATACAAAGCAAATTTCAAAAAACATGATATAGAATAGCTGCTAAATGTCAAATAATATTGACCAACAACATGAACCAACATGATTAATTGGCTATAACTAATAGATTATTTGTTTGTTATAAACCAATTGCAAGATACGAGCCGCAGGTTGTCTGTACTTCTGTGCCTGTTCAGCACCACAGCACCTATGGAAAGCAAGTAATTAGAAACAGCTTTATAGTGCGTTACAATTATTATATCATAAATTACAACTACCATATATTGCTTAGAACTATAATAGTGCTTATAGTACTTAGTGTATATGCAGTATGCACTATTATGTGCTTAAGCTGTAACATTGCATAATTAGTAGTAGACACGTAGGCTTTGTAGAGGGTGTAATTATTCATCTCTCGTCTGTCTCTCTGCCTTGCAGGCCAGCAGGCCTATTTTAACTACTCCACGTCAAAGCGAATCACCAGACCAACCAATGCTGACAATCCCAACAGTGGCAACAAAGTCCTCCTGCTGTCCATACAGAACCCTCTGTATCCTATCACTACTGTAAGTACTGTTGCAATAAAATGAAATTCAATCTCATTTGTAACACAAGTTTAAAAATCATCTACCGGTATTTGGACTTTATTTTCAGAAATCTAAAGATTTGTTTTCTCCAGGATGTGCTCTACACAGTATGTAACCCCATGGGCAGTGTGGAGCGAATTGTAATCTTCAAACGCAATGGGATCCAGGCTATGGTGGAGTATCCTTGCTGAAAGTGTGTGTGTGTGTTAGAGGGGGAGGTATTTAAACAAAAATATGACTTTGACTACATGTCATTTTAATTGACTGTTTTTTGCTGCATTGCAGAAAGTCAGCCATTTTATAATGCTGTTAGAGGCTTCAATGTTTAGTAGAAGCCAAGAGTGGAAGCGAAAGCCATGGTTGAACTGCCGAAGGATCTGAAATAAGAATAGTTCCTGTGCTACAGTATCACATTGTGTCAAGTTCAGAGGAAATCTTCCACTGTATGATAAAATTTCTCTTGGCATCAACACAATTAACCTACAAATGACCTTGAATGATGCACAGAGAGCGAAGATTTGCTGTATTTTATTACTGTCGACGCAGCAATTGAACAATGAAATCTGGCTGTTCTTCTCTGACCTTTTTCAACACAGTATTTTTCCCACAGAACTCTTGCTCAAAGCATGTGTTTTCTTTTGTCCCTTGGACCATTCTTACTTCTAGAGTGTCCGTTACAGCGCTCCTATGGTTGCCATATTATATTCGGACAGAAATCAGAAATGTATGCTACCCTCGCAAATAAAAGCACAAGATTGTGTGATCTCCTTAACCAAGCTCTGCAGGTTCGAGTCGGTTGAATGTGCCCAGAAGGCCAAGTCTGCCCTCAATGGAGCAGACATATATGCAGGCTGCTGCACACTAAAGATTGAGTATGCAAGGGTAAGAGCTGAGGTTAACTTTTAATGAGCCATAATGCTAGGGTTCAGAGAAAATAACTTGATCACTTTGATGTTGTGAACAATTGGTTGTTCGTGTGGTGTGTTTTTATCAAGCTACTCTGTGTGTCTCTACAGCCAACTCGTCTCAACGTGATTCGAAATGACAATGAAAGTTGGGACTACACTAAACCCTACCTGGTGCGACCACGAGGTAAGGCACACATGTTTTTGTTGTTTTCTCCCTCTTTGCTTCGTTGTTCCCATCAGTTGGGTTTTCCAAAAAGGTGATTTAACTATTGTTCTGACTGTCCGGATTGTCATTTGCGGCGTTATATGATAAGGTAAAGTAATATTACTCGGGTAGATCTTGAGGGTTAATACTTGAGCTTCTTATTCTGTGATTCAGGGGTTCACTTTGAACAACCCTCTAAACCAGATGTAAATTGAATTCACAAATCTACAAACATTTTCAAAATCACACTTTTCGCACACAAATGAGTGTGAGCATAGAATGTAGTACTGGTACTTCATTTTGTCAAAGTGAAATTGCTGTATTCACAGAAGTTCTATCGTGCAACTTGACTTGGTGGGACACCAATATTAATGTAACAGGAGATTGTATTTTCTGCAGCCGTTGGGATTTGTGGGAAGTTTTGATCATGCATTGGTGTCAGCGAGTTGATGCCAGACTCCAGTTTCCCAAAATCATTATCATGGTCATATTATATACAGTATATATTGTATAATGTGATAGAAGTTATTCTTAAACTATTAAAGCCAAAAGGTGATCTTTGTGGAACAGTATTTAGATGCTTAGCTTTTCGACTGTGGATTAAGGCTAGAGATCCCAACAGTGTGGACCACAAACCTGCAGTCAAGCAAGCACACCTCCACCACACTGGGACTTCTCCGTCCCTCCTTCGCCAATCAGCACATGCACACTCTCTAATCACAAGCCTTCGTCTTTACCAACTGGAGAGAGAAAGAGAACAAATAGAGAAAAAAAAGAGGGATGGACGTCAGGCTGACTCTGCACCGCAACTTTCCTCCATCTTCATGTCCTCCATCCCAGAGAGAGAAAGAAAGCACTCCTCCTGACCACCACACAGCTGCTACTTCAACATGCCCAGGACAGTACAACGCAACCTCTATTCGAAGGACTTTTGTCTACTTTGTATGGTTTTATTTCCCTCTACCTGAGGCCTTGTCTACCATGTCTTTCTGACTTGCCATATTCACATGGTTTCCATTTTGCTCTTAAGCATGATTCATACCTGGTTGCATATATTCAAAATATCAGATCTACAAGCCCAAACAGAAACACAATGTGAGATACTCAGGCTTTACTTGGGTGAGGAACCTCACGTCCTCTTGAAACCCCAGAGTGTGACTTAGTGTGATATTAGAGCAAAATGGATGCCATTTGTATATAGTCAATAATAGGCTCTTGTCTCTTATTCTACTTAAAGTAGATGAGTAAGGCATGTGCACAGATAGCATCTGAAAGAGGCCTCCATTTCACCCTATCACACCAAGCATCTAGATGTGATATAACTGGTGTGTTTCCTTGTATAAAAACAATAGATTTCTGGATTAATGACCATTAGAAGACAATCAATAAAGCCATCGCATCAATTTAAAAAGTCACTGGCAAACAAGGGCATCTTTCCCTCCCCTCAAAACCTCCACGGAAAAGAAATATACATCTGTCTGTGCACAGTCCTAGATACATTAGACTGTTTTTGGGGTCACATTACAGTATGCATTTTAAGCGGTGTAATATTAACTCAAAGTTGGAGTCAGCCAAATGCAATGAATCCCATACATTGAAAAGTGTTTCTGTGACAAATGGCGCAGTTTTGGGGATTATTGTCCTTGTACCGTTTGTATTATAGGCACACTGCTTGGACAGAGAGAGTGTGGCTTACACCACAGTGGGTCCTTCAACATTGTAATGTATGTGATGAAAAAAAAGGTTTCATGGCATCCAACACTAACCATACCGTACAAGATTTAATAGTCACTTGAACTCTCAGCAGGCAGTTTAGCATTTCTTCTTTGTCTGAATGATGGGAACAGAAAAAACATGATTGTTATTTTTTGTGCTTGTTTCAAGACGGTAAGTCAAGCATATTAGTTAAACCTAAATATCTGTTTTTATACAGTATATTAAGGCTTAGACTATGTTACCAAGTTAATTTTGATTAATTATTTACAGAAACAATAATGTGATTAAAAAATGGACACATTTTAGTAATGCTTATTTTTGCACCACAGAACCTTTCCAGCGTTCCGAACATACTGGTGCATGTAATAGGATATGAAGTCAGTCAGACGGCTTTGCTTGGTCAGGTGAATGAATCACTCGGATACCAAAACCTGTTTTCATTTTCTGGGAAGAAGGAGGGGGGAAGAATAAATGAACACACAGTATTTTACGGAGCAAAACATAATCTACTCACAATGTTGGAAGGACCTTTGCAAAATACAGTATGCACCTTCCTTTCTAGTTCAAATTCGTATCCTCCAAAGTCAGCTCTCTTTGTCCACTGTGCCCCTCAACATTTAAGACACAACTCTATAGTATGTCACGTTTTTAACATGGGGACTGGAAATAAAGCCCATTTCTGTATTAACTCAATTAAATTAAATCAAGGTGTGATAGTGATAACATCTATGATTATGACAATGATGTAATGCAGGTTGCTGAGGGAGAAAAGAAACCTTGCTGTCTGACGTTCACAGTCTCACGTGTACAGGTACTGTCTCTTTCTTTTTTGTTGTTAAACACATCTCATATTTGACTGTTTCAATAAAATCTAATATGATGCATATCATTTTATCCTTGACTTTTTACGGACACTATTGTTATTGGCAGACAGTAAACATATTGTGGTTGTATTTGCCTGCATTTAATTGACTAACACAGTAGATCTTTATGGGGTACACACGTTGGTTAGACATACCAATAGTCCTACATTCATTAGTCAGACAAACACGTGCTGCGGCTTAAACATAACCTGTGGCTTCCTGTCAGGTTAGGTTAGGGTTTGGGGATGATGTCGGAATTGTGATGTATCTGACAGTTGGTATGTCTAATTAAACGCATGCTACCATTGTGTATGTACATCAACAACTCTGAATCTGTGATGGAAATCAATGAACGTACAGCCCAATTAATTGGGAATCCTCCAGGGTATGAGGGTATCGTTACACCATATTTACCATGCATTGTTTTGACTGCTATATGTATATGTCAGTTAATAACTGTAATACAACTACTGTATCATCTGATCAAGGTTGCATAATGTATGTTTTTGTATGTGTGCCCAACATTCTGCTGGATGGTGTCTCCCTGGTAGACACTCAGGCTATAATACTTGATAGAACATAGTTGATAAAACAGTTTTTGCAAATACATGTGTGCAAACTAATGGGCACGGACCTCTTTCTACAGTATCAATTTTATAACTTCTACAGTACTGTATTTCAATAGTGTTTATGAAGAAATGGAATGTGTAGAATAGTGGCATGGTTTAACATTCTGCATAGCAACTAAACCCTGCTCCACAATGTTTAATATAATGGTTGGACCGCTCAGTTCTCGATCGATCTCTTTCTCTCAGCTCTGACACAGATGACAATCTGTCTCTCTGAGTAAACAAACATGACCTATGAGTATTGAGTGCTTTCGGGTGAGACGAGGCCAAAAGGCCAAGTGTGTGTATTTCTGTGCCCTTAAAGCTGTCCTTCCCGTGACTGGGTGGAAGTGGCATACTTATGTTTGTGCTTCTGCCTTTCTCATTATGTAGCTAGTTGGCTAACCTGCAGTAGACTTCAGCTACAAACCACTGTCTTTATAGGTTGCTGCTGATATACCGGCTTATTATTAAAGTATATTGAAGGAGGAATTATGGTCGTTATGAGTGAATATGTATAAGTGTTGAAATAACTAGTTCCAAGTCCTTGGCACAACAGCCCCATCTGCTGGAGGGGCATGGCCCCTCCAGGAGAAATTAATGGCATGCTTTGACAGAGCACTGGGATCAAGTCAAATACACATGGTTCCATGTCTACACTTTTGTTGTCTCACTTTCTTGACATGGATATTAAAGAAATATATGTAGTGCCATCTGTGAATTCTAGACCAAACTTTTGAGAGAGTAGACGGAGGACCCTGTATAATCTCTCTGTGTGTGTTTCTCTCTCTGTCTCATTCTCTGTTTCAGACCGTCCGAAGGGCAGGCAGGCGATTTTAGGAGAACACCCATCATCATACAATGACAACGGCTATGGTGAGATAAAAACACACACCCACACCTACTTTTCAGAGAATTTACAATGAACAATTAATGAATGTGTCTGTCCTATAGCCCACAAGTTACTCCTAGGTGGCAGACATGCACACACACAGATCATATTCCTTACAGACCACACCACTTAGGGCTATGTTATATACAGTATATGCCTAGTGGACAAGGCTCCCCAATGCTCTTCTACTAACGGTTGGTGTGTCATGGATATCCTTTTCTTGCGGTTCTGGTGCCTATCTGAGCAACCCTACCTGGGCTTTAATTACAAAATGTAGCTTCAGTGACAAGATGACCTATCATTTACACAGTTATGTGTTCTTATTTATCTCCTGCTACCTAGTATGTTTTATGTAATTTATAAGGTTTTTATTTAAATTTCAGGCATTGTCTATGACAAGTGCTGTAGTCACTCTACATTCATATACTCAAACAAATCATTCACCTGTATTTCTTATGGTCAGGTAACAGCCATGACATAAAGCATTCTTTTGTGCTCTGTCAGACGGGACTTTCCTGCATTTGAGTGAGAGGAAGAGGAATAAGGGTGCGGGTGTGCATGAACTGACTGAAGGCTGTAAGCACCACAAACATTAGGATTGTGATATGTTCTGTGGGTCACGGAATGAAATTCTCCATGTGCAAGTACAAACATACACTATAATGTTAATCAGCTGACCATTGTGTACATTGAGTGCACTTCCAAATCAACTTAGTTGCATTACACAATGTTGCCTATAAATGTGCTTATAATGTGCAGTAGCCTTTGCAGTAGGTATTGGCAAAACTATGGTACTGTCTATGGAAAAGCATATGCCCTTGTACCAAGTTTATTTTCAGTGTATGAATAAACACTGACTTGAAAAGCTTGAATGAAGTTTACGTGAAATAGTACTATAGTAATTTGCACACGGTGGAAAAAACAAGTGCTGTCGCCATTGTGATCTCCCCCCATATTACATATGATTATTCTTTTATTGGCAACGTGCATACAGTATATGTCACAATTTCGCGTCTCACAGTCATTAGGATTTGTGTGTGTTCTCTCCGGCATTGTTTTCTCCCAACTTGCCCACCACCACTTTAGTCTGATTTATTATTTTAGTAAAGTGTATGTTCGTGTGTCAGTGTCACAACATCATGACATGCATCACGGCCGTTGCTTGCGTCCGTATCCGATGTTCTGTGTATGGTTCATTCATTGTTTACAGAGATGGGCATCTCTGTCTGCAGCACGCTTTGCTGACAGGGATATTTGCCCTTCCCATAAGTTACCATTGACTAGATGCAGCCTTGCCGTTGGTTGTCATCCCATTGGATAGGAGCAGCCAATCACGTCAGAATGAGACTAGGAGTCGGTCTGTTGCGCAATGTAAATGAGCGAACATTAATCAGGTTTTCGCCTGACAAAAATGTTCATCTAGGGCCTTTCTGCATTTCTCTCAGGCTCACCATGCCCCCTGCTGCCTTTGCCAGGTAACAGCAGCGGTTACAAGCCCAACAGCAGCGGCTACAACCCCAACAGCAGCAGCTACAACCAGGACGTGGTGTCCTACCCTCTGCCCCAGTCATCCACCTCCAGCTACTCTGGCCATGCTCCCAGTTCTGTTGCTATGGTGAGCGGCCTCCACTCGTCTAAGATGAACTGCACGCGGATCTTCAACCTCTTCTGCCTGTATGGTAACATTGAAAAGGTGGGTGGATGACTGGATCACTGCATACCGTTGAGCAGGGTGTTGCCATGCATGGCTGCCTCTGCTGTCTCCGCTTGTCTGGGTGAATGTAATGCACACTTTAGGTGTTTTGGATATATACATAAAAGCACATACTCTTTACAAGAGCATGCACTTTTACGTATTTTGTGGTGGTGCTAAGATAAGTACTATACAGTCAGGTGTAGATCGTATTCTTTATTCTTTCAAGTTAGGTAATTAAAACAACACCCCTTAATCACTTAAGCCAACTGTATAATGCAGTACATACAACTGAACATTAAAGCATCTTTATATTTGTATAATGTCAGAGGGGTTATAAAAATATATACATTCAAAAAAGGTAACTATGTCCTGTTTTATGTTCCGTGTAACCTGCTAGGTGAAGTTCATGAAGAGTGTCCCTGGGACAGCACTGGTGGAGATGGGAGATGAATACGCTGTGGACCGAGCCATCACACACCTCAACAGCATCAAGCTCTTTGGGAAAAGGCTCAATGTATGGTAAGGAGAACACCCGTAAGGGTCCATTGCTGCAGTCAGAGCTCAATTAACGCACAATATTTTTACTTACACACACAGATTAATTTGAACTTGCACGTGTGTCCTCCAGTGTGTCTAAGCAGCATGCAGTGATTCCCAGCCAGGTCTTTGAGCTGGAGGACGGTAGCAGCAGTTACAAGGACTTTGCGATGACCAGGAACAATCGCTTCAGCAGTGTTGGTCAGGCGTCCAAGAACATCATCCAGCCCCCGTCTGCTGTACTGCACTACTACAATGTACCGCCCTGCATCTCGCAGGATCATCTGCTGGGAGTACGTACATACTGTATCTATCCTTTCGTATATCCTTTGATATAACAAAGTTGAACTTCTAGCAAGTTATTGTGAAGCGAAAATAAGCAAATAAACAAACCACATTTTTAATTGATAAGTGATAAACCTTTTGTTTGCTAATTGCTAATTCCCATTTTCTCTAGTATAGGTCTTAGCCATCTTCATTACTGGATGATACAGTAATTTGTTCCAAGGGTTTGAGGGTGTAAAGGTTGAGTGGACTAGACATTGTTGTAGACATTGTTGTATAAAACAGCAATAATCACATTAATTGATATGATTGATTTAGTTGAAATGTTTTGATTATTCAATAAATCAGCGATGATAGAATAACCACTATGAAAATATTAACTAGATGCAGCCCTAACAGTGATGATCTGATGTGCTTTACAGCTCTGTTCTGAGCATGACGTGCCCTGCTTTGTAAAGTTCAAGATGTTTGATGCAAAGCGTAAGTTGTCTTTCTCCAGTTCAATTCTTTCATTAAATTGTATTGTAGTGCTAAATCACAGGTTGTTTCTTCACAATTTATGGACTGTGAGCAGATACTTAACATCCTGAACAAGCATTGGTTTGTGTTTATAGTAGGAAGAAACTTCTCTCAGAGATGAGAAGAAGGCATCTGCCATGGCCAAGGCAGATGACTATTTTTTTTAACTGTTGAGATACTCTTCTTTATAGCTCCTTCCTCTTCTCCCATCATCCCTGTTTGTTTTAACAGCCTCCTCTAAGACTATATCTGGCTTGTTGGAGTTTGACAACAAGACCCAGGCAGTGGAGGTACTGACGGTCCTCAACCACTACCAGATCAGAATCCCCAGTAAGTGTGTTCTACTTTTACAGTACGTTTAAACAGTGGCCGATCGACTGACGATAGATGGAAGTCCATTACTTGTCTATGGGAGCCGGCGATTCTGGTGATAGCAGGCGAACGGACGATGGCCGAAAAGTGGGTGGAGCAACATCGGCCGAAAAGATAAATACAATTGACGCTTTGCATTGATACTTATGCGGTTTAGGCAACAGCCAATGAAATACAAGTGTCAGTTTTCATCGCTGGCTGTTAAAATATACTGTTACTGCTAGTGGTGTATTTGATATATTGATATGGATTGGACCTGGACGATAGGGATATTGATCGAGAGGCTGCTATGTCGATATGGAATAAATGGCGTACATTAATACTTTGAACTACTCAACTGAGTGCTTGCCTGCTTCTCCTCATGTTATATCCCATCCCACATGATGAACATTATAAAGTGTTTTTGTATCTTTGTTTGTGCATGCAAGGGTTTTTTATGCCTTTGTGTACACTGTCACACTCTGGATATCTTGTCTTTTCAGATGGATCCAACCCATACACCCTGAAGCTCTGCTTCTCCACTTCATCCCATTTATAATAAACAAGAGAAAATGAACCAGAGCAGTAAAGTATACAGTCAAATTCCTGCACACTGTCTAAGCTCAAACAGTGTCACAGCCAAAGAGATGGACAACAGAGGCTGCTTGAAAGGAGGAAAGACAGAAAAGGGTGTGAGAGGGGGTACAGATGAAAATAGGAAAAGCAAAGGAGACAAGACCAACACAAGAACATCAATCCACTGGAAGACTATCTTCTGTTGGCTTGTTCATTTGTTGTTCTTGGCACTGATACAAAGAGACATAAAATTTAAAACACTTCCCCTATCCCTCTGGTCCAGTTACGTTCTCCCTAACGCTATGTTACTGTGCAGTGTTGCACACACCTCCTGGACTGGTAGAGCAGCCTCTCATCTGCTGTAAATAAATACGTCACTGGGAACCTCTAGTCAATGGGATTTTTCTATTCATCTGTAGAAGGCACAGTGGAGTAACTGAAACACATACCGGTATTTTGTTTTGGGGTGGGGGTCTTCCACTATTTTATTTTTTCTTTTTTTTTGACTAAAGATGAGAGGCTGCTGCCATTGCATAATCACAAGTACCATAGCCTTAAGGAGAACCCATAACGCTATGGACCAGAGAAGAAGAAAAAATATATGCTATTTCTTTTTTTAATTATTAGGCTTGTGGTGATTATAGATGTCTAGGTGATAAGTACTTGTAAGATGTCTTTCTTAAGACTTCACATCACTCAACATTTTTACCTTTTAGAGCTGACTTAGGGTCACCTGCTCTTTTTTTAATTTGCTAATATCAATCAAGTACTCCTCAGGCTGAGGTGTTCAGACTCTGGGGTGCCCCTCCGCAGGGGGGCACAAGAGTTCTGTAAGGTGCATGTCTCTTACAACAGGCCAGGGACATGAAATGAGGAGGGTCCTTTTTCCTGAATGCAAAAAAGAAAGGAGAAAACAAAACACTTTTGCTGCCTGTACAATAAAACACATGCCTGCTTTGGAATGTTTGTCTACTCAGATCGCACACATCTGCTTTGGCTGCACGCACACACACACACACACACACACACACACACGCACACACACACACACACACACACACAGTGAGAGATTCCCAATCGCATGACGCATGATGATGGCGCAGCAACATGTACTGTATATAATAACTACAGTATACTGTATATACGTATCACAAACATAGCCTTTATCTGCCCTGGGTGAGAAGGGAGTAATACAAGGATGATAAGATTGTCCTCATTGCTCAGCAGCCATATATTCCCAAGGGGTTATATGGCAGGTGACTAATCAGCACAGCTAAAGTGACACTGTGCTGAACTTGCACAAGAAGTACTTGTAGATAAAGATGTAAGGACTGAGAGGAGATTCCTATTATCGATGCCTTGACAAAATGCCACACAGCAGCTGAGGGGAAATATCAAAGGAAACCTGAGGGTCCCTGGTCCTTTCAGAACCACTGCTCCACGTTGATCCATGAGCATGTGTCTACTGCTTCCAGCTGTCACAGCTGCTAGATTTCCATCTCAAAGTAAAGCCTCTTGCAGTGGGTAAAAATTCAAATTTTACCTGCAAATGTGTCCCCAAATCCCCAAGTGAAAGGTATTTAGTAATAAATTGTGGCTTGGCACTTGACACGCACGCGCACACAGAGCATGGCACATTACAGATCTGGAATAGCATAATTGGTTGCCACCTATCTCACATTGTTTTCCACATTATTGCTTATACATTAAGCTTAATTTATATTTTGTCATGCTATTTTCGTTGGTATGTGAAACTGTCATAATGACAAAGTATAAATGAGGCATTTGATGTTTACATTCAGTTTGGTTTGTGTAAGTTTGTAGGGCTATTGATTTGTCAGTGGTGGTAGTTCTACAATTATTTCTCTACTGTAAATACCAACTGTAAATATAGATGACTGAACGTGAGATGTCAAACCATTGTTTAAAATCGATGTATTCAGTTATGTTTATCTGCCAATTATGGAGGCCAATTTTAGAAATTCTGTATGGATATTTTGCCCAGAAAAGCGCTCTTAAAGGGACCGTATCGGCAATATGGCATGTTTTACTCATTTACTATGAGTCATGTTATAGACTTTACATTACTGATGACGATTTTGTTTAAGCATACCATGTTTTTTCTAAGAAAACAAAATTGAAACTATTGCCTGATTTCCTGTTATGTATGAAGTTAAATTGTTTGAATTGTGCTCATAAAACATTTTCTTCAGGGACAATAATTGGCTAGTCTAGTTGATCAGTCACTGGAGAGACAGGGTGTCTGACATTAACTGGTTGTCAAAACGCTTTGTGTCAAGGCAGATAGCCATGTTCAACATATTTGATGGTAATTGCAATATGTGGGTACTGTGTAAAGCCAGATTATAGCCCTGTCCGATACATTCACTGGTAGTTACTATAAGGTAGATAGCCTTGTTTGACACATTTCCTGCAATTCATGGCATTGTATCAAGCCAAAAGCACCAAACATGTACCACTGGCAGTCTCCCTTGCTAGTGATTGTTTAGCATGGACATCACCGCTTACAATCTTGCTGGACATCCCAGCTCTGTTATAGTTTGCATTCCCAAGTTAACCAGCCAGATCATTTTACTCACTTTGAAAATAGATTCCAGGTTTTTAAAAAAAAGTGTCATTTTCACTGTTGGAATAGACCTACTCCTACCTCTCTACAGTTTCAAATCTCTATTTGGTTTCCATATTAAAAAGAAATGTATTGAAACAAAGGACCGAAATGGTCACCAGTAATGTCAATTCCAGTAGTCTTTGTGTTAACATGCGATGCAACTGTTATGGTTCTTTACCCTGTTATGGTTCTTTGAGGTTGGATTAAATTAATTGATTTCTCATTTGTAATTGTAGGTGTCCAAGTGTTAATTAGGTGTGGCTCATTTTCACTTACCATCCTACCTGGAAAAAAATAATTTTGCATTGGTTTCAAAGGAGTGCACTAGCTTCACAAGGTGTGAATGTGATTCCATTAGCCTGTCCATTCTGCAAAGACACAGAATAAAATCTCTTTTCACTCGATATAACATATATCTCTTGTATTGTGTTTAGCCGATTAGTGATTAAAATGAATCTTCAAACCGACAATTTGGTTGGTCATCTGTAAAGAACAAACTAACCTTTCAGTTCCCCTAATATGTTTATGTAGTATACTGTAGGTCTATAGTTAAGAACAAAGGTCAAGCAGTTGCTTTGTACATATTACAAGATGTGCAAATATTTATTGCATAGCAGGCTTACATTATGGTTCTGTTATTGAAAAATATAACATTTATATAATTAAACCACAAGGCAGTTATCACACATGTATCATTTTATGTGTAGCCTACTTATTTCACTGCATTTCTTTTTGAAGTGGAGATTGCTGGAGCCAACAACAAGTGATACAAAATAAATAAAATACTAAAAATGAGTTGAGATCAAAGTCTAAAAGGGGACATCCTGGCCAAGTACTTGCCCTTAAAAAAGGGCAAGTACTTTATCCAAAGTTTCGACATGTTACAGGTCTCTTTTAAACTCATTTCATCAATGTCCTCTTATCTGATGTTTTATCCTGACTGATTCAGGAGCACCTTGTCTCACATTGTCTCTGGTGAGCATCTGGTTGTTTCTTTGTCTCTGAGGTCATAGTCAGCAGTTTTGAAGGTAGGGAGGAAGGCGTCTGACCCATGTTTAGGGAGTGCATTCCATAGAGAGGAGTCAGACACAAGCCCTGTCGCCTCAGGATGGGAGCATGGTCTTGACAGTTCTTTTGCATCCAGGTTGTGAGAGAGTTGGTGAGTTGGCGTGGTTGTGGAGATGTAAAGTTGCAAGATGTGCATAGGCCGTGGTGGCAGAGGATCTGTATGTAGGATGTGAAGTAGAGCAGGGACTAAGCACTGTGGGGGTACACCGAGGCAGTGGAGGAGTTGCAGTTGCTGATTGAAACGAATTGTTGACTGCCAGAGAGTAAGGACTTCATCCAGAAGAGGGCAGTGGAGTGAAGGTGTGAGATGAGGGTGGGCTGATTGTTGGAGTTGAAGGCAGAGCTGAGATTGAGGAGGATGTCATCTGTGAACTTGAGCAGTTTCTCTGCTGTGAAGGAAGTGAGATTGGAAGGTTTCATGTAGTTTTCGACTTGAGAGGCAACTGCTCATTACCAGAATTTGAAGAGACTGGGCTGTTTTGAAAAATCTGAATTGAGGCATTTTGTGCCTCGATGTTGAAAACTTTGGACGCCAATCTTATCCTAGAGATAGTGTACCGATTTGCAGTTCTGGAACATTTTCGGAATTGGCATCCAGGTAATGTGTGTGTATAGTTTCGTAGACAGGGCCAAAGGGGCCGAACGTGATCTTCTATTAGACAGCCGGACACAAACACACAGGCAGGCAGAATGGGGAGGAAGCTTATTCTAAACAAGCAGCCTTTCAACAGTTCACAGAATTACCAACACTGGCCTGCCAGCAAGCATCTGTCCGGTTTTCGGCCAACTCCCACACTGTCAGAAACTCCCATCAGGACTACCTATTTAGTTTGCAGGGGCAGGTCCTCACCTTATTTTACTCATACTTTATCATAGTCCCATAGTCTCCCCCTGCTCTCCCCCTCTTGAGCATTGGTTGCCTCTGGTTGCTCTGTGAAAGGAAGGCTCTTCTCAACGATGCCACAATGCTGCAAACGATTCCTGGGTCGCAACCCTCTCTCGTGCTCTTTTATCTGCAGTGTTAAGATAAAACATTTCACACACACAAAAAACACATTAGACACATGTGACTGACACACGCGCGCACACACGTGTCGAGGCTTTGTATAAGCCCTTTGTGGTTCTTTCATTAACTTGAGCAAAATGGCTGCCATGTGGATATGGTGAATATAGTCCCAAAAAGGAGCAAATGTATATGCATATATGCAAATGAGATGCAAATTAAAGCCTGTGATGAAAATGTGACATCAAAATAAAAATATTAATAAGATAACAAACAACAATTGGATGTTGTGAACTAATTCAGAATAGAATGTCTGCCAATGGATGAGACAAAGTAATTAACTACAGAAAAACAAGGTGCCCCTGAAAGGAATGCCATAGAAACCCGATACATTATTATTACATTGAACTACTCAACTTGAGTGCTCGCTTTCTTTCTTCTCTTCAAGTTATCTGAAAAGAAATGCCAGCATAGGATTTACTTGACTAGAGACAAAACGCATGCAAGTGAGTGGATACCCACCGTGTGAATACGCACCGTTCATTCCCACTTCATAGCACTTCCTAAGACGACATGCCTTGCAGCTCTTCCTTCGGTTTCTGTCGATAATACACTGATTTGTCGCTGGGCACACATAGTCATTGTGGCCTTTATTCTGACCTAGAAACAGCGTGAAAAACATTATTTCAAATCTAATGGACTGATTAGATTTAATTAATCCGGTACAAAGAAACATTGATCTGAAATTCGGTTGAATTAAGAAGCAACTCTGAGTCGGAGACTAACATTGCCCCTACATCAGTACAACATTCATGTTGACCTGTGCGCTACTGTATGCGTAATCACACAAAGTGCACATTCTGTTGCGATTGGGATCTCATTTTTTTTATCGGCACAGGAAGATGATGTTATGGAGGAGCTGCCTGTTGAAGATCTGATTGAGTAATTAGAGCATGGGGACCATCTTGAGTGGATTGTTATTATGTGTTTGATTACTGAAATGGAAGGGTGGAGTCTGCAGAACATTTTGAGTGGCAATGTGTGGCATTGTATGTCTCTACCCACTAAAGATTTACCCTTTGCAATGAATTCCAAATGATTTGGAATACATGTTGCAATGAATTCCAAATTATTGTTTCAGAATCATAGGCAAAGATACTAAATGGCTTATACATACAGTGGGCTCCATTTTGGTCACCACTAAACCCCTTATCCCTTAACTTCTTTGCCTTTTTAAACTATTAAAAAATAACATTTTTCAATAGTTTAAATGGCCAGTCTTCAAGCTCACAATGTGTCAATAGATTGGCACGTTGAACTATTCCAAAAGGTTTTTCAAAATAGTAAAAAATGATAAGGGGTTTAGGATAAGGGGTTTAGATTGTAACGAAAATGGAGCCCATAATCTGCCTACCTTTGATGTTCCTCTTGAAGAAGGCCTTACAGCCCTCACAGGACCACACACCATAGTGGCAACCAGAGGCATAGTCGTTGCAGACAGCACAGATGTCTACACGTTTTCCCGCCTCAAACGACCCGGTCCCTGACCATGTTCCTGGCGTTGACCCCGTGACACAGTATGAGTCCAGGCCATCCATGTAGCCACAGCTTTCCCCTGATACCGGTATATTCTGATGACTGGATCCTGGGACAGTGGGGCTGACAGTGGATGACACTTTACATTAAAACCAGTTGACTGGGGAGTGGGACCACTTTGTACTTCGTCAGCTCACACTCCCACCTCCCTCCCCACATACACCAAATCCCTTTATTTATCTATAAGCAGTGTGCAGGGTATTTTGCAAGCCTAACCCCAGAGACAAAAACATGTCCCTCCTTGCCTTTGGCCTGTGGAGACTATAGCGAGCAGTAGATGAGATGAAGATCAGAGGTCCCAGTTACTTTCTAAAAGGTTTTAAGTTGTGCTTAAGCAAATAGCAGCAATTCACCAACATGCATTTATTGGCAGATTAGTCCACAAGCACAATAGTTTTGGGGTAATAGTTTTACCCCATTTGTTTTTTTGTTTTTGTTTTTCAATTGCATTTTTCTACTCCAATTGCATCTACTACACACAAATTGCAGTATTCCACTTCCGCATTCTGGCACAGTCATAGATGTCATAGATTACACAGTCACATTCAATCCCGGACCCACATTGGAGCCATGCCATGGTGCCGAGATCAACATGATTCAGTTTTTAATTATGCTGGGCGTTAGCGGTCTGGCAGTGTATGCCCTGCTATACTAACAGTTCACTTGTACATACTTGTATGAACATGTTATGTGACAAAGAATACAGTCGGAATGTCGGATCACCTCTCCATTGTAATAGCTCACTTTTGTCAACAAGGATTGAATTAAACTACTTTTCTGATCATGTGAAAAACAGACTTTAGGCAATCGCTAAATTAACTACCCTAACCTTTTCCTGTGAAATGTGTGTGGAATGTATTATTATTTAAGGTAAATGATACACAAGTGTATGAATATTCTGAAGCTGTTTAACTGTAAATCAAAATAAGCCTAACCCTAACCCATTTATTTTTTTAGACTCCTTAATAGCCTGGTAAACCATCCCAGCCACATGAAGAAATCACATCATCATGTGCCTTTGTAGACCGATACGGCCCCAAGAGCTGGATGGCCATTTGCATAAACCAAAAAGTCGAAGAGCCAATTGGTGTCTGCACTCAGGACGCTGTGATGTCGATTGGCTCTTCTACTTCTGTGGATTCTCTTCTCTGGACTGGTATATTAACGCCCCCCTCGCGATTGTGGTCAGACTGGTAAGCAGAAGACACCTGATTATATGAATGCACATGGTTTTTAGACGCTACTACTGTAAAGAGCACAGCTGCGAAATGGCCATCTAGTTAGGTTTGTATCTGTTCTTTTATATAATATGTGTTGGTTGGGAAATGTTTTTGCTGCGGTTTAATTTACAGATTTCTCTTTTGCATGATGCACCATGTGTTTCTTCAAAACTTGCTTTATACTAAAATGTTTGCCACATACATTACAACTGAATGGCTTTTCCCCTGTATGTACTCTCATGTGCAACGTTAGACTCCCACTTTGGTTAAAGCTTTTGCCACAAACTATACAACTAAAGGGTTTTTCCCCAGTATGTATTCTTATGTGCATCTTAAGACTTCCACTTTGACAAAATGTTTTGCCACAAACCGTACAACTATATGGTTTCTCCCCTGTATGAGTCCTCAGGTGGTCCTTAAGATGTGCATTTCGCTTAAATGTTCGGAGGCAAACTGTACAACTAAAGGGCTTCTCTCCTGACCTCGTGGTTTGTTTGGATGATGTCTGGTCCTGGCTCGGCTTGTTGCTCACAGACGATCCTTCTCCTTCCACGTGGTGTGTATTGTGTGATTTGAGAGTGCTTAAAGCTGACGGAGCCTCCGTTGTCATCTCCCACTCACAACTGTCTTCAGTGTCAGATCCAGAGAAGTGTGGAGGAGAGATGATCTGGACATCACTAGATAGTTGTGATGCTCCATAAACATCTTGTATTTTCAGTGGTTCTGCCGAGGTGCTGGCTAGAGGCTCCCTTTGTCCATTTTCAACATCGTCTGTCAACACTGACCCACCGGCTTCATCTAGTATCTCCTGTTGTTCCTCTTTTATCTGGGGAGGCATCGGTTCCTCCTGGAGCGGACTAGGGCTTCTCTCTTGTTGTTTTGCAGAAACCTCCACAGCAACGAAGTCTAACGGAACAGGAAATGACATAAACAGTGATCTATTAGATGCATAATGTACATAAATGTATGGAGTCTCATATTTTATAGCAGAGGTGGTGATTCATGGATGGTAATATTGATCCTTCCCGAGCTAACTGGTTGATTGTTAGAATTTCTCTCTCTCAGTACATGAGATTCAATTACAGTGGGGCCCTTAACTATGCAGCAATGCTTTTGTCAACATTTTTATTTATATTTATGACATTTTCATTATAGCAAAAAGAACAAAACGAATGGCTTGAATATTTATTTTAAAGGACCTATTTGAGTCCAAAATGGTTACTGTTCCTTTTCAGACCAGCCTAGCTATTCTTTATTCAAATGTATAGGTTCAGAATAAGCCTTGATTTTACTAGTTTAGTTAATTACTAGAGATGGCAGATATTATCGGCCCTCCGATATTATCGGCCGATAAAAGCTTTCAAATTTCATATCGGAAAATATCGGTATCGGTATTTACAAACTGGAAATTATGACTATTTACAGAGATGTAGACTCAGTGCTACGGTCATGTTTATACCATTTCTTTTGTACTTTACTCAAGTAGGCTACATGTTGAATTTATAGTTGTATGGAGTATTTCTAGGCTATAACATGAATTCGTATTTATACTAAATGTTTATTTATATTAAATATTTGTATAGTAATAGTTTCTGTTATTTTTCCACCACTGGAGGCCGCATATATCGGTATCGGTTGATATCGGTATCGGGAATTAGTAGTTGGATAATATCGGGATATCGGATATCGGTAAAAAAGTCAATATCGGCCATCTCTATTAATTACGTTTGTCTACCTTTATTTGAATAGTAGCCTATATCAGCAATCTATTTTTGAGTGAACTTTTTTGTTAGAACACATTAGAACAAATAAGTGTGGAAGTAGAAATACGTAGAAATATGCCTGGGTCTTGGGGGAAATCTGTAGAGCTTAGAAGCATCAATAAATAATATGATAGTAGAAAACTTTTTTAAAGAGCAACCACAAGTTCTGTCGTCACTCCAAAATGGCGGGAGGACTGGCGTTTCCTCTTTTGTTCTAAAAGTCAGTCCAGCAAGCAGCAGGAGTCAGACGTTTTCATTTTACACAAGATCTATACGGGTCCACTTGGTTACCAACTCTCCATCATTTAGCATGGGGGCCACCTGTAACCCCCCAACAAGGACCACTGGTGGTCCTCGCCCGATCAAAGGGTTGAAAACCAGAATTAAGAGGACGAAGACGACGACGATTTTTATGGCTGTGGGAAGTGCAGTGCGTCTGGATAAGATCACTGGATAAACACGTAAGAAACTTCCTATAAAGATAAATAAGCACGAGAAACACAACCCAAAGTCCCAAACCCTAACCCTAACATCAGCCCACCCCTCTCTCTTTTTCTTTCTTTTCAAAATATGTTATCATGTTGATTACATACAGGTTATATGAAAGACAATATACTCTAGACTATAGGATAAACCAATAGGTTTTGTTAAAGGGTTTTTTGAAGCGTTACAAACCTGAC
This sequence comes from Benthosema pterotum, assembly GCA_039105355.1. Classification (NCBI taxonomy): domain Eukaryota; kingdom Metazoa; phylum Chordata; class Actinopteri; order Myctophiformes; family Myctophidae; genus Benthosema; species Benthosema pterotum. Next base: position 25,621,346 of record CM076974.1, on the reverse strand, counting down.
GATAGGTGCGACTTGGCTCTGGGATTCAGAAGATCCAGCTGTCTCCGTTGAATGTTTATTTGTTGCTGATAGCCTAAGATAGTTCTGACAAATACAGCCAATATGTCTTCAGCGACTGCAGTAAGTCGATCGTTCACAAACAATCTCAGTGTATCTATGTCAGCCATTTCCATGGTTTTCTTTAAAGTCAGGATAATTGCTTGTTTTGTCGATAGCCTTAATACAACATCCAGTGATGCAGACAATGAGTTAGAATCTCTATTCTTCTCTCTAGTCTGATACAGAGCTCAGCTCAACATAAACAATGCGAATAACTTCCGGGTTAGTTGGGGGCGGGACGGGACACTTCTGTCAGAAGACGCTGAGGGACCTCCTGCTGTTAGTTGCGTCACAGTACTGAAGTATGCATTTGGCATTTTGTACTCACTCAGGCAGCAACAATCCAACTTTAATGTCCTTAAATTATTTTACTTTAGAATGTTTTGTAGTAATAGTGCAACATAACCATTACAGAGACTTCAGTTGTTACTGCACTTTACATTACTTTCAAACAGTTGGCTTGTTGCACACATGCCGCAGCCTAAAATAGCTCTTATTTGCACTTCCAACCAGCCCTATTCACCGACACGGCTTAAGACAGGAACGGACTTCCGGTTTCTAGCGTGGGGTAAACTTTGGCTTCGTCTCCATTAGATATCAATGCGCGATGCTGCAGAGAGTGCAATGCCGAGTGCTGTTTTACTTTTTGCAAAACCAATAACGAAAAAAACCCCGAATTAATATTTATACGTTTGCCATCAAAAGTAACATACCGTTAGAAGGACAAAATAGCTTCAAACCATCCGCCGAGAGGATTAATTCGGAAGGCTGTAGAACCCTACTACAGTACAAAGCCTGTTTACATCTGCAGTCTCCACTTTGTTACTGGTAAGTTTAAATTAGTATGTGAACGCAAATATTGAAGGTTACCAAGTTGTTGTAACTGTATGACAATGTGGAAAATATAGCGTTATTGACCTCGTGATTATTAATACATAGATCTTGTTTAGTTAAAGTGCCGTTTGTTTATATTTAGCTCAGCTTTACCCACAACGCAACATCGTCTTCAACAGGGGACTTAAAGGGGAATTCCACCCATTTTCAAAAAATTCCTGAGAGGATACAAATGTGTACCATTTGTACCCTCTCAGGAAAAAAAAAACATTAACATGTTGAAATACATCTTGATGATGGATGTCATCAGATGTATTTCACCATGTTAATGATTTTTTTCAGACCTCCATTTTTAGAATTGGGGGAACTTTTTTTTTTTATCATGTCCACACAACATCTCTAAGGTATATTAATGACATTAAAATGTTGAAAATGGGTTTTCCCCTTTAACAATGGCTTAAATCAGTGGTCCCCAAACTTTTTCACAACAAGGACCCCCAGCCTGACATGCATTAGTCTATTTAAGTGAACCCTGGGACCAGCGAGTTATACTGTAAAATCGGTGCCAATCAGAGGGTGTACACATGGAACCAAATGGACTCAGACCAAATGTCAAGTCAAGATTTAATAATAGTAGAAGTATACAGTTGGAGGTAACAGCATTGTGTAAATAGATATGTGACATTATATTGTTGTTATATTATTCACACAGGAAGTTAAAACGTTTTTTTTAATACTAAGAACATTTTAGAACTAATAATGGCATTTCTTTCTCAAGCACGTTTAAATGTAAAGTAATTTGGATTTGAGATGTGTTTAAATTTAGCTTGTGTAGTAGTATAGAAGTATTCATTACCACCATGTCTTTCTGTAGGTTTGAACATGAGGACGAAACACATCCAGACTACATACCCCTCATGTTTCCTGAAAAATCCCCCAAAATCACAATCATCAGCTGCATGAAATGTTTAAGGGTGAACCACAAGAAGACACAGCAGTCTCAACAATCTCAGCCTAAAGCTGTCACTCCAGTAGCCCAGGAAGCAACACCAGTGCCTTCTCCAGAGCATCAAGCACAACCCGAAGAATTAGCCCCAGTCAGTCTTCAAGATGGTGTAATATTGAGATGTTGTTGAAACAGCTTCATGAGGAGATCCAGTCTAATACAAGCCTCTACTTTGCATAGAACTGCAGCTGTTTGGGAGCATGATTCACCAACGTTTTTAAAAACACAAATCATCAAATGCATAATGCAACAATGCGTATTGTATTCATTATTGAGATATGTGGTTTCATAGTTTTGACTATTTTAACCACTGTCAGCCTGACTTTCCTATGTTGAGTATGTCATTATACAGTAGAAATACATTTTCATATCACTAAATATATAATCATACTATTTTATAATGTTTTTTATTTAATAAAACACAATCTCTGTATTAACTGCATCCAAGTTCATCCCGTCTTGCGGTCACAATGTACTGTAAGTATAACGCCATCTCTCTGCACAGCAAGCCAGCAACCCAGGTGCGGTGGGGGCTTCTAGTGGTTCTCCATGATGGTTTGACTTTACAATGCATTAAAACGTTTTCAGTGCCTGGTGTTAGTTTATGGAAAACAACAAAAGTTTACAATTTAAGCAGAATTTACAATATACTGTACAATGTAAGCACTAAAACATGGTTAATACATTAGACTTTGTATATAAGTCACTGCTGCAAGTACTGTGGGTTGGTATGCATTACAAGTGCTATGGGCTGAGATGGAGTCTGGAGAGGTGGGTATTCAACCCCCACATATCCACTCTCAGAAATTTCTGGCATCCAGGGACCTCCAGTTCTTCATAGTGCCTTTTGAATAGACACCTGCATGATAATATGGCACATATTCATAATTCTAACCCTTTTATTCAGCAGTATATCGTCACATCACAGTACAATTAAGGTAGGTGGAGAAACTTAGTTGTGCATGCTCATTATTGCAGTTAAAAAGTATATAGAAAGAGATGAGCATAAATTGCATATGACAAACAACCCATTTCTGGGCATATTATGATCTTCAGCAGTCTACTGTAATTAAAAACGTGTTCTAGGTGTTAGTAACTACCAAAGAGGTGGTGACACATACACTGTGTAGAACATGGTGCTTGTAATTTATTAAAAATGAGCTCTATGAACAAAACTAAGTCAGTACTGGCCCTTGGTGTTTAACATTATGGTAACTTTAATTCATCATAGATATAGAAAATGTAGCCTAAAGTTGTTTCTCCCCAGGCAACTCGACCAGATAAATGTCCAGTCCAGTCCTTAATACATATTATCAACATAGTTCAGTGTTGAGAATCAGTGGTCTTCCCCTTTAATAACATACGGACAGCTATCTATTCCGATGTTGTTTAACTTGTTAAGACATCGTGCCATGTCCACGAGCAGTAGTGGATCAAGATGAGACATCGTAAACAGTTTAAAACATCATATTGTGTGAAATATTCCATTTTGAAATCGCCGCGCATAACACTGCAGTCAACGAGAGCAACATTTTTTTTACCCTACGGGGGCGGAGCCAACGTTTGATGACAACACGCCGTGTCAGTGTATGAACAGTGCCCAGGCACACAGTTTCTGTCCCCTCACGACTCTTCTACTGGATGGCTCTGCTCCTGAGTATTCAATTTGTAGATTTAAAAACAGGTGGCTAGCGCACATCCCTCGCTGGTGCTGGACAAAAGGTTGATTCATACAGAGAAGAAAGAAGTCTGCGCACAAGGCCAGCTACGGTGTTGTGTCTACAGTCTACAGTGTTGTCTCTCTGAATAGAATGTCGGCCTTTAAATACAATAAACACTGTGGAGCTGAGGTTGTGTGCGGGCTCATTTCTTTGTATTGAATTCATAACATTCAGTGAAAATATATAATAATGTATTGTATAAAAAAACATGTAGTGATATTACACTGTATTTTTTCACCACGCTTCACTGAATAGAGACAAATAAAGCCAGGGCAAAGGAAAAACAAACTAGGAAGGAAAGAAAAAAGAATTTTTGAACCACGAGAGAAATATTGTATCATCCTGTGTAATATTTCTAGAAATGGGAGAAATCTCTAGTCTATAGGAAGAACAAGGTCAGGTGCAGAGGTCAGATGGTAGTGAAGGTATAGTGTGTGACATGGCGATATTCTTCACCAGGATGCAGCAGAGAGTCTGGGAATGAAGCCTAAACACATCAAACACAAAGAGAGAAAAATTAATTGCATGAGGACAGAAACTGTCAACTTGTTCTTGGTTACCCGTCATACACTGATGTACATTCTTTGGTAACTGGCTATGGGTAACCACTTGGCTGAAAGACAACATTTTAACATTAGGTTACATAGCCATGTTGTTGCTAATACGTCATCAACCAGCACTACCCTGTCCATGTTTTTTTTTCACTTGAGAGTAGAACTAACACATACAGTAAAAAGTAAACATTATTTGATTCATTCCACAGTGTCAGTTTCAGTACTACAGTTGTGTGGAGTGAGCAATACAGTGCGTTAGTTTGAAGTGTGCTAAACTGGTGGGAGGTCAGCACCACAACCCAATCAGAACCCACAGGTCGATTTCACACATTTACATGTTCTTCCTACCTTTTTAATGGTTTACTTCATCCAATTCTTTTGAATGTTTTTATTATGTCCCTACCTTGGAGGACCCTTTCTAGAACTGAGTAGCAAAGTGACAAAAAAGATTCACAGAACAGAGATTCAGAGTTTCAGACTGGAACCCAGGCTATCTGAGAGCCATAAATGTTAGGTAACCTGGCAAACTCACCACTGGCTGTGCAAGAGACTAGCTAGTTCCTGCAGCTATACTAATCAATAACAGTTATTTTCTTAATGTGCTTCAACTCAGTTTCTTTCTTTGTGTTTTAAACTGGGGGTGACGCAGGTCTAATTAGATCAGCACTCGGTAGAGTGCATACTTGTGCGTTAGCGGATCTGACTAATACTCATGACTTTAGTTATAAAGGTCTTATTTACCTCACAATTACGTCACCATTGCATCACCCAATTACGTCAGCCCCCTAAGCGGCCAATTGGGGTACCGCGAGGGACGACTACCACGAACCGTGTACCACTGCGCACTGATCGCTTAACTTGCGTCTGCTCCACTCACGCTAGTGATAAACAATGATTTTAACTTCATACACAGAACATGTAGTAGCTCAATGTGTTTCTGCTGTGCTATGGTTGGTTGGTACTGTACCTGGTTTACAGCATCAGGCCAGTTCTGAGTCTCCAAACAGAAGGAGCTATGCTTCATGTAACTGGTTCCACCTTTTCCTGTCAGAGAGCCATCCAGGAAATTGGCAGTGTAGAACTGGACTCCTGGTTGGCTGGTTGAAATCTCCAGGACCCGCCCACTGGCTGGGTGATAGACTCTGTCAAGAGAAAAGTGAGAAGAGAGAGAGATTGAAAACTGTAATTAATACGAACAATTCTTATTATACTGTCTACAGGCCACACTCCATTTCTCAGTGGAGAAATGGAGTGTGCATTCAACGTTCTACTCATATTCAGAGGGGAAAATGCATCCCTCATACATCTCACCTGGCTGCAGGTCTCTCTTTCCAGGGGTCCCCAGGGGAAGCCAAACAGAAGTTATGGTCAAATCCTGGTCCTGAGACTTCCTTCAGACGAGAGCAAATCAAACCAGGTTTCCTGAGGTCAAACGGTGTGCCCTCCACTGCTCTGACCTCTCCTGTAAAGAGAGAGGGGCTTTTTGAATCAAAGTCTTTGTAACAGCAACACTGAAAGAAATGATTACCGTACCCATGAAATCAAGTAGATTTGTTTTACTGTAAAAAGTGTTTTAACCATTACAGCCTAACTATTTATTCCCCCGTTTTTTCAGGAACTCAGCTCTGTCCATTTTCTTCTTTTATCATTACTGACTTTTCATTATTTGTATGCCTTGGTCAATGGAACACATAATATACCAGTAGGAATTGACGTCTCGTTCACCGGCAGGTAAGACTGGGCGTTGATGGACACTTCATGATCATAGATATTAGCTGCACCCTGCATGCATGCACGCACGCACGCACACCCACACCCACAACCACACACACACACAGAGAGCTAACAAAATAAGTATTGGGGAAAATCTTAATTTAACTGCAACACTATTGGATGCGGTTGGAGAGCTGTTACTTATCCATCTTACCTGTCCGGCCAGGTTGAAGTAGGAATGGTTGGTGAGGTTGATTGGGGTGGTCCTGGTGGAGCGGGCCTGGTACAGAGCTGTGAGGGTTTCCCCCTGCAAGAGACCACCGTGAACTATGTCAAAATGTCAAATGAATGAATTCATGTCGATGGAGACTACTGTACACCTGGGAACTTTCCATGTATTAGTGCTGAAGGTTCCCCAGATCTGTACATGAATATAAATTAATTCTATCTTTGAGTTATCATCATTAATTACAACATTTCTCATGTTGGCTTTATATAGCGAGAACATGATCGTCATGCTTTATCCAATCGCACACATGCATGTGTAACGTCCGGGCATGCAAGGAAGTTACACCCACTCACACGTATACGACTCTGGCTGATGCAAGTCATGAACGTTGTTCTTCAGCTGTTGATTAAGCATTCTCTTTCTTCAAACAGTTACTGCATTTAAAAAAAAAAAGGTATTGTATTGTACCTGTAAAGTGTAGGTCACAGAGACGTGAAGCTCTCCTGGATAGCCCTGATCTCCATCTGGACTCGTGTGACTCAAGCGTACGCCTCCTTCCACCATCTCAGCCAGCCAGATAGCCTGACCAGAGAGACGGACAATACATTTAGGACAGGTGAAGCAGGGCATAGTGATATACGAAACATCTTGTCTGCAGTTTGTTCATATTGCAGTGCATATACGGTACCTTATTGAAGCCTTTGAGGCCACCATGCAGTGCATTTGGTCCATTATTTATATCCAACTGGTACTGGGTTCCTTCCACCGTGAACCTGCCCTGAGCTATCCTGTTGGCCACCCGACCCACCAGCGCACCAAAATAACGTGGATTCGACAAATAATCTGCAATCACATTTATTTTATTTAGATACTATATGGAGAAGCCACCAGCAGATAGTGGGAAATTAAGCAATTATGTTTTTGATGCACAATATGAGGTGACAATAACTATGCCCCAAAATGGCATTTTTACTTAATCTATTACTGTGGCTAAAATCACCCCAAGGAATGGTGAAAAAGGGAAAATCGAAGATACCTTTCTGTTTTACCTAATACTGACATTTTTAGCCTGTTTCTGACATAGTCGAATGCACCCATGTAGTATAGCATCTAGCATGTCATAATGATACCAGAAAAATGGTTAACCGAAAAAATAACTTGGTCGGTGTATTCGTTTATTGTGGTCTTCGAACCACAAATCAGAGACCATTTCATCTCACCACTAGTTAGGCCTAACTATTGGACTTAATTACCAGCCAGGTCAATTATTACTTGTGTAATAATTGTGTATTATAGGCCTACAAGCAACGTTACCACTAGTCTTATGTAGGCAGAGAATACCTACCTTCTACATTATCATAGCCATTGACCAGGTCATCCACCTGTCCATTCTTGGCCTTGCTCTTGATGGATTTGATAATGCAGCCTAGGGTAAGGATCTCCACCTCCAGGTGATCTGAAGACAAGGCGAAGGTCTCCACTTCACCTGCACCAGCAATCACAACTGACCCAGACTTAACAACTACTGTCATTTTTATGTATATTGGTTTAACACTAAAATAACACTTCTCGCTGTGTATGCGTTTTAGATAATTAGTGCCAGTGACGCTGGCTCACAATAAATAGCCTACCGGTATAAGCAACTGGATGTTTTGTCCCAAATAAAAGAAGTCAGTGTAAAACACTTGAACTTTATACAAGATCACATGACTTCGACAGTCCGACTCTTCCAGCTTCCAGCACCAATGGTAAACCTGTATTTAAATAAACACATGGGGTTTTGCCCATCGTCATTTCAAAGTAAGACTAATGTGTCTACAATAATACAAATATATTTTTATTCCCAAAGCGTTTCAGGAATATGCTGTATATATTTCACCCAAACGGTGTTTCTTTGTTTTAATCAGCTGTCGATCAGTATGGTACAAATACAGAAAATGAAATAATAATAATTGTTTTATTTTTAAAGTTCTAAACCGGAAGTGTCATTTTTGCTGCTTTCAGTTGTGTATACTTTGTACATCTCATTGCGGCAAGACTGCTTGCATGCAGCACGACTCGCACGTGTTGATTTTAAGAGCGTTTTAAAGGAAATGCGTTTGCTGTAAAGCCATTCTTTACTTCATAAAACCAAAAAATATATACATTATAAGTTAACAATAGCAATAAGTCCGCTGCTAAGCTAATAGCTAGCTAGCTAACACGTTTCCTTTGCGCAGACGCACATCATTTCATTCCAGAGTCCAGGCAAAGCGCGTGGACTGTGGACCATATCACACAGATCACAGCGTGGTGTGAGGCGTGTGGACCATATCATAGATCACAGCGTGTATCCGTAGTGTCACAGATCACAGCGGCAACTGGATGATAAAGGACCAACACAAATTTACCTCACCATGGCAGATCAAGAACAGTCCAAATTACAGCTGGTTACAAGTCACATAAAAGCGGTCCAGGACTTCCCAAAGAAAGGCATTCTTTTTAGGTAAATATATTGACACTGACACTTAAAAATAGGTAGTTCATACATAAGCTCTTAAACCCACGTTGAAGTTATCACATGGACTGATTTGGGCTTGTAATGGAAGTGATTTCACATTTTTGATGTATCAAGTGGCAGTCTGGATAAAATAATCATGGTGGCCTCTATTTCAGACAGGTAGAGATGCTTGGTGATGTCTTGACTCGTGAAAGCGGCCAGGTGTTGTGATTGTCCACTTATAGTCTTGTATTGAGTTGTGCTTGAATTGCAATTAGCCCTGCATGGCTATTTTGTTTAGTCTTTAGACTGCCAGTCTAAAGACTAAACAAAATAGCCATGCGGGGCTAGAAATGCACAGTAAATCTCATAAGTAATGTTACGTTCCTCTTTAACGACACGTGGACACTCCATTTTCATTGGATTTGTGTGCTGCAAGCCAAGGGAACAGCTTTTAAACTATCTCCGGCCCATTCAATGAATCAATCTTTACTTTGCCACTCATGTAAGATGCTTGCTTAGTTGCTTCACAAATCAGTCGCTTGTTTCACTGTAGCCCTATTGTGGATCAATACCGCCCCCATCTGGCGGAATCTGGCTAGATAATGAAAATGGTATTAATACATTAATAAAACATATTGTACAGTATATTGTTGTTGTGTAAACACCGGTTGGTGCAGTGTCAATGGTGTCTCATTCCCGTGTGCATGTGCGTGTAGAGATATCTGTCCACTTCTGAAGGAGCCTGCAGCCCTGACAGCAGTGATCGATCTCTTTGAAGAACATGTTAAACAGACATACCAACAAGTTGATCTGATTGTAGGTAAGCAGCATGTGATCATACATGTGTAATACATATTATTACAAAGGTAGGTCTAACTTGGGGCTATTTTATTGCAGGTGGGTGACTAATACTGGAACTATTTCAACTGTGTGTTTTAGGTCTTGATGCACGTGGATTTCTGTTTGGTCCTCTACTGGCCCAAAGGTTAAACGTGGGATTTGTGATGGTCAGGAAGAGAGGGAAACTGCCTGGACCCACTGTGTCTGTGTCTTACAGCCTGGAATATGGCAAGGTACCATTCAATGTCTTTACTTTGTGCAACATTGTGTTACTAAACTATCTCTCTGTCTTAAAGGAGCTGGATAAAGAATCCAGATTATATCATTGTATTTTAGGGTTAGAGAATGCTTGAGAATTCGCTTTTTTTTACTTGCGTGAGTGGAGCAGGCACAGTGGTCGGTCGTCCCTGCCCCGGGGAACTTTGATTGGCTGGTTTGGGTGATTGAGAATAATAGGAAATTTTAGATGGAGACTTTACCATGAAAGGTCTTTCAATTGAGAAGTTTGAGAGTTGTATGAAACCTTAATAATTATTAGTGTTATTGAGAACTTGAGCATATGAAAAACTGATGCTCCTTAAAGATTAGTAAGGCGATGAACAAGGAATAAGAGTTTGTTAAGCATGCACTCTACTGAGTGCTGATCTAGTTTAGAACTATGCATCTGTACTACCGTGAAACGATCACTTACATTGAACCGATCGCTTAACGCCTGCTCCACTCACACAAGTAATAATTATAGTATTCAGTCAATCAACCAACCAACCAACCAACCAACTATAACTCCATAATTCTAATTTGTGTGTGTACTCGGTCAATATTGAAATGCTGCAACTTGCGGTTAGATCTACTAATACTGTATGTATATACAGTAGTAAGTGGACTCAAACAGACCAGATTCTCTGTACATGATGGAGATGTGTTTTCATAAGTAAATGCTGTCACTGTTGTTAATATTTTAGGCTGAAGTTGAGGTCCAGAAAGATGCTTTGAATCCTGGACAGAAGGTTGTGCTCATCGATGACCTTTTAGCCACTGGAGGTAACGAGATTTAACATTTATTTAGAACCCTAAATGCCTAGATTTTTGCCTAACCAGGAATCTTGGATCCGCCAACAGTCTGATGTGAAATTAGACACCCAATACACCCAACCTGCCCACAGAGCGAAAAGTACCAGCTATGGTATTACTGCCTTAACTGATCAGCCAACTAACCTAACAGAGAATCTGGGCTGTATTGTCAAGAGGAAAGTGAGAGACATAAGACTGAACAATACAAATTACTTTACGGCCAGTATCAAATTAAAACTGGGCTTCCATAACACCTCAACAGTGCCACAGGTTGATCACCTCCATGCCCCGCCCCATTGATGAAATAATTTGTTCTAAAGTAGCCCAGACCAAGTATTGATATATATTAATATATTAATATATGCATGTATTAATATACTTTTCAGATAGTCGACATTTCTTGTTTAATACATATATATTTTAGTGCTTTCGTAGAATATTCGAATCCATTGAAATTAGGATTTGGGGTTTTTTATAAGCTGTACGCCACAATCATCAAGATTAAAACAAAGGGCTCCATTTTTGTTACATGCTAAACCCCTTATCCCTAATCCCTTATTTCATTTTTACTATTTTGAAAAATCTTTTTGGAATATTTCAACGTCAATCTATTAACACGTTGTGAGATTGTAGACTGGCCATTTGAACAGCAGTTTCTGGGATGGGCGTTATCAAAGCAGCATCTTAACGGTGATTGGTTCATATGAACCCCTAAGAATATTGGGAAAGCAGATGACTGACAGGGCTGTTTGCCAATCAGGTGCTGGGATTGGATTTCCAACCGGCACAAAAGGCCCCAAAGGCAGGGAAGCCAGTCCTTGAATCACAGGGAAAAAATAAGATAGTATTTTTTACGGTGCTGATCCAGGCTGAGCCAGGCTACTGTAAGCCTAAGCCTCCTTTCATAATCACCTGAAGTTGAGGCAGCAGGTTAAACATTGCAGTACTGGCTCAGTACTTAACTTTCTGTGTAGCTTCTAAAGGTGTGTGTTGGTGTGTGTTTTCCAGGGACCCTGACAGCTGCCTGTGAGCTGATGCAAAAGCAGCAGGCAGAAGTGCTGGGCTGCTTGGTCATTGTCGAACTTCTCGATTTGAAGGGAGCAGACAAACTGAAACCACGTGACGTCTTCTCTCTGGTCAAATACTGACATCCTCTTTCCAACAGTCTATACATTCATAATCATAGTCCTGGCACATAGTCCGTTATGTGCCAGTGTGTTGACAGCCACATTTTCTCTGGCGATGCCTGAATGACTTTGTATACTTAAAGCAGAGATCTGCAACCTGGGGTCTACACTCCACACCCCCTTTAGTGGTCTGTAGGACATTTGCTGGTGGTCTGTGACGCCAGTCTGTATGAACTTTTGTATATATAATATTCATGGTTATTGCGAAAAAATCTATGCCTGTATGATGCTCCCATTTTAGATCAATTATTCAGGCCCTATCTATAGGACAGGCACTCTTTGGCAGATATTTCTCTGCCATCTCTCAGCTAGGGCTTTGCCAAGGAGGTGTCGAGAAAGATTGGATTGGTTGAAATGGCTCTTTACCCATGTTTCAAACAATCATCACCGTAGACCTAATCAAAACTATGCTAGGTGATTACAAGATTATTTTCGGTGTGGGGGCTGCATCTGTTATTATTTGAACTGAATATTAGTTACAATGAAATGAAATAGTTTTTTTTATACCACCGAGGTAACTGTAATCAGGGGTGAACTAGTGGTGGAAATGTGGGGAGCACCACGCCACTAGTTATGAAGCATGCACAGCCCCTCATGCATGCACTTGCATGACAATACACATTGACTGTGTGCTCAACACCTGTTGTCGACCTACTTGGCAGGCTCCTTTTGTAATGTTAACACTAACCAACGTTCTCACTTTGGCTACTGTGGCCTAGTCACTTTACATCCTTTGTTGTTAAGCTATAAAATAAACAGCTATGCAGGTAGCTTAAGCTATTGTGCCGGCTGCATCCAGAGGAAACTTTGTTTCTCTAAACCTTTACGCCTTGCGACTTCCAGGAGTTATTTTTATTTTGTGGAAAATGTAATTTGAAACTGGCATGATCACTACAAAAGTGAGTTTACATACTCTACCAATAAGTTTGCAGAAGTTGTGCTTGTTTATTGCAAAACCTTAGCCAGTTTACATTACGTGAAACCTTGATTTAAATGTGTTTGTTCACAAAACTTCTAAATAAACCAACGTGTAGAATAGTTGTGTATAAAAGCTTTGAGCTTAATTCAGCCAATCAATTTTTTTTGATCAACCAGAAATGTTGGAAGCCGTACATATGGTTGACTATATCTAAAACAAAAATAATTGAAACAAAAATACTCAAATTGACAATGCATCTAAATAATTGTTCATTCTAAATAACTGTTTTTTTTTTCAATGAGTTGGTTTTGGTATACTAAATCACTTTAGTAGTAAGTAAAGCTGGTCCCTGCCATTCCTGTGTCAATAATGGTAACACCATTCATTAATATCCCAGCTTAATTAATAACCCAGTCAGCTTTGAAAGATGAAGTGCTGTTATTACTAGCCTAATACACTGTATTGTTTTGGGATATTCAGCCATGAAAATAAAATTAAGTGCATTCATGCATTTGATGGTCAGTTTCAGTCTGCTAGACCTGACCCATCTATTTTTTTATTTTTACTTTTTTGAAAGGCTCATGCATTCCATTCTTAAGATAATGTCAGGACAACCACAAAGTATGCAAATAAAGAGTAACATTCTGGTCTACAGTCTATACTGCAGGTATAAATGTTTATCACTTGTAATTTGGTTTAAGTTTAGCTTTGACACCCTGGCTTTAATTTGTCAGCATGGCGCGAAAATGGAAAGCCTGGACTAAATTGTTAGCCACGGTGGCCTAGAAATGAGTCAACCTTTTAGGATGAGTGGAGGAGGGGCCTGGGAAGAAGTCACCGTGAGATCAAATTAGATCTACCGGTGTGGTTGTGCCGGTCCCCACCTATCTAGCCAAGTCTATTTGCATTGAGGTCTACAGGTGTTAACATTGTAAAAATGTATCATACAAGTACTATTTGTACCATTTCTGTTGAAAGGTTGAGTTAACAGATATTAAAGTTCTATATTGCAAACCGTCTATCCACACCTTTTATAAGAGATGATTTATTTCGGAATGCAACTTACCGGTAAATGCATGTCTCCTATGATAGCAATCCACAGGGGTCGGGAACCTTTTTGGCTGAGAGAGCCATGAACACCACATATTTTAAATGAAATTCTGAGAGCCATACAATTTTTTAAAAACCTAATGCAAGTAAATTTGGGCATTTTATGTAACTTCAACACCTTTAAAGTACAATAAGTTATTTAATAACATTGTTATGCTGTTGCTAGTCTCCCCCCCCACATACTATGGCAACACAGACACCGATCTTTTAAGAGGCATTTAGGAGATGAGTACAGCAGAAAGTAAATCTTTCCATTTTATGTAATTTCAACACTTAATTAGTTTTTAATAACATTCTTATGCAGTTGCTATTTTATCAATGCATATTCGACAATGCAGAACCTGCTCTCTCCACAAAAGCAAATTCCTGTCCATTCCTGTTGAGAAGTATGATACTACTCGTCCTTTTGTCTTTTAGCTATCTTCTAAAAGGTTTCTTTCTAGTAAACGTGATTAGTTTATTGTACGGAACGTCTTGAAAATGCACATCAGCCGCTATTTGACAGCAATACGTCAAGCAGTGTCTGAGTCTGCCTCATCAGTGCTACCTATGCGATTAATAAATAGATTAGATACAACAAGTGTATGTTTGCCACTTTCCCACTGAAATTTCTAATTAAAGATTTGTCTGCAAGCCAGATGCAGCCATCAAGAGCCACATCTGGCTCCCGAGCCATAGGTTCCCTGCACTAGTCTATTCTGTACCCCCCAGAAAACATAGCCCCTTCACTCAGTCTTTTCTTGCGACAAAATATTTGTCGGTTTATTAAATCCACAAGTTATACTTGAACTGAAACAGAAGACATTTTGCACCAATGTTTCAGTAGTCAACTTGCGCAATTAGCCAGTAAAAGTAAACACAACCAAAAAAAATATTGCACATTAGCTACCATTATAAACCAGCTCTACACAGGAGTATGGTAACCATTAACACTCCCTTTATTATAGGTGGTTTAAGTGACATCTTGTTAAAATTAGTGTTTGTTCAGTAACAACGGTCTCTCTTCAGCTCTTTGGTTAAAAGAAAAATATTTCTTTCAGGACAGGAATTTCATCCAATCAGAAGAGACAACTTGTACACGATAAAAGTGAAGGGAAGTAATCAAAATAGACAAATTGACACGATAAATAGGCTCCCTTTTCCGATCCGATGACCTGATAGTGTACTAGAGCAGTCTCAATAAGAAAACCATTGTTACTGGACGCAGAATACAGCTTAAAAATATCACTTAAAGCATCTTTAACACTAAAACACCTGAAAAATCAGTAGGTACCTATATGGAAAAAAAATCTTAGTTGAGAACCCCAAAACGTTTGACTTCTTTGTGAAGCTTGATTCTCCATTCAAGTATGAGAAGCTGGGACTCAATGTCCATGCAAAATGAGTCTTCCTTGGTCAATTCAGTTCTTAAATCATGGGAGGCGAATTGTGAGCCATCAGTGTTTCTCCTCCTCTTTCAGCCTGGCATTGAGTTTGTCCACAACAATGTTGAGTTCCATGTTCTTATTCAGTTTCAGGTACAGATCCTTCCTGATGGGATGGATTTTTAACCAGTCAGAAGCCAGCTCTGACAGCAACTGGAGGTGTTTCTCCATCTCTCCTGAAAGAGAATGAAACCAAGTAGACAAAAGTTAACAACCTACGTCTTAAGAGAGGATGTGCTTCAGTAAGCAAAGTATGACTGCATTTCATTGAGGAGTTATAAGCCAACACAAGGCTCACCGACTTGGCCTTGTTTGGTTACAGTTCAAGAATGACAAACCTGTAGAAAGGGCAGATCTGTAACTAGCCACCATCCTGTTACAGGCCAGTTCCATAATCAGGGCTGGTTTCTTTTCAGCAACAAAGACGTTCCGCAGAATCCTGGCAAGCTCTGGAAGACGCGACATCATCAGAAGGCGTTGTTCCTGGACAGGGTTCCGTGTCATGGCTGCCTGCAGCTTCTGTGCCTCCTTGGCCCGAATCTATCAACACAACGTGACAATCTGAATGAGCAATATGCTGGTGAATCAGTCAACGATCATCTAAAAAGACACGTTACTGGTAAGCGGTGGAACCTGTAAACAATTGTACTGGCATGGAGACTACCACTAGTGATTTGTGTTGACAGAAATTGACAATAGGAAAAAATAGCTTTAACCATCTACAATTGTTGTCCTGCTACGATATTGTTATAAAACTTCACATTGTGGCTCCTGTAATGAACATTGGACCTACCCTCTCCAGTAGAGACTGAGACACTCCTTTGAGTGCACTTGGTGTCTGGGTTGTAGCGGCAGATGTGGGGCCTGTTGTCGTGGTCACTGTGGGGGAAACGGGGGTGGAGGTCTCAGGAGTAATCTGCTCAGCCCCCGGTGGGTCTACCGTTTTCAAAGCCATGTTGGTCAGGGCCTTCTCCATCTACACAAACATTTGAAATTAAAATGACAAAACTAATTAGTTGCACACTCCAGACAAAATGGCATGTTGAGCAGATAACCAAACTAGTTAAGGATAAGATCTACTGTAGATACAACTACACATGATTCTCAATAATTCAGCCTATTGCTGTTCTCTAATCTTGAGGCCAGTCTACCTTGGGTGTCATGAGTGTGCGAGCCTTGTCCAGAACCTCCTGGGCTGTGGAGAGTTTATCAGTGTGTGGAGGCTGAGGCAACAC
Organism: Benthosema pterotum; assembly: GCA_039105355.1. NCBI lineage: Eukaryota > Metazoa > Chordata > Actinopteri > Myctophiformes > Myctophidae > Benthosema > Benthosema pterotum. Next base: position 25,604,922 of record CM076974.1, on the reverse strand, counting down.
GCTGCATTCCACTACTGGCACAGTGTCCACGTTGAAGCGTGGATGCCAGCGCGTCAGCTGGTCATCTGGTACCGACAGTGGAGGAACGACAGAAGACAGAAAAGCCTGTGGACAAACAAGATTAAAAAAAAAAAAGTTAATCAAAAATCTTTTAAGAAGACGTTTACAGTTTACATGCCAGACTCATGCATAAGTGCAGTTTTTAATTTAGTTTGCCACAAACGTCAAGGTGAAGTGTAAGCACATGTAAGAGAGTAACAGTTTCAAATGAAAGCTGCAGTAAGCACTGACCCGGTGGTGTTGTTTAACTATAGAGACCAAGTTCTGGTGGAAGATACGTCTTCTTTCCAGGAGACGAGAGGCTGAAAGTAGAGGACGAGCCTCATTCTGGTCCGACTCTACAGGAGGTAAAAGCATCTTTAGTACACAAGACTTTACAGGGACACACCACACGATTAGGAATAAAAATTGAAAAACACATCACACGCTATAAGGATTGTGTTTGTTTGCTCACCACCGGGGCAAAGGATAGGCTCCATAGTGAGCTGGTAGCTGCCCTTCTTGATGTTGTAGGAGAAGGTGGGAATATTCTTCTCCTGTCTGAAGGTGTAGGCATTGGGGAAGACGGTCTTTATCCTACCTAGATGACTCTCCTCAAAACGTCTGTTCAAGAGGGTGAGACAGAGACACTAGTATATAATAAAATGTCTGCAAAAACTACCAGAATTAACATTTTATTGTATGTTAAAATCAGCAAACGTCAGCCTACCTGTGAGTCATGTCCTGAACGCCCTGTTTGACTTTGGCAAAGGTTGCGGTCTCAGAGCGATTGTAGAGCATGCCAACAATAGTGTCCATGCTGCGGAATACGTCTGCCAGCAGCTTGTACTGGTAAGGCAGAGTCAGACCCGGAGGCACCGGCTCGGCTAAGGTGTGGTACCGCTGGTAGCCGGGTAGATCATCACTGAATAAGAATAAATATAGATCAGTACAGTGAAAAGTGAAAGCTTTATTCAAGTAATTTGTGGGATGACTGCCTCAAAGTTTAAAATTAAGGAAAAGAAACGGACGCCCTCATTGAGGACAGATTCACATTATTGTACACACTTGGACACAAAGCACCACACAACTCACCTTTCCTGTGTCGGAGTCTCCCTCTCCTGTTTCTCCCTCTCCTCCTTCCTCTTCTGTACACTGGCTGCTAACTCCTTGGCCCTAGACAGAGTGGCCTTGAGGCCTGAAACATCTGGCACAGTGGCCATCTGGGTTTTGTCAACAACAACAGGAGTGGTAGTTGTGCCATTATCAGACGCTGGAGCAGTTGTTGCGGACACTGAGGGTGAATGTGCAGCTGGAGAGGCATTAGATGGGCATGGGGGCTTGGACAGTTTCTCTGCTTGTTTCTTGATCTTTTGAAGACGGGACTTGAGTGCAGCAAGTTCTTCTTTAGACAACGCCTGGCAGACAGAATAGAGTGATGATAAGACACTTACGAAGAAAGGACATAAGACACTTAATTAGTTTCTAGACGCTAGAAATATACACCTTCATTTCAGCTTAGCAGATGGTTATATAACCATTTCCATTGCTATCCGATTAGACATCTTACCTTGCTGGTCTGTTTTCCATTCTGCTTGACAGGGACTTGTGTGCTGCCGTCTGGTGAGCTTTTATCGATGTGGTGAACTTGATTCTTGGTCTCTTTTTGGATTGTAGTCGGGTGAGACAACGGCTGTGGTGATGGGGCCTTGGACACATGACTGGAGCTTACCGGTGCCTGGGGTGTACCCTGGAGCACAAATGAAGACAGCAGGAGGAGACGTGTTAGCCATAACGTGATCCATTTTCATTCAAAATAAAACATTGGTGAGTGGCAAGATTGTGATGCACAGTGAATTCACAAAATGCAGCAGACTGTAGGCCCGGCCCATTTAACACAAAATACAAGTGAATGCTTAATCAAGTAGAGATCAAACCACTCATTCTTCTACTGTGGGTAAATAAATGGTAATGAGGCTGGGGGTTGGGGACCTTTCTTGGGATGCATTGTTATTAGCTCTTGTAAGTTGTAAGGCGTGAAAAATGTTGACCATGAAAGTTTTGCCCTTATACCCAAGTATTTAATAAATAGTTGATCAAACTCAAAATTGACTTATAATATTAATATATTCAGGTAATATTCAGTGTCAGTCCACGTTGCAGGCAAACAACATGCCAAATGACAGTCAAAGTGGCTTAAATGTCACATTGTTGTTTTACAAATTATATTTTGTTGGTTCACTGAATCCACACAGATTTGAGATGTGTTTATTTTAATGGTGAAATTGATCGAAACCACAAAGTTGCTTCACTGTGCATCTTACAGTAACATTGCTGACACGTTGTCCCAAATAAAACCTGCTGTTCTGTTCGCACGCATAATGTATGGCGACAACGAGAACTTGAGGGAACACTCGACAGACATTACAACTTTACCAGAATGAGCTTCTTCCTTGCGGTTCTTTTAGGGGCTTTCACGGCCGGATCGGAGTCCTTGTCCCGGCTACCAACTTCCACGCGTACTTTCTTTTCCGCGCTGCTGCAGAACAAAGCGGCTCCCAGGTCAAACTCTGCGTCCGCCGAAGTCCGCTTCGGCGTCCGTGGAGGACTGATCGCCGGCCCGGGGGAGCCATGGTCAACCGCGGTGGCCTCGTCGATCACCCGGATAAACTCTTCGTGTATGGCGGACTTTGCAGAGCGGAGAGACCTGGTAGTGGTGGTGGTATCTGCTGTGATAGTCGTTGCTTTAGTTCCGCGACCACCGGCCCCCGAGGTCTTTCCTTTGCCCCGCCGTACTCCTCCATCGACTCCACCTTTCTTCCTTTGAGCAAAGAAATCCGTCACTCGGGCCTGAGACATGATTGTTTGTTGTTGATGTTGATGACGGCGATCTTTATATCATCTTATGGAGACTGGGGAGGAATTCACAAACAGGAACAAGAACAACAACTTTCGCGCGAAATACGCACAGACCACGCCCCTTATCGCGACCCCGCTGCTGCTTTCATGGCTCTGGTTGGTCCCAAGGCGAGGGGCTGCCTGTATGTCGCTGTCTATTGGCTACAAACTGCACAGCCCCTCCTCCTTTGTTAGACACTGGCCAGGGCCATAGAGTGTAGACAGAGTTGCGCAAACTCCGTTAACTTCATGGGGCTAGTCCAATGGCGGCTCTTCTACATTGACTTTAGAATGGGGACAAAATAGGGACAAGTTGGAGTCTATGGGCTAACGCAAGTACATAAACCACATGACCAAGTTCTTTTATGACCCCTCAATATCGCAACTCTTCTACTAGTGGCTCTGATACTGGCTGCTGTTGGATTTGGGGGGTTTACTTACCAGTATATTATGGCATTTACATTACTGCCACCAACTGACCCGGATCAGTAGTTCTCAAACCTTTTCATCAATTTAGGAGTGTGCAGAATCTACATACTAGGAGTTTTAAAGCATCAAACAAGCTATCTACACTGTAGATAGGTTATTTGATTATTTCATTACACAAATTGATGAAGTCACATGACACAAACAAACATGTATCGCATGAACTCATGGAATGGATAGCACGATCAAGAGTGGCTTAATGGCTTGAAGCAATTTTTACTCAAAATATAATCTTGTCGGTTAGGTAGGTGTAGTGTACAGGTAGTGTTGGGACATGTGCACTACATAACTTAATATATTACATAATATATTACCAAAATGCAGTAACTTTTAATATAAATATATTACTTAACTAAAACAATCTAATATATTATACTTTTCTTTCTGCATTACTGCATTACTTTCAATATTACTTTTTGTCAATCTGTCTCATTGAAAATTTTCTTGTGAAATTATATTGACAACTGCAGAAGTTAAATAATTACTTATTTTCTATCATTTGTCATGAAATTCTTTATTCAGGAGTGACGTTTTTTCAAGTTGATTTCATATGGATTTGGCCAGATAGCCAAGTGTGCTTGCTTTATTGTAGGTATGCCACTAGCTGCCCTATGCAATATTCGATTAATAGTGATACTAAATATTTTATTATATATTTTGTAAAAAGTTGTTTTTAAAGTAATATGTAATAGTAATATTAATATATTACACTTGCACAGACAGTAATATTGTAATATAATATATTGCTTTAAAATGAAGGTAATAATTAATAAGTAATATATTAACAAGGTAAAGTAATATTCCCAACACTGTGTACAGGTATGTAGGTGATGTACTGTTGCTGGATCTGAACTACAAGAGACCACATTGGGTAGCTTCTGAGTTCGGCCACTAGGGGTCACCACTGATGCGTCCATTGCCCTGACGCGTTCACTTCTAAAGGTGTGTAATGTGTCTAGTGTTCCCCCAAAACGACAGGATGGAAGTTTTTTTTTTTTTTTTTTAATTGTATGTTAGTTAGTTAGTTAGTTAGTTAGTTAGTTAGTTAGTTAGTTAGTTAGTTAGTTAGTTAGTTAGTTAGTTAGTTAGTTAGTTAGTTAGTTAGTTAGTTAGTTAGTTAGTTAGTTAGTTAGTTACTTGTGGAGCTACCGTCATTTTATGGAAACATTTCTTTCTTATATTTAGTTGCATTCATATGATAGTGCACTTGGACGCGTAAGCTATGCAACTATGCACATGTGTGTGCATTCGATTGAATGTGTTCCATAAATGTGTTTAATGTTGATTGCACAGCAAATAGGTTTTATTGCTACGTGTGTGTGTGTGTGTGTGTGTGTGTGTGTGTGTGTGTGTGTGTGTGTGTGTGTGCGCGCGCGTGCGTGTGAGCGGCGCGTGTGCTATGCGCACAACTGTGCGAGCGGCTTCGCCAGCGTGTCTGGTGCTTAGAGTATAAGGTCTGGTGGCATATTATGGTAATAGGCACCTGAGTTGACTTGAACCTCCAAAAGCCACAAATAGTTTTGTACCAAAAGGAGCAAAACTGGGCGAGACTACACAGTGCACAGCAGCCACGGGGAGGTGACAGCCAGGCAGCGTAGCTGTAGTGACTACACAGTGCAGTGAGTGAGTTCACAGTCTCAGTGCTCAACTGTGTCAGTGAATCACATTTTCCATGAACACACTGACTGGGTTATTACTTGACTCGGAGGATTCAGTCCAAGACCCGCCGTCGTTGGAAGAAAGAGAGAAGAGAAGGGAGAAAACGTGGAGGGAACGATCGAGGAGCCTCTCTCACAGAGGATTTTTGGACTACTTGCGGATATATTTCGGGGGCTTTGATCTTCCAAACATGGGGAGCTGAGATGATACAGCGTAGAATCACCACGGGGTTCTACCGTACAACTTTATTTTAGACACGTTTGATCCACTCTGGGCGAAGAAGAAGTGATCATGTTCGCTCGTTATTGTGCGAAGTATCGGTTTCTGACTGTTTTCAATATTCCACCATTATGGTATTTTTGAAACAATACACGTAGTTGCTAACTAAAGTATCACTGCTGTGGATTTATTGGCAATTCCTGGTCTCGGGTGGAGGAGTGCGTGTTGGAGGAATGTCGTTGGGAGTGTGAAGATATCCACTGTGCCAAGCCGAGATGGAGCTTCAGGTGGTCATAGGACTGCTGTACTGTGTTCTATTGCCCATCGTGCTGCTGGCAGGTAACAACACCTCACTACAATGTTTGAATAATGACTGTAGGGCAGTGGTTTTCAACCTTTTTCATACCAGGGCCTACTGTTTATTCAGAATTTCAGCCACGGGCCACCATTTGATGACATTTTAGAACCCAAATCAAATGTAAAGATTTCTTCTGCCTTTGTCCACAATTCCAGTCTGGATTTCGGAGAAAAAAATACAGTCAAACATACAGATCAAAATGACCATTAAGCTACGTTCTTTGGTTGTGTATATTTGGGAAATTGGGCTCATTCAGATGGTGAACATTTTAACTTTTGAGAGTGTAAACATGGAACCACCATTTGGTTTTATGTTTAGGCGCTCAGACTCAGAGAGTTACATCTGGTTAACCAACTTTCCATCGCTTAGCCTGGGGACCACCTGGAATCCTCTCAGGTACCACTGCTAGGTCTGTAGGGCTAAGCGAAGGCCACAAAGATGTATACAAATACATTCACCACAGTTACCACACCGTAACAAAATGTAAAGTAGAATTAATGTAGGATTCCACTCCTTTTCATACTCTGTTACGTTTTGCATCCACAACTAAACTACCACCATTAGACTGGTAATCAGTCATGCCACCCTGAAATGGACTTGGACTATTTGTTAGGCATCTGGGTGGGTTGTAAATAAAATATCTATGTAGGATATTGTATCAAAAATCGTTGTATGTACTGTATGCATAATTCATTCATTTATTGTCATTTAATCGCCCAATTATTTTAGTTTACAATACTGACAGCAATGTATAGGTTATAGTCTCATGACCTATCTCATTACCTGACCATTCTGTTGTTTGACTTTAAACTAAAATTGTAGCACATCATAAGACAGAGACAGAGAGAAAGAGTGAGTCTGGGTTTGTGATTATTCTGTAACTTGAACTTGATTGAAATTGTTTTGCACTGTATGTAGATTCACAAATGATGATCTACAAAGTAGATCATCCATGATTAGGCATTATTTACAATTCATCTGAACAATTAGAGTCGTACAAATATACTACATGCAATGTAGTAATGTTCTTGATTACGGTACAACAGCAAATGTTATTGAAGGATGCTTTTTATCTCTTAACTTGTCCCATAATGAATTCTGGTGCTTCTAGTGATAGTAGAAAGCCTGGCATATTTAGAGGAGGTGCGGACAGAATTGAGTTTCACAGACTCCTTTTTAGAGCGTGTAGCTCAGCCTGAAGCACTAAACTTAATATTCTGTATGGCCTAGATTTTTGGCACCGCTAAACAACTTATCGCTTAGCTTCTTTGCCTTATTAAACTATTAAAAAAACATGTTAAGTTAAAATGGCCAGTCTACAAGCTTACGAAGTGTCAATATACAATATTATATAGTTTTTCAAGATGGTTAGGGAGAAGTTAGGCATAAGGGGTTTAGGGCTCCATTTTCGTTACCATCTAAACCCCATATCTGAAACCCCTTATCATTTTTTTTTTTACTATTTTGAAAAATATTTCGGCATAGTTCCACGTGCCAATCTATTGACAGTGACACATTCTGAGCTTGTAGACTGGCCATTTAAACTATTGAAAAATGTTCTTTTTTCAATAGTTTAAAAAGGCAAAGAAGTTAAGGGATAAGGGGTTTAACGGTGACGAAAATGGAGTGTGTGATGGAAATGGAGCCCTATGTCTCCTGGCCAACAGGGGGATTCCCTCTTGGCTTGGTTAGTTTCCCACAGGGTAGACCTGGATTTGAATCTTGGGTGTTACATTGGTGTGATCCGGATCAGGTTTCCTGGAGGTGGGGAGGTTAAAGGTTAGGTGTGTGAATGTTGCGGAGGAACTCGACCTGAAGACCAAAGTGTTAAACTAGCAAAGCTGATTATGGAATTTATTTTAACCTGACAACACATAATTGTGAAATACACTTGTGTATTTCAGATCAAGAGGGATGTCTTTAGATCGAAACAGTTACCCCAGAAGTTATTGAGTTGAATGACACACACACACACACACACACACACACACACACACACACACACACACACACACACACACACACACACACACACACACACACACACACACACACAGTCATAACCATTGTCCTGACCATAAAGATTCCATAGCTTAGTGCTCCAGCTGTGTATGTACCATAGTGTTTCAGAAGTTTCCATTAGTTAGAGAGTCAGACTGCTGTTGAAATACAACCAGTCCGGTCTATTCAGTGCTTCTATAAATTTTCTAGGGGAAAAATCTATTTTAGTGGCTCCCAAACTCTGTGAAGCCATGTTCTCCTATAATTGCATGGCTATACAGTAATGCTCACTTATACCTTGTATGAATGTTTGGTTGCAGATTTCTCATTCATCATGTCACATTTTTCAGCGTAAATTGTCCATTAGCATTTTTCTAAGTACTAACTTGTGTCCTTTCGTTTTGGAGTAAATGTTTTTTGGCCTACAAATCTACAGGTGTTATGCAACAAAAGTGTTTTTTAGACTCGATAGCGAAGGCACAAGAAACTTGTTTCTAAGTCTGTCATGGCAGGATGTAAATACAACATGTGCTGCCCCTTCTGAGTCACAGGAAATGAGAGATGCTGTGGCTGCTACTGACAATGTGCCCCTGTGCACGCGTGTGTGCACAGTGCACACACACTCACTCTCTATGCTACAGATGTTAAAACCATGAAGTTTGTTACCCCTCGGAGTTTTTTCCCCTTCTGTGAGGGCTAACATAATATTGTCTATGACATCAATTAAAAACATGCATCTGGCCTCTTCATACAGCATATTAAGATATAAAACACACAGAAACAACAAATATAACCAATGGAAAAACATATGCAGTTGGTATTGGGCCGATATTTTTGGCTTGCCTTGTATATGGTTCCATGAAGTTGGAGCATCATTGTAGAAACATTTTTTCCTGGGATCATATGCTCTGTCAAATTTTCAGTGTAATTAGACGTAGGTTATACTGTAATTCTACCACAGTGAGCCTAAACAAACCTCCGTTGAAAATATTACATTACATTATCTGTTATACTGATATAATCTAAATCTAAAAAAAGACAAAAACTCAGCAGACTATTTGGTCCAGTGATTGAGAAATCCTACAAAGAATTTCTCAATAAGTAAATTTGTCTTTGATGTTATTAATCAACTCCAGAGGAAATGCAATGATGATTAGGTTTCAGAACTTTAGATGTTGTATTGTGTGCCTTTGAGTGCCAACAGTTGATCTAAATGATCAACTGCTGCTTGGAATAATTAATTAGCTAGATGGATATAGTAGATCTTTGATTAAGCCATCCTCTACACTTCTACTACCAGGCTAACAATAGTAGAGGTACTTACTTTATGTTATTGACAAGTGGTGGGAATATTCATGAGTTGTGATGATATTCATGACGTGTGTGTGTGTGTGTGTGTGTGTGTGTGTGTGTGTGTGTGTGTGTGTGTGTGTGTGTGTGTGTGTGTGTGTGTGTGTGTGTGTGTGTGTGTGTGTGTGTGTGTGTGTGTGTGTGTGTGTGTGTGTGCATGTGCTTGTAAACATATTGAAGGCAGGAACTTTACCTGTGTGTGTGTGGTCTGTAGAGAAGGGAAACGTCTAAAGAGTTGAGATGAAAAGCATCCTAAAAGAGGAAAGCAGTTTTTTTAAAATCCAGATAATGACAGACCTCACACCAGCTCACCGCTCCTTTATCCTCTCTTTTTTTCATTCCCTTTCCTGTCCTCTGCTCTCCTCATACATTTCAGGAAAAGAGGTGATGAGGGAAGAAGGAAGGAAATAAAGTATAGATTGATTGAATAGTTTCTTCTAAATACTTTTGCAAATAGTACAGTGGTATGATTTTATAATGATGCCAAAAGAATAACACAAACGTTGGAATGGAAAACTTGTTTCCATTGTGGTCCGGTCTCCGGTGTATTCCATTAATTGAGACAAAAACATACAATAATATACAAGATATCATCAACACTAGTAGCAATAAACGTATATACTGTATGTACAGTAAAGACACTTGGCGCAGGAGTGATTTCTGGAACTTCGAAGCTTAGAAGACTTCTAGGATCAATTACAAATTGCAGACAGGTGCTTTTTGTGGCCGGCTTGGAGGAGATATGGGTGGGCATTTTCGTGGCATAGCAATAAAACACAATTAAAAGCATGTTTATGCCGAATCTGGCTTGAACAAGCTCAGTGTCCACTGAGCTTGTTCAACCAGGTTGTTATTAAAATGTCTGGATGTACTGGGGACCCCCCAGGGAACACCTAAAGAAGTGGCCAGTAGATTACAGCACAGAGTGAAGTGGCACAGAGTACAATACAGTACGAGCCGTAGTCATGTTCGGAAGGCTATGGATCTTGCGGGACTCCCCTGGTGGGTCAGGGACCCCTACACGGTAACTCTGTCATTTCTCAACTGGTATAAATGCAGAGCAGTTAGCTGGAACCAGCCTGGCACGCCTGGGTGCTTTCCTGTGGGTCTGGGGGTTCAGGGGATCCCCCCATATGGAGTTACTTCATAGGGGTGTGATTTTCTTTATTATTATTATTATTTTTTTGCTTTAAGCACTGAGGATGGCAGCCATTGGAACTTACTAGGAATTCAGTAGGCTACCATGTCCTGGACATTTTATTGTTTGTTTGCACATGATGGACTGTAATGTTATGAACCAGATGGGTGCTTTTCCTGCTGATAGACATGTTATGATTACTTTATTGTGTGTGTTGTTAGGCTATAGTATCATTGGAATGACTTGTTATTGGTTCATGCTGACATGCTAAATTGTGTTTGGTGGAGTGTCCCCATTTTGGATGAGCAAAGCTGTATTTTCTATCTGTCATGTTTGTACGTGAGATGTTTTCTGATGTAGCTACTGTTTACATTAAGGCAATCTGGAATACCACACTAATCTAAATCAAATTTTCAGTGTTTAGACTAGACAATGACTGAATACCATTTGCTTGACAACCTGCTGTCAGTAGCAAAGCCGATGAAAACAGTGAAGCAGACTACACTCCTCATGTAACTGCATGTTCTGCCTTTCCTGCGCGTGCGCACGCGCACACACACAGTGCAGTTGTTGCACACACACCTGGCAAGAAGCTGGCATGTTTGTAACTCTCAAAACCCTGAGGTTTGTTTCATTTCTATCCTGTTAGGACAAATTTACTGTTGATACCTGCAATGACAGTCGAGCCTATGTGGAATCACACACACTGAGCTTGCCCATAGTGTGTGTGTGTGTGTGTGTGTGTGTGTGTTAGCAGATGCTCTTAATCCAGAGTGTTTTACAGTAAGCAATGTAAACACAAGGTAACCTCAGGTATAGAAACAGTGTAGTGCCTCAGCAATGTAGGATCATAGGTAATGTAAACCTGAACCTATCACCAGGATATACTGTATGTAGTAGCTATAATTCTCTTTTGTTGGTTTGTGTGTGCACTGTGCGTGTAAAGTAAACATGCTTGTGCACGACTGCACGTCTGCATTGTATCATAGAAAAAAAGTGGAACTTTCAATTGGGTCTTTTCTCAGTATACCACTTTCCAAGGGTCTATAGTTAAGTTTAAATTTTACACATAGCTGGCTATGGAATTAATGGAGTCAATACTAGATATCCTTTGAAGATAGAGGAGGGGGGGGGGGGGTGAGTCAGCACTATTCCAGAGTAGGCTGGTTTAGCAAGGAATTCTTAAGTCTTAGTGAGAAATACCCCCATTCTGTGTGAGATGGCTTCATCTCAGGGAGTGGTGGTGAGACAGTGAGAGAAAGGGAGACTGAATGATATGAGCATGTACAGTACATTGAGCTTCCACAGTGAAACTCAGGAACGTTTTTGTTAAGTCAACACTCCTGATTTTACTGTCAGTAGACTAAGCTAAACACCTGATAGCGTCACCCCCTGTAGATTAGGCTACACCCTGTGTGTCTGTGGGTGGGACAACGACGACACTGTGATTGCCTGTGTCCTCTTGGCCATTTCTTTCCACAAAAACAGGAAAGCAGGTCAGTAAAAGGCGTCACTGTTGCGCGCTCACACACACACACACACACACACACACACACACACACACACACACACACACACACACACACACACACACACACACACACACACACACACACACACACACACATAAATGGATATGTGTGCTCACGCACACTCACACTCACTACAGCAACAATGGAAAGGGACTATAATGTGTCACAATGTCAAACAAATTCCACAAGTCGATTGCTTGGGGGGAACAACAGATTAAACCAGTATAGTAGACAAGTTGTTAAAAAACAACTTGTCTACTATGTTGTCAAGTACCATCAGAATTCAGGCCCCCCCACCTGTCAGATCTCGGTTACTAGCCAACCCTACGGGTGATGGATGATAATTAATTGTAATGTAATGAAAATGTCCTTAACGTGACACTGACAGCCCAAGTTGTGTCATGTGGTACAACCATGTGCTTCCTCTGAGGCTGTGGTACAATCGACTGTGTGCAAAACAGACTGTTCTCTCAGGCTAGTTAGCTAAGTTAGGACAATTACACTGCTGCTTTAAATTAGATTAGTCATGGGGGCTCTGAGGATGGCTGTCAGTCGGACTCTATCCATCATTTCACACCACTCGAGTTTCAGGATGAACCCTCATGTCTTTTCCCGCAGTGCCACCCTTTGAACAATTCAGGTGCTTTGACCCCAGGGTTTGTTTGCATGCCTTTTATTGCACAAGGCAAATTAACTAAAACAAATCATGAGGAGTGCGACAACACTATCAAAAAATAAAAATAAAGAAATCACCGACTTCACGGGAATGCCACCACATAAATATCCTTGCAATATCGCCACTTGACTTATCTGCGCGTGCAGAAAAAATATCCAGTGGCATTGAAAATGAATGAATCGTTGCCTGTTTGCAAGGACCTTTACTGCGGCAGTTAAAATAAGTCCAACTTAGTCCAGTCCAACGTAGTTTATTTTTGTTACATGTCAATAGACTATGTTGAAATCAACCCAACAGTTCTCCGAATTCAGGTTCCTGCTACTTCAAGAATATCGTTTTGACTAGTGGAAATTTTGAGTGGCTTCTTTATAGCTTAGAGCCAACATAAAGGGTCTGTCTCTAATCTAGTACCCATATGATCAAAAAGCAAGGACTGTCTACAGTACAACTCATTCAACACCCCTGGCTGCCGTTGACCATGCTGACAGTGTCCTCCATCATCCCTGTCAAGTGAAGTGATCTTATCTGGTAACCGGTGTGTCTGCAAAGTGGGCTGTGTGCTGTGCAGAGGCCTTGGGCTGAGGGAGTTGGCTCAAGACTGGCCAGCAGGCCTGTCTGTAATTATAGGCTAGGTTAGTATGGGAAGAGAGAGCTGTGCTTCTATGTCACTCTGCAGTTGCTTGACACGTGCACAAACATAATATAACATAACACACACACACACACACACACACGCCATTTGCATGCATGGTGTGTATGAGTGTATATTCTCTGAGTTATTTTTTGACTAGTAACCGGATAACTAGAAGATATATTCTGTCCCTCGTAAACATGAATGCACATACACACATAAGAGTGTGGTTGCAACTGAGCGAGCACAAACGCACACACGCACGCACGCACACACACACACACACACACACACACACACATGCACACACGCACACACGCACACAAACACAGCTCTCAGCTGTTTTTATGTGTGTGAATATACAGTATGTAAGTTTGCCGATATACAGTACACAGTATGAATACACAAAGAGAGAAAGATAGAGAGAGAGAGATTGTATGGTAGGTACCCTACTGTATTCCGCAACCAGAAATAGAGAGACAGCGAAATCCAGCACTGACTGATGGCCATGTCTCCTAGGTTAGTAGGGGAGATGACCTTGGACAGCAGGTCAGTCTGGCCACCGACTTCACTGAGAATGCATTCTATAGCACTCAACATGAAGTTGTTGAATTAATTGAATTGCAATGTTTAATTATTTACACATTTTCCTGAATGAGCTGAAGATCATAGCATAAATCATTATGCAGAAATTGGTCATGAACACTGGGTCATAATTTGGTGCATTGTGCGCTAGTAGATTTGCTGTAGAGGTAAAGCGTATAGCGCTTTGTCTGAGGGACCGGTCAATTAGGTATTTACAGTAAGTAGCTAAAGGCTTAAAGAGTTTAGTTGTTTGGACAGCAACTCTCACCTTGTCAATTGTAACGTGGGATGACGAATGTGTTTCTGTGATCTCTCCTCATGTCATGTCAGAGCAAAATTCCTCTGTCTCAGTTCATCTTGTCCTGACACGTCTTTTCTCTCTAACTGTTTTGATCTCCCTTGGCAACGGAAATCATCATCAGATGACCTCAAACTACTTATCCCTCTCCATCTTTCTCACTGATTTCTTTCTTGCTTATTGTTTTTTTTTTTCCTTCTTTCATCCAGTTTGGTTGATATTCGTTATTGTTTCTATAATGTCAGGCACAGGTCTCAGTTCACTAATATGCCTAAATTCAAACTTCATTCAAGGCATTCATACTCACCCCATACCAGTGCAGAACACATAAAACACATTACTAAATTAAAAAATAAATGACAAGGTGGACATAAATTGGCAAAATATTCAGCCTTGTTTCTCCACATACAGACTAGACAGCCTGTGGCTCCATAGCGTTGCCTAATATTTTATAAGGATTAGAAAGTTCTACATACTTTTCCTGCGCATACACCTGCAGTTGTAAGTCATTTTATATCAGAATTAAATAAATTATAATGAAAAAATATTTATTCTTCTCGGTTATAATTATAGGTGAAATAAAAGGCAGTGCAAGAGGTGGATGAATGAAAGTGATTTAAATAGGACATGATGTATTGGAATGCTGGGGGAAGAAAGTTGTGGTTAGTGAGCTGTGTTATCATGTTGAACTGTGTGTGTGTGTGTGTGTGTGTGTGTGTGTGTGTGTGTGTGTGTGTGTGTGTGTGTGTGTGTGTGTGTGTGTGTGTGTGTGTGTGTGTGTGTGTGTGTGTGTGTGTGTGTGTGTGCGCGCTGATAAGAACATAACTGTATAGCAGGGTGGAGCTCTCAAGCACATATCTTTTTCTTCTCTCATACTGAATAATATTCCTGATATTGGTGTCTTGTAAAAACAAAACAAAAGACAAAAAGCAAACCCAATGATAATTTGCACAGTGCTGGTCAGGTCACGTTTATTTCCAATGCAGTGAATGTCTGACCATTTTACGTTATATAATATCACAACATTCAAAAACGCCAACATGGATTCGTCACAAAATCAATTAAGCTTGTTTAGTTGTTTCCATTTTGGTCCACAGTGCTACAGTACATATGTGAGGTTAGGTTGTAGAAAGAGCAACAGCTGAATGTTAATTTGAAGGTTGCATGTAGGCCTACAGTAGGTAGTTGCATCCAGTGAAACTGGCATATGGCTATATTAATCTTTACTGGAGCCATGAGAATTCATGTTCACATTGGTATGAACGGCTGGATGTGAATCTCCCTGGTTGATCTATTGATATGCCACTCAGCTTTGTGGAAGGCAAAGGCTGCAATAAAATGATGGGAGCCAGGAAACGTGTACTACTGAGAACAAATGTGATAGGTTGCAAATGGTCTGAAGAATATAATACCAACATTTAGAGCTTTGGGTTTGGAACTGGGTTGTATAGCAACTCAGTTGTTCATCTGCATGCGTTAA
The DNA here is from genome assembly GCA_039105355.1 of Benthosema pterotum. Taxonomy (NCBI): domain Eukaryota; kingdom Metazoa; phylum Chordata; class Actinopteri; order Myctophiformes; family Myctophidae; genus Benthosema; species Benthosema pterotum. The sequence goes on along the minus strand of CM076974.1, from coordinate 25,589,572 downwards.
ACCCTCTCTGTAAAATGTCTCAGAGGAAATGTGGATGTCTACATGCTTCCCATGACCAACCAGTAAGGTCAGTTAGTTACAGGGATCATGCAGGGGGATTGGCATAATGACCAAATTGGTATAATTTGAATGATTTGAAAAAAAAAGGGGGAGTGGAAAGACCCATATTACACCCGCACACTTCACATACATAGACTTTCTCCCCTTCACCTTGTTTCTCATACGCACCACGTGTCTCTTTCTCTCTCTCTCTTTCGCGCGCACACACACACACACACACACACACACACACACACTCTCACACACACACACCCACACACACTTCTGCATAGCTGAAGAGTGAGGTCAGAGCGTAGGAGAGCGGACCAGCTGGAGAGTGAGAGAGACAGACAGACAGACAGACAGGGTGTTTATTCTTTTCTTTTACAGCTGCAGTTGGCTACATGAGTGCACATGTTCACACTTCTTGAACTCTAAATGACGGCACTATACCCAGTCTCTGCCCTCTTGCTTCATTTACTTGCAACTGTCATAGGGTGTGTGCGTGTGTGCACGTGTGAGTTTGTGTTTTCACTCTTCTACACATTTTTTCACTGCTGCCAGGCACTTCCCTTAGACGATTTACAAGATGTGTGTGTCCGTGTGTGTGTGTGTCTGTCTGTGTGTGTCTGCCTGCATGCGTGGAGTCATGTTGATGTTGCCATGTTCAGAGAAACAAGCACAATGGGACGAAGTGTGTATTGTTGATGTTGCCATGTTCAGAGAAACAAGCACAATGGGACGAAGTGTGTTTTAGTATACTGTAGCCACACATGCAGCACTTCATTTCACATGGGTGTGATTTTTTTTCACACTCACACATCACATGGCATGCCATGTCATACCGTGCTACCGTGCTTTTATAACATACCATATCTTTGGGGGCTTTTCATTTACAGTTTTCATTTATTTTTCCAAAATTTGTATCCCACCCTTAAAACAAACAAAAAAAGTCCACGCATGCTCATGTGTCATAATCACTCACCAGAATGAATATTGTTATATGACATAACATAACAATATAACATATAATGTTTTGATTTATCAAAAATACTATTTTAATCTAGCATGGTTATAGTCTGTATAGGAAGGGGTTGGAGCAGCTAAAATGAATACCAAATATCTAATGAATCAAGTTGTGTAAAAACGTCTGGGAAAGTGAAATATCCTTTTAAGTGTTAGGGATTAAGGAAAATTAGTGTGCAGGACCCAACAGTCATAATCTCATAATTATAAATGTCATGATTCTTGCTGCTTGACCAGACTTGGCCTTGTGGTTGGTGTGTTCTTGGTTGGAAAATGTGGAAGTTTGACCGCTTCCTTCTCGTTTCTCAGAGTGTTGAGATTGTAGGTTCCTCCTTTTTGACAAAGAAAACAAAATGCCAGCACTCATGAAATGTCCTTTTTCATAAGACATTTCACATGCCAGCATGAGTGCTGGCATTTTGTCTTCTTTGTTGTGCTACGGAGTCTGGCACCTGGAAACACATTTTTAATGTGGAGTGTTGTGTGTTGTCTGCTTCGGCAGCTTTCTCTGTTTCCTCCTTTTTGAGCAAATTGCTGAGTTTGAGACTCGATAACGCAGCTTCTCACTCTCACAAAGTTTGACTTTGATTGTAGTTATAATTAATACTAGTCTGGTGCCCCGAGTCAGTAACGGTGGATGTTGGAGATCCATGCCCCACCCGGCTATGCAATAGAAAAGCTGGACATGCAGGATTTGAGAGATTAGTGTTTATTAGTAATAGAGTCATTCTGTAATTGTCATATTCATATCATAGTCGACTGGCTGGGTCCTTTGGTGACAACATGACCACCCCTCATCAGTTGACCTCTATAGCCATATTTTTGCATTTTTTCCCTTTTTCTTTGCATTTTGTTTACAGTTTTATGTCAAGCCAACTCTCTTTCACTTCTTCACAGGTTAGAAATGGCTAGGAAGCACCAGGGTAATTTTACTTGTCATGGCCATGTCAAACATATATCACTGTCATTGTCTTGAGTATGTTTTGACTGCGATTGGTGGAGATGCAAGGGGAGGGGACAAAAAGCAACGAGGGTGTTACAGGATTTAGCAGTCCAGCTACCTGGTGATAGTGATATGTAGCTCATTTTGTATAAAAAAGAATCTGAGATGTTACACCCTTATGGTAATGAAGTAGACTAATCAGTACTCAATCACGTCTAGACAGACATGTCAAACACATTCTATTTTAGTCTACACACAAGCCAACTTTAGATTAACACCAACATCCCTCCTAACACCCACTTTACAAGGGCCCTAATAGAGCAAGATGTAGAGTAAATGGATCAGATGCGAATAAGTCTAAGCAATTCTCATTGTTCTGCTTCAGTTACGGTATCTAATACTAGTAATAGTAATCCTGGGCCCTACATGCCTACCGACTGTAGCCGGTTGGCATAAGAATGAGGCGGTTGGCCTCATTGTTAATTGCATGAGGAGTCCAAGCTGCTTTTTTATCACCTGATGGGATAATTTCACTGACCAGACGTACAGTAGCATGTGGAAGGAAAATGTTATTTCCACCACTTCCTCCATCAGGTGCCATCTGACATCCATATGCCTGTTCTGACATCACAACACTTCATATTTTAGCATACCAAACACATAACTGCATATATAGGAATGAAGGCACACAGAGAGACAGGTTCAGAAATCTCCATATATAGGCATAAAAGGGACCTGACAGATGGATGGAACGGGTACTCTGACACGTGTAATACGGAAACGTATTCACACTTACACTGTGGTTTATGGGATGATAAATGGGATGATAATTACACCGTTGTGTGTGTGTGTGCGTGTGCGTGTGCGTGTGTGTGTGTGTGTGTGTGCAAGGAATAATTATGGCATACTGTGACTGAAGAAAACTTGACTACAGTGGTGTGTGGTTAGAGTGTCCGCCCTGGGACAGGGAGGTCAGGGTTCGATCCCCGGCCAGGTCATACAAAAGACTGTGAAAATTAACTCATTGCTTTCCTTGGCTTGGCACTCGGCATCAAGGGTTGGTTTGGGACGACTATCTGTGACATGATACAAGTGTCATGTCCAGAGCGTGTTCTTCTGTTCTCCTGTTTCGCGCTAAGGAAACAGGAGATAGGCTCCTGCCCCCATGAGTCTCATGGCATGGCTTATTTAACTTCTATGCCTTCAGATTATCCGCTCCTGTAAACATTTTCATAATGACCAAATATAACCATTTAATGATGCAGGATAAACAGGACGCACAAAATTCACAAATTGTCTTAACTATGTACAGACCTTAAAGGGATAGTCTGGATTTTTTTTTAAGTTAAGCTGTATGAATGCATTACCGTAATTTCCGGATTATAAGCCGCACCTGAATATAAACCGCACCAGCTAAATTTGGGGCAAAATACTGATTTTTCCTTGTATAAGCCGCACCTGACTATAAGCCGCACCAGGCTTATAGTCAGGTGCTTCATGTTAGAGCAGTGGTTTTCAATTTTTTCACAATTTAACATCTTCACCTCACAGACCCCAAAACTAAAGATTTCTTTTGGGTTTGTTCACAATTCCAGGATGGATTTTCGCAACAAAAGAGGCAAAACATCAAAATTAGACCAAAATGAACATGACTTATGACTTATTAGTTAAGTGGTGCTAATTTAGTTGGCGAATATCATAACTCTTGAGAGTGTAAACATGAAACCAAATGGTCCATTTGGTTTCATTTTTACGCTTCAGTCTGAATAATGAAGTGAAACGATATGACAATTCAGACTGAGGTCAGGCTACTGTTTGGCTGCAGTACCAGAAATGTCCACAATACTGTGTTGGATGTCACACACCAAGAATTGAACAATACTTTGATTGTTGGACTGCAGGAGGGAGATCAGTTTGGGCAATCAAACAAAGTAACCAGCGCAGCTTCATTTCCCAGACAGGCGTGTGTGTGCATGCGTCTGTTGACAGTAAATGCACACCACGTGCCACAGGGAGAGAGAACAAGAGTGAAATGAACAAGAGTTGAGTGCACTGCATAAGTTCCAATTCCGTCTGATTATTGAGGGGTGCTAACCCCCCCTATGTCCTATTTATGGGAGTCTGACACTGACCCCATACTCTGAAAAAACACCAGCCAATGTCAATTTGTTGGCAATGACTGTTATTATTTCTAGTTTCTTGTGAGGGGTGCTAGCCTCCTATATATCACCTTAATGTTTGTTTTTCAACAATGTTTCTTTAAGAAAACACATTAGACAATAAAGAGAAATCTAATGTTTGTTTTGAGGCCCAAAAACCAAGCATTCACCCGCTGCTTGAACGAACAGTATGTTGTAATTGATGTTGTAACTTGTAAGATGACATTGTCACTCCATGGTGCAATTCCAGATCGCTTGGTGTAGCCAGGTATGGTGTAAGTCCTCTCATTGGCTGCATGGCAGCAAATCAGGTTTGGGGCCGTGCTCATTGGTTGCATGGCAGCAAATCAGGTCTGGGCCCTTGAGGTAGGCCCGAAAGCCTATACCACCAGGCCTGGGCCTGGGCCTACCAAATAGTCATCCAGAATAATTAAAACCAGTCATCAAGAGCTTCAAATCATGATGAACAAAGCAGGGGAGTGCAGTAACATTTTTAATTGGGGGGGGTCAGGTGATTTCTGAACCTTTTGACTTGCAGGTTTTAATTATTCTGGGTAATTATTTGGTAAGCTCAGGCCCAGGGCTGGTGGTATAGGCTTTCGGCCTACCCAAGGCCCCAGACCTGATTTGCTGCCATGCAACCAATGAGCACGGCCCCAAACCTGATTTGCTGCCATGCAGCCAATGAGAGGACTTACACCATACCTGGCTACACCAAGCGATCTGGAATTGCACCCAATGTCACTCCATGGCGTCATGTATGACTATGATGACCATGCATGTAGTCGTTTACTGACATTCAACATTACTGACATTCGACAGAAAAATGAATCTGTTTGTCTAGTTAATGCTTGAGAAAGAGTAGAAACTATATACATGGGATGCATAGCAATTGTATTGTTACTCCATAGAATTTATTCAGGATATTTGTGGTCCGCCATCAGTTCAAAACCCCTGCTTTATAGCAATGATTAGTATCAGAATATAGAATTTTAGCTTCTTGCCTTCATATAACATACACAAAAATCACTCCTGTGTGAATTGAGGGGCACTCTTACATTGTACATTATTATCTAATTCCGGCAAATCAGAATTTGTCTTCTCACTGTCAATGTTTGCATTTGCACTCACACTAAAAGCTGGACAGGAGAGGGTATATCACCCTCATCATTCCCATTCATTCATATCATTCATATCATTGTACCGGTATGTATAGTAGTACTTAGAGAGCTGCCACAAGAATGTTATTATAGTGGATGTTGGCTGAGAGTTGAGACACTATATATATGATACAAAATAAGTCTACCTGCATTTACTTATTATACATAACATACTGTATTTCAGAGGTTGCGGCTGTGTGCTCGTGTATACTTTAGACTAGAGGAAGTTGCAGGCACATGCTGTTCATTTTTTCCATGCCTCAATTACCATAATTTCCTAGAGCCATCAAAGGGTGAGTGGAACTACTATAGCAAAATAAATTGCCATATTTTTGGGGGTTCTGTCCAGGGACCCCATTTTACCTCCCTCCAGTGCTAAACAAGCTCATAGTATTGAACTCCAATAATATTTTCTTTTATCAGATGTCTTTTCAGTTCTAACATGGAAAGCATATGAGGCCAGTATACTGTATAGGTTACAGACTAACTTTCCCAATTAGTCCATAAAGCGAACCCAGGTAGCTTGAGCACTAGGGATGCCACTATCAGTTAATTAGAAACCCGACTAGCCGACAGGACTAACCGGAGGTTAACCGGATAGTTGTTTTGTTTTTGTTTTTTCTACATTTTTTAGTATTTAGTATGTTTGTTTTTATACCCCAAATTTAATATACACTACATTAACATTGGTATACAAATTGTAGCCTTTACATTTGTTCCCTTAAAAGACACACAATATTTAATCATACAAATAAATAGTATAGTAGTACTATTTTACTACTATAGTATACTCAATAATCAATAAATCTACAAAACACAACGCTGTCATTTCCACTCCTGAACAACCTATTATTGGGCTATTTTTTATGATGAAGGAAAAGGATAAACTTGCATGATGTCAACGTGTTGTGTTGACTTTTCGCTGCGGAGAAACCCCTCTCAGTTCGTCTGGTAAGCGATGTTTTATGATGATGATGATGGCACGTTAGCGCATGGCTAACTTTGCCCAATAGCCGTGCCAATGTGAAATCGTTGGCACGGCTGGAATCAAATCAAACTGAAATCGATCAATCAATTGCTAAACATAACAGTATGCAAGTTAGCACCTGGAAGTTTCTATATGCTGAGTACCCTCGCTCAACATGTTTCACAATGGAAAGTAGACTAATGGTCATAAGTTTTGGTGCCTTGATGGCTCAATTCCTGTCAGTAAACTTGCAAAACAGCCACACCCTAACTTTTACTCATCATGCACTCTGTTTTTTGGATACTGTTCAAGGGTCAGTAGAGCAAGAACAAGAACAATCTGGTAGAAGTCTAACATCTCTCTCTCTCTCTCTCTCTCTCTCTCTCTCTCTCTCTCTCTCTCTCTCTCTCTCTCTCTCTCTCTCTCTCTCTCTCTCTCTCTCTCTCTCTCAATGTATTTAATCACCTCAGCCCAACCTGAGGGGGGAAAACTGAACCATTTCAGGGTTCTTTTATGTTATTTGAGAAGCTGACTTAAAATTAGTTCATCCAGTTGGTTGCAAAGGTGAGGAGAGAAGCAGCGCGGCTATTTTTAGCACAACTCTTAATTAAGTAATTATCCTTGGTGACCTTCTCACAGTAGGGCCGCTTTAACATGCAGCTATTCATATGCCCCCCCACTAGTGTCTGACAGATTTAAACTGAAAGTTATGAGCGCACATGCACGCACGCACAGTAGCTTGTCTATCCCACGGCTAGTTGGCATCCCAGTGTGATGTACAGTTTACTGTTTAAAACCTGTTATTAGCAAGAGAACCAATGTCTGTTTTAAGGCATTGAGGCCCAACAGCTAAAATAGTCACTGTTGAACATTCTGAACTTTTACTAGCTAAGCTTTTACTAGCTAAGAAGGTTCAGTTTACAAATGGAAAAGCGGGCCAGACACCTGGTATTGAGAAAGAGAGAGTGAGAGAATGGCAAACAGAGAGGAAAGAGTAAATGGAAAAGGGGGACAGGGGGGGCTACATGTATTTTTCCACATAGTAAAACCCTCAGAGTGAAACCTACGCACCAGCATCCACTCTCAACCCCCAGGAGTTACGTTACTGTCTGTAAGGAGTTTTACTGTGCAAATGAAGCAATGCTGCAGTGAAGATTTTGAGGTTAATGGAATACTATTAAAGAAGAATATATTCCCTCTTATGCACCTCAACATACAGAGTTAAAGGGGTATTCCACTTTCAAAAAAACTTTTGGTCATTTTATGGTCTACTCAGTTCTCATGTGAACACACCAGACAGTTCATCAGTTACTCCTTTCAGTATTTAGATATTTCATGTTCATTTTAGCATATCCGCCTCCTTCCTATAGCCTGACCTCAGTCTGAATTGTTTTTAAGTTGCTGAGGGCTGAGCCAGGCTAATACAAACCCATTATAACTCCATTTTAACCATGACAGACTATTCGAAAACAACCGTTTTTGTTGATCTTTTTTCTGGAAATTCATTTACGGTGTTCATTTATTTTTAAAATAATATTTTGGAAAATGTAGCAGCTTCCATATTTGGGACGCCCACCCAAAAGAATAAAACAATGGTGTTGCTATGACAACTGCTGACGTCACAGTGCTACATCACAGATGAGTGACATCACAGATGGGTGTCGTCATAAAAGGAGGCTTCAGTGCCCAAAAGCTCTCACTTGCGTTATTGAAATCCACCCGTTCGTTCTCCCATTTGTGTTTCAACGTCGATAGTCAAGCAGGGATGTCAGCCGCAGACGGCTGCGACAGCGCAGCTCGCCTCGGGCAGTTCAAGAACAAATCGAGGGACAGCGTGGAGATGAGGCGCCGGAGGGCCGAGGCCACCGTGGAGTTGCGCAAGGCCAAGCGGGAGGAGCATCTCTTGAAGAGACGCAACGTCCTGTTCGACGGCGGCCTTGTGGACGATGAGCCGGCAGACCAGTGGCAGGAGCACTGGACGGTGGAGCAGATTGTTGCCGGCGCCAACAGCCCCAGCTTGGAGCTCCAGATGACCGCCACCAAGGAGGCCAGGAGGCTGCTGTCCAGAGAGCTCAACCCACCCTTCGACGAGGTCATCGAGGCCGGCCTAATCCCCCGGCTGGTGAGCTTCCTGGCTCTCTCCCACTGCCAGACGATCCAGCTGGAGGCGGCCTGGGCCCTGACCAACATCGCGGCGGGCAGCCCGTCCCAGACGGCCTCCGTGGTGGAAGCGGGCGCCGTGCCGGGCTTCGTCAGCCTGGTGAGCTCCCCGAATCGCGACATCGGCGAGCAGGCCGTGTGGGCGCTGGGGAACATCGCGGGGGACTGCACCGACTTCAGGGACTGCGTGATCGGGGCCGGCATCCTCCCGCCACTGCTGTCCATCGTCGGAGCCTCGTCAGAGAACCCCTCCTTGTTCCCTCCCAGCTGCCTGGCCAACGCCGTCTGGACCATGTCTAACCTGTGCCGCGGCAAGGACCCCACCCCTCCGTCGGAGGCCGTGGCGCGGATGCTCCCAGTCCTGGCCCAACTCCTGCTACATCACTACGGCAACAGGGACGTTCTGGTCAACACCATGTGGGCGTTGACCCACCTGACGGACGGCTCCAACCACAGGATCCAGGAGGTGGTGGCGGTGCCCGGCCTGGTGCCGCGCCTGGTGGAGCTCTTGGCCGCCGCAAGCTCCTCCCCTTGCGACGACAGCCAACTGGCCGTGCTGTGCCCGGCCCTACGCGCCGTGGGGAACATTGTGACGGGGACGGACGAGCAGACGCAGATGGTCCTAGAGGCCGGCGCCCTCGGAGTCTTCCCCGAACTGCTGCGTCACCAAAGCCAAAAGGTCCGGAAGGAGGCAGCCTGGACGCTGTCCAACGTCACGGCCGGGACCAGGACCCAGATCCAGCTCGTGGTGGACGCGGGCCTGATGCCCCTCCTGGTGCATCTGCTCCAGCCAGGGAGGGCCGACATCAAGACGCAGAAGGAGGCAGCGTGGGCCATCGCCAACTTCACCAAAGGGGGCAGCGAGGAGCAGACGGCGTACCTGCTCCGAGAGACCAACCTGCTGGTGGCGCTGCCGGGCCTGCTGGGCACGCTTGATGCCCAGCTCGTCAAGGTGGTCCTGGAGGCCATCGGCAACATGTTGGCAGCGGCCGACCGCCTGGGCCAGGTGGAGGCACTGTGCAGCATGTTGGAGGAGAGCGGCACTCTGGACAAGATGGAGGAGCTACAGAACCACCAGAACCATGAGGTCTACGAGGCTGTCTACCTCCTCATCGACAGGTACTTCTCCACAGAGGAGCCCCCGACGGAGGATCAATCCACGGCTCTTGACCCCACTGGCCATACGTTGTGGGCGGAAAACAAAAACAGTCAAAGTACAAGTGCGATCTAAGAGTAGATCTCACTTGTGTGGTGTGAGGGTGTGCCTTTCATCATCACCCACCACATGACAGCACGGGAGTGGCAATGCCTGAGGTAAATTAGCAGGCGAATTTTCGCGAGGTGCCTATGCGACGTGCATAGGCAACCTCCTGCTTATAAATGATTGGTATACTAAATATTTTTTTCACCACTTTTCAGTGGTTCAAACAACACATTAGACAACAGAGGGGAGAGATGCAATGACACTGGAGTTGAGTGAAGTTTAGCGGAACCCCTTTGTGCCCCACTCCCCCAGATGGCTCTGGGCATAGCAGATCTATTTTTTTTTTAAACTGAAAAATCTCAAAATCTTGGGATTGCTCATTTGCCAGTCATGTTAAAAAATTACAGCGTTTTTGGTCCCTGGAAATTTGTTGCTACTGTGGAAGCTTGTGTTGAATTTAAGCCCCTGGTGTGTAAAGACCTTTAAGTTTAAAACAAACATAACGATGACACTTGTGTGAAGTGAGTGGAGTCACTCCATTCACTTCACACAAGTGTCATCGTTATATTTGGCAGTTACAGTGTATGTCCTTATGTACAGGTTTAATGTTTGTTTTTCCAACAGTGTTTGTTTTACCGCTAACACAAATATCACCTGTCGCCAGCAAACATTATGTTGTAATTGATGTTGTTGGATCATAATAGCACCCCTCACTTCACACAGGTGTGATTTTTATTTTCCCCATTAACATTAAAACTACATCGACTTGGCTGCCACATGTTGTCACATGGGTGACATTTTTCCTTGCCTTTTCCCTCTTTTTTCCTCCCCCCAAACATTAAAAATGTTTTATTGTAAAAGTGTTTTATTGTAAACATTAAAACTATTTTACTACCAAGGACAAGTTTTGTCGTGTTTTGGGCTTTTGAATTATGAAAGATCACTGCTATGCTATTCACAGATTTTAGTTTTTGATCGAGCTCATAACAATAGTGCTGTTGGTCGCGGTTACCAACTTTACATTTCGGGTAACTTAAAAAAAAAACGTAGACATTGCTAACTTCCGATAATTATTTGGTTGTCAAAATAAGATATCCAGCTTGGAGACGTTGGCAGGGAAGCGACGTAGGCTGAGAGTGAATGTTAGTTAAACTTCCATATCCTTGGCATGACCTCATTTCTGAAAGCCAGATGTTGGAGGGGCTAGCGCCCCTCAAAAAGTAAAATGTGGGTGAAATGGAATTTGGAGGAATAAGAAGAGAGAATGCTTGTAAGAGTTTTTAGGGGAAACCCCTTGGAACTCTTGGATACGTGGGCAGACAGCCAGTGTGCGTGTGTGTCTCTCTCCCTTCCTCTCTCTCTGTCTCTCCCTTCTCCTGTCATTGCCAGCAAAGTCTTACAAAACATTTGAGACATTTATGATAGTAAATACATAGTCCACTGTCACTGACCTACCTGTGCATGGCAGCATGCAATACTCAGATCCACCATTGAACATTTTAGGTTAATTAATGAAAGATATTAATTTAAAAACTAGATCAGCCCTCGGTAGAGTGCACGTTGTGCACAAGTAAGCCGTGGCCTACTTGTGCGTGAGCAGAGTGGGCTAATACTCATGACTTAGTTATGAAGTTATCTTATTTACCTCACAATTACCCGGCATGCCCCGAGAGCCGCCGGCCGTGCACCGCACACTGGTCACTTAACTTGCGCCCGCTCCGCTCACGCAATGATACATTGAAATGTGTAGATAAATTATGGGGAGTTACTTCCTTGGCGTAATGGCAGTGTGTGCAAGTCAAGACATTTGGTTCTGATCAGTAGAGCGGTTTGTGAGATTAGCCTGGGAATCACAGACTGTTTGTGTGTGGAGGAGTCCCCTTCCTGGGCTTCATCCCAGTTTTAGAAAGTAGGTCCTCCTTTCCTTCACATACAGCAGCCTTTCTTTGCCTTCATTTTCTTTCCTAGCCTTACATCCTTTTCCTTTCTTTCTGAGTCACCATTCCCCACTGAGGATGCATGTAGGAAACCAAACAAAATCGAAATCAAACAATGCAAAGAGACACGATCACATTAAGAAATGTTAGGGAAGCAGCATATCAGTTCCTCCAGTAGTCTCACGTCGAGCAGCATCCATTCCTGATACACAGCCGAGCCCCACTACTGCACCTTCATTTTGTAAACTGCTTACTGATGGCATTTAAAGAACAGTCTATAATTTGCCTTGTAGTTTAATTAGGACATTACCCGCTGAATATGTGAATATGTGAGTATTCAGGGCTTTTTGTGCCCCTATATGGAGATCTCTTTATATCTGATCAAGCCCCCACCTGTAGTCAGGGTATATTGCCCTGGCCCTGTCCCTTTTCTGCCCATATTAGGGGCGGTCAGAGTTTTCCATGTTAAGTCAGTGGGGAAATTTTAACACACTATTAATTTAATGATTAATTAATGGTTAATTTGAAAAATTGGCTTTGTCAGTCTCTTCCTAATATCAATGACCGTGTGAAAAGTCAGACTGATTGATTGGTGCAGCCGGTGAGGAGACATTCATTCAGACATTTGCTTAGTTATAGTATGGATTTCCGTATCCCCTACCTACCCACTGAGAACTGTAGGGAGAGAGTCATTAACCCCTCATTGTTCAGCTTCTCCCTGGAAGGAAGCACTCATGTACTCATAGCTCCTCGGAGATGCCTCCTAGCCCTCACTCGTTCCGTGGGGCAGGAATAAGAGAAAAGACCTGGCAGGTCCATGAAAGTTGAACCTCTGGTTCAAGTAAGGATAGAGGAGCGAGGAAACATCAGGCAAGAGACTTGGAACGCAGCCCTAGACCGCTTGGCCAGTCATAGACAAAGTGTAATGAGCTCAGGCAGTTCTGTTTAATTATACTGTTGGTTGCATGGGTTACAGTAATTTAACAATAATATGTTTTAAGTAATTGGAGATTGAGGAATGTGGTCAGAGTATGTTTTTTACAGTTTGATTTACGTGAGTACAAAAATATTACTGTTATTATAATAGTATATCATTATAATAAAAACAAAGTTTTTACCAACTTTACATGTTTAAACCTCACAACGTTGTGACCTTGGAAAGGGGACTATTTTTGGCAGAGATTTGGTGTAGATGGAAAAAAATCATCCAGAATACAGTTTCAACTCAGGTCGGTTTTACTAAGAATAAAAAGAGTTTAAGTGGGGAGATAGAACACTTGAACTTCCACTGACGTTGATGCATGCTATAGTTTACCTCAGCACTTTACATATTGAAGAGGTTTGGACCAGGGCCGCTTGGCATGGCAGACAGTCACTCTGCTCTGACAGCACTCCCTTTTTGTCTGGCCAGCATGATGTGTCTGCAGAGAGAAAGGAGAGCGCAGTGCACTGATAGGAGGGACATTATGGATGGGGGATTCTTCACATCCTACTGCACCACGTCTCTGTGTGTACATAGGTTGTAATGCACGTAACACAAGAACCGTTCGCCCCGCTGACTGCCCGCCCCCACTGAAACACCCACCACCAGGAAGTGCCCAGTGCTGAGTTGGTCAGATACACAGTTGTGCAGAACTGTCACATAAGGATGTCTGGCGTATGTACCGTCTGTCTCAGCCAGTTGATTGTCATGGCAACCCAGTTGTTTTTGTTAAGTACGTCATTAAGTTCTCTGATGATACTGTTATTCTTAGTCTACTCACAAACGATGGTAGTATGGTAGTAAGTAGCTACACTGATGGAGTAGACAGGTTTGTAGGATGGTGTGACAACATTACCTACAAATAAATACAAAAAAGACAGAAGAGATTGTTGTGGATCCTAGATCCATAGGTGACAACTTCCTGATCAGGATACATGGTCATGATATCAAACAGGTCACCTCATATAAGTACCTTGGTGTACAGATCGACGGAGAGTTGGCACACTCATGTTGAAAATCTATGTGCTAGAATACATCAATGGTCAATGGTCAAAGTCTAAGACTATTAGAGTAAGTACGAACATAATGCTGATATTCTACAGAGCTAGTATTGAGTCAATAGTGACATACGGTATCGCCAATTGGTTTGGAAACCTGGCGATTAAGTTTAAGTCCGAGATCTTGAGACTGGTATGGCCGGGAAGATTATGGGGATTTCAACACCCCACAGACCATTTTTGAGCAAGCCACCCTAGGGCAGGCAAGAAAACTGTGTCTGATCCCTCTCATACACTGTACCCTGAGTTCAGGTTACTGCCGTCAGGTAGGAGGTACGAGGCTCCAAAATGGAGATATAATAGATTTAAATACTCCTTTGTACCTATGTCCATTTCACTCCTCAATACCTCTCTTGTGGAGGGGACAAGGAGAGGGAGGAGGAGACTGTGAATGTCGTTATGATGCTGCTAGAACTGCACTATTTTTGGTACCGTTGTATTCATTCTATTATTTATATTCTTTTTATTACTACTTAACTAAGCACTACTTATGGTAGGAGGTGGAATGTATTATGGTAGGTGGAATGTAAGCCTGATGAGGTGTATGAGTCACTACTACTGTATTGTACTGTATTGTCCTGTATCGGCTTACTTGTTGCTGCAAGTCTGTATGTCCAAGACAAATTTCTCTCACAAGACTAAATAAAGTAACCTTGAACCTTGAAGTTAATTACTTAAACAGTCCACTTTCCACACCACTCTTCAGGTTAGGATGTAAATATGAGGTGAATGTGATTTCATTTTTGTTTTTCCCCCTTCTTTTGTAGTATCAAAAGCAGTATCCTATTATGTTTGTTTGATTGATTGACTGTATTTAAATTTTGTAGAATGCTATAGTTCAGAGAAAGTACAGGATAAAACCAGAAAAAACACTAAGACTTGTTGTCTACATCCGAGCCCCCCAAGACACCCCGCTGATAAAGGCTTGCAGCCTTAATGTGTCAGAGTTTTTGTTAGTTATTGGGGGGGATAGTTATCTACATTAGTCAACATTTTGTTGGCCATCAATATATCTGGAGCTGGAGAGAGTAAATTGAATCAAATTATATTGCATTGCTGTTTCTAATCTCTTTGGTTCGAGAACTGGATTCTGTTTTGTCTGACAAAAGGAGCTACAGTATATGTGCACTTGTGCAGGCATTTCATATTCAACTCTCTCTGTCGTCCTCAGATTGGGTAAATTAATTAAAAAATTAATTCAAATCAATTTGCCTATCAAGTAACTGGGAAGCAAGTTGCAAGCTTTTATAACACAGAATGGAGACGGATCACCCATTTAGTCCCATTCATTCCCATTTGTGCCAGTAAAATGTAATTAGTCCCACTTTACTACCTTATTGCTTCCATAAATTGTATAGTCGTATAGTTTCACTTGTGCTCTCTCTTGATCTGCCCATTTTAGAAAGAGGATTCAGCTCAAGTCTATGTAGGCTGCATTATTGTATCTACAGAATTGTGCTATCCTATGAAATCTAAATATCTATGTCTATGTGTATTTCTGTGCATGGAGCCAATTTAAAGCACTGCACAAAGCCAAATGTCCTGCTATTAAGAGCATAGTAGTGGTGGTGAGCAGGGCGGCCCCAAGTCTCGCAAGAGTGCCTCATATCGTGAGAATGTCAGTTCATAACCTTTATGGATGAGGTGCCAATGGAAAATCTAATATTCTGCTCTTTCAATCCATCAATATAATTATATATTGTTTGCAATTCACTAGACAAAAAATAAGAAAATTAGGGGTGCAAACTTGGGTGTTGTGCACAAGCAGGCTATGGCCTACTTGTCCGTGAACAGTGGGAGCTAATACTCATAACATTAGCTATAAAGGTTCCGGATCAGTTACAGACAGGACGAGTACCAATTACATTTACAAACTCCCAAATGTGAGTGTAGAACGAACAAGCAGGGTATGGGTGACTTTCTTCAGTTCTGTGAAAGAGAGAAATGGCTTGATTTTGGCAATAGATTTGTCACTTCCAGAAGGAGCGAGTGCATTCGGCTGTGTCTTACCTGTGAGGTTTATTTTGGGTTAGGATATCACAAGAAATTATGTCACACGTTGTTGACGATTGACAAAGTTTATTAATAATAATAATAACCACGACAGATATGGTTGGAGAAGTTGCCAAAAAGCCTTTTTAATCCCTTTAATGGAGTCAGAAGGATCAAACCTAAACTTAAAACTTGGCTATAGCTGTAGTAAGTTTGTGCCATCTAACACTTTACATTTATTAGTTCAAACAGTTGGCATTGAAAACAGCAAGATAAACCCATTCACATCAAAATCTAAATATATGCTGATGGACTCATCTTTGAAAGAATGACCTCTACTTCCAGTTTAAGTCTTGACACAGTGCCACCCGTACTGAAATTAGATCACATATACAAGAGAAGTCATCCAGCTCTATCTAATGTTGTTAAATATTCCGAGGAGATTGATGGCACAACAACACTAATGTTACTGTTCTTCAAGCACTTTGGGTTTACAGTAAATGTTCTACTGTATATAAACAAAGTTTGATTTGATTTAAACTTAAACCTTTCCCAAATATGGCATCATAGATGATCACATGTACTACTACAGACTGGCAACATGAAGTCCGAAATCCATGTGGAAACTAGCTGTCATTTAGCCTGGCCTAACCTGGAATTATTTTGGCCTAGAGCAGTGGCTTTCAACAGGTGGTCCGGGGACCACCAGTGGTCCTTGAGAAGGTTCCAGGTGGTCCCCAGGCTAAATGATGGAAAGTTGGTTAACCAGATGTAACTCTTGAGAATGTGAAAATGAAACCAAATGGACCCTTGCGGGTCCATTTGGTTTCATCTTTACACTCTCAAGAGTTAAAATATTCATCATCCGAATTAGCACCACTTAATCAAGAAGTTTACACTGTTTTGTTGGCAAAATACAGCCTGGAATTGTGGACAAAATCAAAAGAATTCTTTCATTTTTATGTCTTTGGTGTGAAAATGTAATCAAATGGTGGTCTGTGCCTCAAATGCTGAATAAATGGTGGTCCCTGGAGTCAAAAAGGTTGAAAACCCCTGGCCTAGAGGGGCGGGCACCGGTGCAGCCACGTCTGTAGATCAGGTAGATCTGATTTGATCTCACCAACGTGCTGTCAGCCCCGGCCCCTCCCTCGCCCCTCCACTGCTGTGCTACGTCACTTCATTTGGAGCGACACCCACCCCGAAAGGCTGACTCCCACTTCTGGGCCACTGGTGCTAACAACGAGCCCTTCTCAAAACCCCACCCTTTGGGGTGGGGTTTGTTCACTGTCCGATGCCAATCCAAATACGCTTTCCTGGTCAAGCTTTCCTCTTTTCCCCTTTTGTCCAATAGGCACGTCCTATTGGACAAGGCCGGATTGGGGAGGGACTTACTTGGTGATGGGCTAATTTATTCCACGCAACGCCTGCGAAACCCTAGGTGTCGAGGCTAGCTGTCATTAGAACCAATCTAGTGTTAATTTCTCTCTTTTTCTCTCCCTCTCTCTAGCGTGTCTGTTTCGATACAATGCCTTGTCCCTGGTCTATCTCCTCTACTTGTTGCTGCTGCCATGGTTCCTCTGGCCCAACAAACACACAATCAGAGGTAAGACACAGTCAGAGGTGATGTGTATTGTATATGTCTGTATATGTACATTTCAGGGATTCTGCTATAGGTGTTTTTGTGGCCAGCCACCATGACCAATAACACTATTTCTCCTGATAAACCTGAAACATCTGTACCTGATGACAATGAATCCGCTAGAGAGGGCTGTCAATGTGGACACCCGACTGTCAGATGCGGAAGTTTCAGATCCATGAGGAAGCAAGACATTCCCTACTGATCAATAGAGGTTTACTGAATGAGATTACGACCAGTGTTGTATAGTGGGACTGTTAGAAGTGGGGGAACACATGCACGCACATTTGCGTACACGCGCACAACTATTACACACTGGGCACGCTATGGTATGTATGGCCTAATTAGAAACAGGGTTTACAATGCCATAACAGTAAAGGACAAGTCAAAAAACATATTTTCTTTTGCCAAAACTATATTTTATATATGAGATTATGACCCACTGAATGACACCGCAAAACAAAGGCGACAGAGCGAGTCATAGATGGTCAATCTGACATCAACCCGATCTTGGAGATGTACATGGGAGCCAACATCTAAGAGCATTGTTAGAACCCATGTGATGTTGGTGTACTAACAATATCTCTAATTGCTTTTCTAGAAGGGCCTTAACCTTTTCAATTCTTAAGCCCGAGTTAGAGTCAGGCTTTCGGCAGGGCTACACCAAGCGATTCTGTGTGTTTAAACACGTGCGTATGTTTGTGTTTACTGCGTGCACACTGCCCATTTGGATAGGACTAATGGATAGGACCAATGGATTGACATACATTGGATACGTTGGATACATTGGACCAATGTATGTCAATGATGCCACTTACACCAGACACTCGGATACCGTGGACCACAGATAACGTGCAGGCATTTTATTTTCGCTCACTAGGTGTGCGTCAAATGCACACATCCTCGGTGTAGCCCGGCCGTTAGTTTTGTCTGGGTGTCGTGCATGGAAAAAAACATTATAATCAAATTACATGCTCATAAAGTGTGACTATTTTAGGTGCACGACACCAATGTGCAATCAGGCTCAATATCTCTAGTGCTAGGGTGTCTCTGTCTCACACTCAGATCAGTTAACAGAGGGTGCCTGAACCCGCTTTGGCACCCAGGACAATGCTGTGCACATGCAGACTCACTTCTCTATCACCAGCCCTACCACTGGCTCCCACACTATGGAACAAACTCCCCACTGCAGTTAAGACACACTCCTAATTAGACTCTTCAGACTCTACCTCAGCCCTCAGCAGTTCACTCCCACTGTACCTGTATGTGTTTAGCATTTGCCTCCGATGTAAACTGTGCACACCTGAATATGGTAGGATACTGTATTTTAAGGATGCAGTGTGTGCGCACAAATGTGGAAGCGGCCGCAGCTCATAAGTCAGTGTTAAAACTAGAGCGGTGCCCATTGGGCACTTTGCAGCTTATTTCTATGTATTATGGGAATCAAACGGGTGCATTAAATCAAGATTAATTTTTATTCATGCAGGCCTGGTCACTTCATCACTCAGCATGTTTTTGTTCAAAGACAGCAATATGTTTATGGACTTTTGATATAAAAATAAAATGGTCCCATTGTTTTGGCATCTATCCGTATGATAACCACGGATATGCATCAGAATGACTAACTTGTGCTGCGCTGTCATTTTAGAAAATCCCTCGTTAACGCCCACGTGCTAATTGATTGTTGTAAAATTAGATCTGAATGGGTCGGGCACCACCGGTAAGCCCTACACCCTAAGTCATATCAGTCATACTGTATATCATACTCCAGCTGTGTACATAGAGACATGCTATTGCCTCTGTGGCACCACATGGAGAATAGAAATGTTACTTATCAAGAAACACCCACACACACTGATAATGGATTGTTTGTCCAGCGTGTATGTCTGTCATGCTGCCGAGGGATGTTGGCTACTAGTGCTTCCTGTATATGTAGTTATCAAACACCAGGGCAGGATGTAGAATCATTGATTTAATAGACACTTAATTTGCCTCCTGCTTTTCTTTCTATTTTCACACATCCCCTAGGTGGTGATAGTTTATGACAGATTGTTCATACTGTTTGGCTGTTTTTAATCTTGGCCTACGTTTACCTCAGATCATCAAGTGCATTATTTTATTACAATGTAGCTTGGGGATTTCTCCATTCACAATTAATAATTATTTATGTACAGTACATATGACACATTGTATTTGATATTGCAATAAACAATAGAAATCATTTCATTGGGTGAACTATTTAAGTTCACCCAAGAAACACACACACACACACACACACACACACACACACACACACACACACACACACACACACACACACACACACACACACACACACACACACACACACACACACACACACACACACACGGCTGATAACATCAACAGGACACCCTGTTTGCCGGCTAATAGCCATTGTTTTCACCCATTGTGTTTATATCACCAGGGCAACTAGTGTTGCTACATATGGTGTCATATGCATGCGGCGTGACAGGTTCCGTCCTTGTGCGTCAAGAACCGAGAATAAATAGGGAATATTCATTTCTCATTTGTTTCTTTATGTTATTCCTCACCGGAAGAGAGCCTGTAGCAGTTGTCAAAATAGCAAATCTACAAGCACACAATGTGTTATGTTCACGATTTATGGAGACCATTGTACAATGAAATGTAGTGTAGGGTTGAGTTGAGTTTTGAATCAGAAAATATTAAAACAGGTACAACTATATATAATTGACATTTCTCGTCGGTTTTGATGTGTACAGTATTTGTCATTTCATCGTTATGACAAGATGGACTGACAATCAAGTTATCCCCATGTCATTATAGACATACAGTACTTTTGGCAAAAATAGACTGTTGTGGACATTTAAGGGGTTAAGGAAAGTATGAAACCTTCCATAACTAAGGACTTTCTTGCATCAGTTTTGTAAGAATGTGCCACTACCAGTTCGTATACATCACTGCGTGGTGACACAACCAGCTACCTGTTGATATGAAACTACTGGATGACATCCAAACTGAAAGATGTAGTATGATAGTAAAAATCAGTTTAACTGATCCAAATGGAGTAGATGATTTATGCTGGCTGTTGATGTATTTTGGCTTGTTCATCTATTTTAAAATGTTAATTTTGTTGTTTTGGCTGGATCACAGAGGCAACATTTTAATGGCTGTACTGGCACAAATAACACATGAATTCTGAATTCCCTTTACTGAGACAGCACTGTGAGTGAGTTTAAAGTTTAAAGGGGTGAAACAGGACCAGCTGTGGCTACGCGTGGGTCTTCTAGAACACAGATAATATATCAAAATTTATGATGACAGGGGTTGCTGCCAGGAATGTCAGGCCTCTTGCGTTGTAATTCATATACTGAGGATGATGACATTTATGTTGGGCGTCCTCATGTACCGTTGGACCCCAATTAAATTATCACTTCTTTATGATGGCTCAGGCCTGGTGGTAGGAGGTCGTGACCTGGCGTTGCCCCATCAACCGGACCATCTAGTCCCCTTAGTCAACATAACGTCGGCCAAGCCTTGCTCAAGCTGTAAAGAACCTGGTGTTGTGTGTACCAGTAGGGTATCAGTTCCTTCTCGTATACAGACAGACTTGACAAGGATTTCAGCTGCTTTCGCCATTAATAAATTCCATTCCGGTAATTGAAAAAAGTGTCATGTGATATGCGTGCGATTGCCCTCTAGCCCTGACTGAAATCTATCTTTTGTCATTTCTTCTGATGAAAACACTGACTTTAAAGAGACATTTCACAGTTTTTGCAAAAAAGCACAGAACTGTGGGAATTGGAGTCCAGGAGTATCCATTACATCAGAGACACTGGGCTCACTGCTAACATCTAAAATATCTAAAACCACATATTTTATGCATAAAGACCACCAGGAAAGTGTAAATATTCTAAATGTTATATGTCATAACATATATTTTATTGTGAAAATGGTGAAATGTCCTTTTAATGCCTGAATGTCTGTTTGTCTGTCTGTCTGTCTGTCTGTCTGTCTGTCTGTCTGTCTGTCTGTCTGTCTGTCTGTCTGTCTGTCTGTCTGTCTGTCTGTCTGTCTGTCTGTCTGTCTGTCTGTCTGTCTGTCTGTCTGCACAATCCTTCACACTTGTTTATTGTTCTTGTTTATGTCATGAACACAGTTACAGCTGTTTAAAGTCATTATGAAGCAACGGGTGGACTGAGTTAACCTGACTCCGCCATACTACCGCAATCTGGCAGAGTCAGGTTAGGACTGAGTACCACAAGCACCCGCTGATCGCATAATTGTGCATAAAGGACCATTTCACCACTTTTCAACCCAACTTCAGATAATAGGTCCTCGTTTATAGTACTCATGATACAATGTTGAAGAAATGACAAAATGATAAAGTCGTTCTATATTGCTGAATAATTAATTAATTGCGTATTGCAGTATTATACTGTACATTTACATGGGCATTTTCACTGTTACAAAGTGCATTGGAAAATAAACATTGACAGATGCTATAAAGTTATATAAATATATTCAGAGCCTTGGTTACAGTGTATGTAGGTATACATAATAGAGCGCTGTGCAGTATATCTCCATTTTTCTCTTCCACTCTTTCCGTAGCTACCATGGAAAGATAAATATGTCTTGGAGAGTCCACCTGATAGCTGTGATATTAACTTGATGAGAGGGAAAATTAATAGTTTTTCCCTTTGGACCCTTTGGGTGTGTGTGTGTGTGTGTGTGTGTGTGTGTGTGTGTGTGTGTGTGTGTGTGCGTGTGCGTGTGCGTGTGCGTGCGTGCATGTTTTTAATACATTCTTCTTCTTCTCTAGACGAAAATCACAGCACTCCATCTTTCACAAAATAGCAGTTATTTCATTTGGTCATCACATGCTATGCATATGGAAGGGAATATTTAAGTCTTAACTAGTCCAAGTATACTGTAGTATACCTTAACTAGCCCAAGTATACTGTAGTATACCTTAACTAGTCCAAGTATACTGTACTATACAAAGCCAACTCGGGTTGTGACGAATCATGATGGCACACACAATCTTTTGGGACAATCAAATAATTTCTAAGATGAAAAACAAAACAAAAAGTATTGCATCATGCTGTTTTCTACTTGCTAATTAGATATTATATGACGATATTGTGTTTGTTGCCATGATTTGTCACAACCTGAGTTGGCTTTGGCCGCGGCACAATCGTGTTTTTATTAACCATTTTCGAAAAGTCTATGAGGAAAATGAACGAGGAATCCACTAGTGGAACAGGGGTGGTGACGTCACTGCGCAGGTCTATACTCTACCTCAACTGTTATGGTACAATATACTGCCCCTCTGAAAACACCTGGAACACAGCACTGGTTGAGCTAAGGAAGGAGACGGAGGCCCAAAGCGTAGGCCTAATTGTTTCTGCAGTGTCACGCTGTGTGTCCCGCGAATTCACTGTATGTGAACCTCAAAGGCCCGGGGAAGGCCTTAACTGCTAAATGGTTTACTACTAAGCAAATTACTCGCACTTTCACTTGTGCTACTTTTCACTTATAACTTAACTTATAACTTAAAACTGAATATTCGGACAACCAAGTGTCTTTTTAGTGTTTATTTATAAAATGCCATTCACACATAAAACACATTCACACATTGGTCTCTCGTTCAGTTTGCCTTGTGGCCTAATATCTTTGCAATAATAGTAAGTTAATCTAGCTAGTCAGTGAGATAGTCAGTGAGACTGTAAGTGATTGAGTGAGGTAAGTGAGGTAATTTAACCTATAGAAATGAAAGAAAATATAACAAATAGTATATTAAACATACAGCTGTACAACAGAATATACTATAAATGATATTGCTGAGATGAATACTGTACATACCGTTAGTCCATTTAGAAGTTGAATTGAGATGATTACATGTGCTGATACACAGGTTCAAATATTTTAAAAGCTTGGTCTGAGCCTAAGCAATTAGCAGCTGTTCACAGCTGGGGTTGCAGGAGAAGTGAGTGACACAGATCCTGCATCTGCATTAAGATGTGGAGAGGCGGGCTTAGGAGAGGGGAGTGGGCTACTCTTATCAGTAGACCCTATCAGAGGAGGTAAACCTCTCTCTCATGCATACTGTACATGCAAGTTTGTCTCACTTTCTTAGTTATATGTACTGTATATACTGAATATCTCCACACCTCCCACTCGGTATTCTGTCTTTTAAGACTAAGGATACCGCTCTTAATCAACATGAAGTTACAGCAAAATAAAAGGTAATTCTAAGAAAATATCACACATTTCACACAAATATTACACGTTTCACAAAGCAAAATAAAGGTGCAAAATACAAATTGTCCATAAAAAGGCACAAAAAATGCTTAGAAAAAAATGGGTCGGAAGCTCGTTGAGTCCTCCGCGTTGCTGCGTTGCCAAGCACCCGCATAAGAATGCATCTACATACAACCTCCAACCGAACAGGCTCGCTACACAAGTCCACACGGCGTTGGACTTGTGCATCAACCCTGCCCGGCGGCAGTCACATGAGCTGCACCTGTAGGTACTGGCTCCCTCGAAGCACATTGCCAGCCGGCAATGAAAAATAGTCTTAGTGTGTTCATTGTTCCTCGACTGGTAGAAGAACCACCAGCCTCCTCACATCTCTGTGGAGGGTGGTGGTGGGGCAACTTCCAACGTGTCGTTCACGCTTGGAGTGGCCGGTGGTGATGGGTACGCTTTGGCAGGTCTTTACTTTCACGTCCCGGACGACTCCTTTTGCATCCGGGTACACCTCCATGACTCGGCCTAGTCTGAACTGGCCTCTGAGCGCGTTCTGGTCTGCCATCCAGACTAAGTCTCCTTCCGCGACGTTCCTTGCTGGTGTGTGCCACTTCTTTCGAATGAACAGATCTGGTCCTGCCAGCTGGCTCCATCTCTTCCAGAACTTGTTCACTTCTACTTGGATCGCTCCTAGACGGACGAAGGGGTACACAGGAGACTCGAATCCTTGTGTGTCTCCACTGTGCCTAGTGCGTCCCAGGAGGAGGGAGTTGGGAGTTATAACTTCAACATTTTCATCCAGTAGCTGAGCTCTGGCTCCAATGGGCCTCTCGTTAGACAGGTTGGCAGCTAGGTATAGGAGCGTTTGGAACTCCAGTGCTGTTAGGTTGCCTTCTTGTCCCACACTGCTCAAAGCTCTCTTCATTAAACGGACTGCGGCTTCTGCTGCTCCATTTCTATGGGGAGAGTCCGCTGGGTGCATCACCCAAGACCAGTCAGTGCCAGTCTCTGCCGCTTTCTCTTGCACTTTCTCCTTGTCGATCGCTGCCAGGAACGCATAGAGTTCTTTCAGTGCTGGCTTTGCTCCCACAAAGTTAGTCCCAGGGTCAGACCAGAGCTTTCGTGGGTGGCCTCTCAGAGCGGTGAATCGATGGAACGTTTTCAAGAAGCCTTCAGTTGAGAGATCTTCTACTATGTCCGCATGTATAGCTCTTGATGCCATGCAGCAGAAGACTATCCCCCACGCCTTTTTGCTTGTTCTTTTCTTCACTGCGTCTCTGATGGTGTACGGGCCGAAGAGGTCTAGTGTGGTGTATTCAAATGGCGCAGCAGGTTGTGTGCGCTCGACAGGGAGGTCACTCATGACCTGTTGGCACATTTGCGCTTTGGTTTTGCGACAGTGCATGCAGGCATTGATCACTTTTCGTGCAATTCTGGACCCTTGCACTATCCATGCTTTTCTCCTTATGCGTAGGAGGGTTCCGGGCACTCCTTCGTGATTGAAACTGTGGGCTTCTTCTGCTAGAAGGGTGCTGATTCTTTCACTGTAGGGAATCAGTGGCACTCCAGGCCTATCTGTGACCATGCCTTGGACTCGGCCATGGCACAGTAACAGTCCTGATTCTTTGTCCTTGTGAACCACGAGTCTGTTTAGAAGGGACGTAGGGAACTCCACTCCTTCCTGTGCTGCGAGGCACAATTCTTCAAATGCAGTCTGGCGTTCTGCCACTGACAACACCTCCCACTTTGCTGCTGTACGGGCTTGTGTCTTCCTGTGCAGCCAGATCTTCAGTGCTCTTCTGATGGCAGCTATGGTGCAACACAGCTTTCTCAGCGAGCTGAATTTGCTGGGGTCAACTTGATTCACGAGAGCAGCACCCCAGAGTTTTTCCGGTTGTTTGTCTTCTTTCACGGTTGGAACTGCAGCATCAGGAGGGCTTTGAGGTAGGTTGGCTTGGTTCTGGACTTTGTCTTTTCCTGGAATGACATCAGGCTTCAGCAATGTTTTGGCTTGTGCTCTGGTGGTGACGGCTGAGAAGGCTTTCCTTTGTAGCTTGCTCACAACGTCTCTAGCAGCAGTAGCCACTTCAGAAGCAGATTTCATTGGCCAGTCTTCTTCCGGTTCGGCTAGAAATTCAGGGCCATTTTGCCACTTGGAGTTCTCTCCGAGCAGTTCCGGGGTGCAGTTGCCTCTTGTGACTAAATCGGCGATGTTGAGGGCTCCAGGAATCCACTTCCAGTCTTCTACTGGGCCAGCCTTTTGAATTTCTCCGACCCGGTTTGCAAAGAAGGTTTGAAACCCGTAGCTCTCTCTCTGGATAGCACCTAGTACAGTTTGGCTGTCCACAAAGTGGTACCACTTCTTCACTTGTATGCTTCCGTGCTTCAGCATGTAGCCCTTTAGACGAGAGGCGAATACGGCTCCGCAGATCTCTGCCTTGATTGGATCACCTCTCTGATCAAGAGGGGTTAGCTTCGCCTTGGATTCTACAAGCCTGGTGACTATGCCATCTTCGGTCTTCCATCGCAGGTAGAGTATGGCACCATAGGAGTCGCAGCTTCCGTCCGAGAAGGTAATGCCCCATGGCTCGCCCAACCATCCGGCGGGCGTAATGCTTCTGTG
The DNA here is from genome assembly GCA_039105355.1 of Benthosema pterotum. Taxonomy (NCBI): domain Eukaryota; kingdom Metazoa; phylum Chordata; class Actinopteri; order Myctophiformes; family Myctophidae; genus Benthosema; species Benthosema pterotum. The sequence goes on along the minus strand of CM076974.1, from coordinate 25,563,434 downwards.
GAATCTGATGCTGCTCAGCCGTGCGTACTCAGTGAATAGTTCTACTGCTTTTCCGCGGAGCTCCTCAGATAGTGGCTCGTCCCAGGTGTCCTTCGTCATCTTGCCGGCTTCTTGGAATGCTCTCCTCACAAGGATGACTCCCTTCTGCTTCAGCGGTGACACTAGGCCAATTGGGTCATATATTCCAGCAACCTGACTTAGCAGCATTCTTCGAGTCAATGGGTTTGGCGTGTCTGTTATGACTTCCTCTTCTTTCAGGTCAGCTCCCATTCTCATTTTCTGCTTCCTGTAGGAGAAATTGACGGATGCCATGATGAAAAGTTTATCTTCACGTACAAGGTAGCCGACCCCCAGCGCTTTGCTGTCTTCACCTGAGAGTTGATTAGGCAGAATCAGTGTCTCTGGGTTTGTATTTGTCGCATCAGGCCTCCCACTTTGACCGGACCGGACCCAGGGCTTGAGGTGGAAACCACCGGCTTTCAGGATGTCTTCGACTCCTTTCAGGATTTGTTCCAGCTTAACCAGGTCATTGTTCGAGGAAAAAATGTCATCCATGTAGCTGTTGTTCTGGATAACTTTTCTTTCTTCTGTGAGGTGGGAGAATTGAGGCAGGTTAGCAGTCTCCCTCATCGCCACTTGCGCAATGCACCCAGCTGGCTTGTCTCCCATGTTCACCCTTACAATGGCATAGTCTTGTATTTCCTCCTGCGGTGAGTCTCTCCACAGGAAGCGGTGAACGTGGACTTCTTCCTCTTCGAGCCACACTGAGTGATACATTTTCTTGATGTCTCCAATTGCTGCATGCCTTCCTTCCCGGAATCTGAGTAGCACGGCTCTGATGGGGTTCAGCACATCTGGTCCTTTTAGTAGTATGTTGTTCAGGCTCACTCCTTTGTATTGACAACTGCTGTCCCACACTATTCTCACTGGAGTGGTAACAGAGTGCGGGTTGGGTGCTGTCAGGTGATTCACATACCAGACCGGGCCATTCCATTCTTCCATCATGGATCGTGTTAGCTTCTTGGCAGCTCCTCTGTCAATCATTTCGTGAATCTGCCTGGTGTAAGCTTCTTTCCACTTCAGATCTTTCTGGAGGCGTTTCTCAGTCCTCAGGAATGTTGCTTCGACGGCTTTGCGGTTGTTAGGGAGAGATGCAGGCGACTCTATCCAAGGATACTTGGTGTCCCAGTGGGGTTCTGCACTGTGTTCATCCTTCTCTTTGAACGTCAGGCCAGCTTTGATTATTTCGGTCTCCCTTTCCTCTGCCAGTGACATCTCCTTTCCTCCTGGTGGGCAGCTGCCGCAGCGACATCCTCCACAGGCAGGCACACAGGCAGCTCCAATGCTGTCCCATTTGAACCAGCCAAAAACTTCTTTGCTGCTGGTCGCTGTAATTCCATTTCTCACGTTGTGCTCCTTTGGGTCTGTCGTGAGGTATTCCTCCACCTTGACGGCAGCCGTCCTCATAGAGCGCGCAAAGTGAGTTGAAGAGTGGTGCGTCATCATCTCTACTTCTTCAAAGAGGTCTGGATGTGCTCCGCTCACTGTTTTGCCTAGAGGTCCATCCCAAAGCACAAGGTCACCAACCATTTTCAGTCTTTGCGGTGCCAAGCGTCCTTCTCTTGTGCTGATCAGTAAGTCAATTCTCTCTGGGCGGGTTAACTCTCCTGGCTTGGTTCCGGGAAAGAATCCTTCCAGCTTCGCAGAGTCTATGACTTTGCCTGTTTTGGTGATGTCATCAAGGCCGTAGCAAATCATTTCATGAAGTCGTATGGTTCTTCGTGGTGTCCACACTTTTATCTTCACGAGGTATTTCTTTGTTTTCACTCTGTTGACCATCTTCCCGACACCATACACAACCAGTGTGATTGCTTCACCAGTCAGCCCGAGTCTCTCTGCAGCTCTGTGTGTAATGTAGTTGGTGTCCGAGGCGAGGTCTATAAGGGCTCCAATGCAGTCACCTCCGTTCGTTGTGACATTCAGCATCATCATCAAGACTGGAAGTTCTTTTGTGCTTCTGTCATGTGCCAGGCTCTTTTTAGAGGTCGCTTTATTTGTGAATGCTTTCACCACAGCTTCTCTGTCCTGCTCGCTCAGATTCAATCTTTCTAGCAAAGTGGTTTGCTCTTCTGTTGGGCCTCGAGGTCTTCCTTCTCCTTTTCCAGGTTGAGGCTCCTCCTTGGTCTCTCTGGTGTTCCTTTTAGGCTTGTATGTGGAGCAGAGCAGGTAATTATGGTCAGCTTGGCCACTTCTTTTCTTGCATTCGCCTTTCGGGCAGAGGTATCTACTCTCACACTCCTGTTCAGCTTTGTGTGAGACTAGGCATTTGGGGCAGAGACCAGCCTTTTTCACTTGAGCCCTTCTTTCTGTCACATTAGCCTGCTTGAAGGCCCGGCAGCTGAAAAGCATGTGTGCTCCATTGCCACACATAGCACAGGGGGCTCGCTTGTGTTCTCTCTTCACTTCACTGGCAGTGGTCTTTGTGAATGACTGTCTCTCTCTTCCCTTACCTCTTTGCCTGTCAGCTTGGTGAGACTTCCCGGTAGTCGGTTGTGGGACTAGATCATCATCCATCATTTCTAGAACTCTTTCTTCTCTTTGCAGGAACAGTAAGAGCCTGTCAAAGTAATTTCTATCCGTGACGCCGTTGCATGGATCCTGCTGAAAGAATAGCCACTTCTCTCTGATGTTTATGGGCAGCTTTCCTTCTATGGAACTGATAGTCATTGGATTTTTGATGGCGTCTTCGAGATCAAGATCTTGTAGGTCGTTCAGTGCTCTCTGTATGAGTTGGATCAAGTTTATAGTTAGCCTTGGTTGGTGGCCCCTGACAGGTGGTACTGCTTCTAGATCTCTTATAATTAGACGGGCAGTTAATGTTTTGTTCCCGTAGCGATTGTCGAGGATCCGGAAGATATCCTGTGTGCCTCTGCAGTGGTCCAGCCCGAGATCTTTTCTCAGTTTCCCATCCACACTGTTCAGCAGGTAGAATTTTCTGCAGTCATCTGAACCATGTGGATCTGCTTGGTCGAGAACGCTTTCCCATTCCGCACGCCAGCGCCAGTAATCTTTCCTGTCACCGCAGAATCTTGGTGGTTCCACAGCAGCAAGTTTTATTCTAGGCCTCGCTCCTAGGAACCCTGCAGGACTTCCTGGCATCATGTCATGGCCTGCGGTGGGTGCAGCGTGACCAGTTTGCATTCTGGCAGGGTCTCTCCACTGACTGTTGCTGGTAGGCCACTGGCTTTGTGTTTCACTGGTGGGGGGCTTCACCTCTGACCCTAACTGATACTGTGATGAGAGCACTTGAACGTCATCACTCTGATCTCTCTGTATAGACATTGCAGCAGGAGTAGGCATATGCAGGGCCAGACCTTCACTTCTTGCAGGGTATGTCTTAGCACTGCTGTCTTCAGATTTCTCTCTGTCAGCTTCTGTACTGACATCTTGCTTAGACCATCCTGGGAAACCCTGACTAGGTGGAAATGTAAGGACTGTCCTTTGGCTTGTTTCAGATGACACTTCAGATGACACAGAACTTTCCCCTCCCACATTCTCCCACTGGTTGAATATATTTTCATTTTCTCGTTTGAGCTGGGAGTACGTTTTCTTGATTTGTATTGCATGTTCTGTGGGAATAATGTCCTTCCATTTCTGTACTTGTCTCTGCAAGTCATCTAGCTTTAGAGCCACATCTCCTTGGTGCCTGTGTCTGATATCCTCGGATTCAGACGTGGTAAAGAGGGCCTTGACATCCTCTAGATTATCCTTGACACTGCTTTCTGCAGATTCCAGCCATAGCTTGGCGTGGTGCTCCCATATAGCTTTTCTTGCCTTATGATCTAGCTCTGCCCATTTCTGCGCGCAGGTAGCCAGCTTTTTGTTTGTCTCTTCTATGGCAGCTTCATTCTCACCAGAGTCCTCACTCAAGGCAGCAATATATTCTACAGTGGCGTCGGATAATTTTGCATAATCTTTCTTTGCTGTTTCACAGCCATCGAGCAAGTCTGTTTCTGATGCAAATGCTGCAGTGTTGACGCTTGTTTCAAACTTAGTAAAACTCTTAGTAAAAGTTGTCTGGGCTGCAGATCTCTTTTTCTTGAGTGTTTCCAAGTCAGTCTGCTCCATTTTGGACATGTTATGATCCTCTCTAGAAGTTTATGTACTTGATGCTCAGTTTGAACAGTCAGCTTCTTGCTGGAGCTAAGCTCATGTTATGAACAATGTCCGTTGAACTCTAGCGCCTTTAACTTGTGCAAAAGTGTCTATTAGCACCCAACCTCAGCTTCTTAGTGTACTGGTTATGCAGTGGGTTATAGGAGCAAAGTCAATTCACAGTCAATTGATGGCTTACAATGAAAGCGACAACTCCAAAAGCTCACTCAGGTTACCAGTAGGGTTACTGTAAGGTCACATTAAAGTTGCTCGTTAGGGCTAGTAGTGCATCTCAAGCTCAGCACCAGGCTAGATAGCAGTCAGTGTCTTTTGTTCTCCTGGAGCACTGAGTAAACAAGAGAGTCATAAACCCCCTGCTGTGCCAGGGCCAGCTACAGCATAGAGGTCTCCTGGAGCACTGAGTAAACAGGAGAGTCATAAACCCCCTGCTGTGCCAGGGCCAGCTACAGCATGGAGGAGGAGGAGGAGGGGGCAGCAGATGCAGCCTCTACTTTCTTGTAGTAGACAACTCTTGGCCAACATGAGATCACAATGAAACTTGTAGTTTTACTTTCCTTTACGTAGAGCATAAAAGCTTGTCTAGAAGGTCAGCGCAGAATTGCTCAGAGGACTTGGAGCCAGTTGTAACTTCCAGGGCAGGCAGGGATTCGTTCCGATGACGTCCTTCCGCTTGGCTGCTGCTTGTCCTTCTGTAGCCTCTGCTCTCTCTGATCTCACTTCTATCTACTTTAGTTTGGTTGCTTTAATAGCTACTACAGCGGTTAAATTACTGTCCCGCGAATTCACTGTATGTGAACCTCAAAGACCCGGGGAAGGCCTTAACTGCTAAATGGTTTACTACTAAGCAAATTACTCGCACTTTCACTTGTGCTACTTTTCACTTATAACTTAACTTATAACTTAAAACTGAATATTCGGACAACCAAGTGTCTTTTTAGTGTTTATTTATAAAATGCCATTCACACATAAAACACATTCACACATTGGTCTCTCGTTCAGTTTGCCTTGTGGCCTAATATCTTTGCAATAATAGTAAGTTAATCTAGCTAGTCAGTGAGATAGTCAGTGAGACTGTAAGTGATTGAGTGAGGTGAGTGAGGTAATTTAACCTATAGAAATGAAAGAAAATATAACAAATAGTATATTAAACATACAGCTGTACAACAGAATATACTATAAATGATATTGCTGAGATGAATACTGTACATACCGTTAGTCCATTTAGAAGTTGAATTGAGATGATTACATGTGCTGATACACAGGTTCAAATATTTTAAAAGCTTGGTCTGAGCCTAAGCAATTAGCAGCTGTTCACAGCTGGGGTTGCAGGAGAAGTGAGTGACACAGATCCTGCATCTGCATTAAGATGTGGAGAGGCGGGCTTAGGAGAGGGGAGTGGGCTACTCTTATCAGTAGACCCTATCAGAGGAGGTAAACCTCTCTCTCATGCATACTGTACATGCAAGTTTGTCTCACTTTCTTAGTTATATGTACTGTATATACTGAATATCTCCACACTGTGTTACAGCCCCATTGTCTGAGTCTTGCTTTTTGAAGCTGCTGGTGATGATCAGAGGTTTACGAGGACCCCCTGCAAGCACCTGTGTGTGTTTTAATGTGCCTTTATTTGTCTGTGTGACTATGTGCATGTGTAGCATATGGTGTGGTTTATCAACATTGTGTAAAGCACGGGTTTTCAACCAGGGGTCCGGGGACCACCACCAGTGGTCCTTTAGTGAGTTCCAGGTGGTCCCCAACTAAATGATGGAAAGTTGGTTAACCAGATTTAACTCTTGAGAGCGTGAAATGAAACCAAATGGACCCGCAAGGGTCGATTTGGTTTCATTTTTATAAAATATTCATCATCTGAAATATCCCAAATCTACAAAAACTTTGCTGGTCCATTTGGTTTCATTTTTATAAAATATTCATCATCTGAAATATTCCAACTCTACAAAAACTAGGGAATGTTGATCATTTTTTATTTGACTGTTTTGTTTCCAAAATCCAGCCTGGTATTGTGGACAAAAGCAAAATAAATCTTTTTTGGAGGGTCTGCGGGGCTAAAATGTCCTTGAATGGTGGTGCCTGGCTCAAATTCTGAATAAACGGTGGGCCCTGGTATAAAAATGTTGAAACCACTAGTATAGAGTGTGTGTGGTTACGTGTGTGTGTGCGCGTGCGTGTGTGTGTGTGTGTTCGTGCGTTCAGCATGTTTGTTTATGTGGACTATCCCAATATTTCTCAGGTCTTTTCACTTCAAGGACGGCCAAATGCATGTACATAACTGCATACATAAATGCATAACTTGGTCGCTGACGCCCTGCAGAAAACACATGTATTTGGTAGCAGAGAGACCCCCATAAAAGATTTGTGTTGTTACAAAGATATCACAAATGTTCCACTTCCAGGAGTCACATGTTGAGTGCTTCTCTGTTCTCTCCCCTACTCCCATCCATTCTTTCTTTTCCAGGTCATACAGGTCGTTTTATTCGTGCTGTTTTCTGCACCAGTTTACTGTTTGTCCTGAGCCACATCTGCTTCCAGACCGTCCTGTTCACCCACCCTGCCCTGGACACAGCCCTGGGACACAACTGTTCACAATGGGACACGCTAAGCAGACACATAGGGATGTCCAGGTATGTATGGTGCATTCTAGGCATAGTGGACTTGTTGTGTTAAAATTAAAATATCAATAGTGCAATGTAGAAAGATGATTAGTTACAAGTTGTTACTTGAATTAAAAAAAATAAAATAATAATAATAATAATAATAATAATAATAATATATATATATTATTTTATATATATATATATATATATATATATATATATATATATATATATATATATATATATATATATATATATATATATATATATATATATATATATATATATATATATATATATATATATGTATGTATGTATGTATGTATATATATATATATATATATATATATATATATATATATATATATATATATGTAAATACATGTACTACTAAAATAGAGTCATTCATTATGTGTAAAGTCCCGCTTCACTCATCACACGGCGGTCTACAAGCGCACGTGTCAATATTTTATTTTTCAAAATAATACAAAATGCATAATAAGTTCAGTCATAAGGCATGATATTCTGCAAAAAATGTGGCCATAGACTTTTTCATAATTGCCTCATAATTATTGACCTGGGCTGATGGACTATTATTACGGCATCCGATAACAATTTCGACATTAGTCATTAGTATAAGTCCGACATCCAGAAACATTGTTAAGACTAGCCCTCAAACTTGCGCTGCTCACGTTTTTGTGTACAGACATTGTACGTAGGTCTTCTAAAGTGAGTCTTTAAATGAGATGCAACTTTGATGCGTTTGATCAAAGTCGTCACGAATTTAATCATGCATTTTTGTTTGTGTCAATGTCAACTGTGAGGACATGGAACTAATGTTTGGTTTATTGTGTGTGTGTGTCTGTGTGTGTGTGTGTGTGTGTGTGTGTGTGTGTCTTTGTCTGTGTGTGTGTGTGTGTGTGTGTGTGTGTGTGTGTGTCCTACAGGCTTCCCCTGGATGACCCTTGGAGTGTGTTGCGTCTCTTATGCCCTGACGTCTGCGTATGTATTGTTGCCTTGGTAACCATGGTCCTCTGCAGCCGACTGGTCAGGAACAGAGAGATGGTGACTATGGCGAACATCACTTCAGTGAGTCTGGACGTGTACAGTACATGCATGGCGTTGTGTGTGAGGTTGTTGTTGTTTTAATCACGTAAATGTTTGGTTTAAGTCAGGGGTTTTCAACAGGTGGTCCGGGGACCACCAGTGGTCCCTGAGAGGATTCCAGGTGGTCCCCAGGCTAAATGATGGAAAGTTGGTTAACCAGGTGTAACTCTTTGATGGCGGGTCCATTTGGTTTCATATTTACACTCTCACGAGTTAAAATATCCTTCATCTGTATTAGCACCACTGTAATTAAGGAGTCTACACTGTTTTGATTGTGAAAATTCAGTCTTTGGGTTGAAAAATGTCATCAAATGGTGGTCCGTGGCTCAAATACTGAATAAATGGTGGGCCCTGGCATCAAAAAGGTTGAAAACCCCTGGTTTAAGTGGTTAGGTCATTTCTTGGGACTTTATCAGGCATTATTTGATATATACTGTATATAGGAGTCTCTGCCAAGAGACTGGGAGGTCATGGTTCAATCCCCAGTGGAGTCATATCAAAGACTATTAAAACAAAATGCCTCCCTGCTTGACACAGCATCAATGGTTGGATTGGGAATTAGTGCCTTTGACATGCTAGCCTCATGCCCTGCATCAAGCTGCCTCATGCAACGAAACGAAAGATAGACATCTGACCTATGAGCCAAATGCCTTGGGAACCGTTATGTCCCAAAGCAGCTTACTACTCTTTAGCAGAGAGAGAGAGACAGGAAACACAGCAGTGGAGTGACACATGAATACTGTCGCCATGCAGGAATCTAAACAGGGACCCGCCACCAGCCATTAGAGCACCCTTGGTACAGTGCGTTCCACAACAACTCTCCTATCGGGTTGCCCCGTGTGTGTGTGTTAACTTGTGGATGAAAAAGGCATTTCAGTATGTGAGAGCCACAACATTCACATTATGAAATGGTATGTGTATGAAAGAGTTGCTGCTATATCTTGTGCTCCCCCTTACCTCCAACTTTTTGCTATTTTAAAAACATTTTTTAAATATTTCAAATAGTTGATCTACAAGCTCACAATGTGTTGTCGTAGTTCGTCTATCTGATGCGTATGCGCTTTTTCCAAAATAGTAAAAAGAAAGAAAGAAAGAAAGAAAGAAAGAAAGAAAGAAAGAAAGAAAGAAAGAAAGAAAGAAAGAAAGAAAGAAAGAAAAGACAAGGGATGAGGGGTATGGCACAGGCAAAAATAAGACCTATAAAGTGTTAACAGCGATTAAAGTTCTCAGTACTGGGTACTGATTTCAGTCCTGAGGATTTCACAGGGGTCATTTAATTAGCTCAGTGCTCATTTGAAAAAGATCATTTTCAGTCTCAAGATTTTTTTTTACTTTAATCCCTATAAAGTGTTAATGACTGAGTTCTACAAGTGCTGGAGTTGTATTTAGGGTAAATACTATTGCTACATGTAACCTTGGAAACCACACGTTTTGTTTTCAAAGGAGAAAAAAGACTGGGCGAGGGAGGCAGAAACAGTGGCATAGCAGGGGGAGTGAGCCTTGTATTTCTCTGAACCAATAACGGTGCCAATAGTGGTGCCACACTGCTCCAAATATGGTGATGTCAGTGTTCTCTGTTACATTGTACTGGGGAGGGGAGGTGGACTATAGGTTGGGGAACCAGCCTATAGCATGTGTTCCGCCACAATTTATCGTTGTAGTGAATCGGAATCTATTATTATTATTATTACAGTTTGAAAGAAGCTAATAGTAACTTGTTTCTTTTTTATGGTTTTAAGGAAATTAGTTCTGGTGCTGTATGTGTCTATGTACTTTGGCCATTCCAATAAAAGGTCTATTTCTGTTGCTGGCTCAAGGCGATAACAATGTTTACACAGTGTTAGCTCTCTGGCCATCCAAAATATTTAATTAAATATTACCACAAGGTCAGTCAGAGGCGACTGGTCAGCATGTCACCTGGTTTATGTTAGCGTAATAATCATTGGCCATTTACTGTATTCTAACAAAAATACGTTCTTGGCATTCTCGGTGTGTGTGAGTGCGTGCATGCGTGTGTGTGTGCCTGTGCGTGTGTGTGTGGGCGGACTGATAGTCAGCTCATTGTAAGCTTCTGTTTTATTTGCTGACACACAACAACAACTCCATTACCTGCTGAGCTCCCACTATCCTCCTCTCCTCTTCTCTGACCATTTAATGTACTTCATTGTGTGACCAGTAGTAAAAACAAGCTGATCTGCGTACCATAGATTGGCTATTTTATACAATTTAATAATAACTGGAAACATGTGGAAAAGAATCTTGAACATCTGCCCAAAACAGGGACCTCAGTGTTAATGTGGTTAATTTCCATAATTACAGTAAATTGCCATGACATCATCTCCACCTTCCCATTATCATCCTTTTACTTTTGTTATTGCCAAATAATCCCCCATTCCTTCTCCCATTTTCTCCTATGCTAGTTATGGAGTTACTTCCTGTTCTGGTTGCCAGGCAATCACGCAAACAAACAGCACACAGTGTTATGCTAAAAGGAGAAGAACAGAGGAAAAGAAAGTAGGGAAGGCCCGGGTGGTGAGAGGAGGTGGGAGAGACTACAAAGCTTCAATTGTCCAGTCATAGTTCTGTAGTCCATTTGGATCCTTTTTTACACTCAAATCAACACTGGGACTTTTTAATGTGTAAGTGTATTGTTTGCACAATCAGACATGTGGCTGCAGGCCTTTTTGGAAGTTTTTGCTGACCTCATGGAGTAGACAGTAGCCTACTTATTAGTGCTTTGCTGACGGCAGCAAATCCAGCTCCCTTGAGGTCTGATCTTTATTGTCACATGATTTGATGCATGCAGGGTGTAAAAAAAACAAGTCCAATTTCAGGAAGGCCCAGTCAAATTAAAAAATACTAAGTTTGCTATACATATTTAAATTAAGGTGAACGATTAAAACATATTAATGGATACATTTCATTATGGAAGACGGTAAGTCTTCTTAATTCACAGGTGGAAAACATGTCTATATAAAAAAACTACAGCAGGTAGCCTATATACAATTACAGTTCTCTTTCTATTTCGAAGCTGACATGGAGGGATGGTCAAACATGTGGCATTAGTTAGTCATACTTTACACAGTTACTGAACCTTCAACTTATGAGTAGGTGGGAAATACTTGCAATCTTGCAACTTACATTCCTTCAATGTATTGAGCGTCCAAGATGTCTGGTTTGACGCAGATATCCCTGGTTAGACACAGCATGGAAGGAAGTAAGGAACGGCATCACGTTCAAAAAAGAACAAAGCAACGTTCAAAAAAGAACAAAGCAACTTTCGTTAATGTTGAATCTTCTGAGTAGAGTGTATAATATATATGTATAGTCTTTGTTAAATCTTGAGTTCAAAACATAGGATTAGGGCTAGTCATTATTACATACTTAATCTCTTTTCACCTGGTTGATACAATGCTTGCTAAAGTGGTGGTAGAGACATGTATGTCATGAGTCTCATGACACATATTTGAACTTAAAACACCACAGTTGGGTACGCCTGTTATCTACCTTAGCGGATACAGTATCTGGTTGAACCCACAAACACCTTCTGTTGACAACTCTGACATAACAACCGCAGTGTGCGTGCATGCGCGTGTGTGTGTGACCACATGCTTTGATGCGGTGAGCAAGCAGCTGAGAGTTTAATGTTTTTCAGCTGTATGTGTGCATGCATGGGTTACTGAATAAAAAGCCCTTGTGTGGGCCTTGAACCTTTTATTTAGACTTTTTGTGCCTTTATTGATAAGGATTGATAAGGCAGTAGTTCGACAGGAAGGTGTGAGAGAGTTAGGAGGTGGCATGCGGATAAGGCCGTCCGGCTCAGGAATCGAACCCACGGCACACACCTAATCCCTGCTGTTTTGGCAGCCTACGTGTCCCGGCGGCTGAGCTGCTAACCGCCCAGGCCACTTTTACTTGCATTCATTATTTATTTTTCAATTAGATAAAAACCTCTTTCTCTCACCCCAGCTAGAAGATGGACCAGAAGAGAGAAAAGAGGAGGAGGAGGAGGAGGAGGATGATGATGAGGAGGAGGAGGTAGAGGAGGATGTGGAGGAAGATGACGAGGAAGATGAAGATGGAACATCACCACCCAGTGACCCTGAGGACGAGGTATCCACTGCCACCAAGGCTAAACAGCTGGCAGAGCGTCTGAGAGCCACCGCCAGAAAAGTCTTGCGTGACCTTGGCAGAATTGTTGCCATTAGTCTGCTGGCTTTGGCTGGTAAGACATATTTTGTTTATATTCTAAACTTGAAAAGTGTTGATGCCCTACTTCAGGGGTTTTCAACCTTTTTGATCCCAGGGCCCACCATTTATTCGGCATTTGAGCCACGGATCGACCACCATTTGAGGACATTTTAGCCCCACAGACCCCAAAACTAAAGATTTCTTATGCTTTTGTCCATGACCATTAATCTTCTAGTTGTGTAGAGTTGGACTAATTCAGATGATGAATATTTTAACTCTTGAGAGTGTAAAAATGAAACCAGGGTCCATTTGGTTTCATTTTTACATTCTCAAGAGTTACATCTGGTTAACCAACTTAGCTGAGGACCACCTGGAACCCTCTCAGGGACCACTGGTGGCCCCCGGACCACCTGTTGAAAACCCCTGCCCTACTTGATCATACAACAGCATCACAGTCTCAAAAGTAAGAGAATACAAGCTCGTTTTCAGCTCATAGATATGCTACTTTTTGCCAAATATTATAGCAATTTCTTTTTTGAATCATCTACTATAGTTCTAATAAACACTCAGTGATGGGCAAGTTACTGGGAAAATGTAGTAACCTACACTACGTGTTACTCTCGAAAAAATGCAGCTCAGCTACTCTACAAGCTATCGCCAGAAAATTGTAGCAAGCAACACTACAAGCTACATGACAAAAGTAGCTTGATGTAGCTTGCTACATCATCACTACATAATATAAATATATATCTCATCTTAATGTACAACTTTCTAAATACTAATCATAATGATAAAACAATATGGGTAAAAATCATAATGATAATAATTTAGCGGAGGGTTTGAACATAGGATGGTGGCATGTTTAAGTTTTGGGATGTATATTAGTGGTTTTCTACCCATTAAAAATGGGTGGAATTTGAAAATGTGTGTGGGAAAATGTAGTAAGCTACAATCCTTGTTACTCGAAACAAGTAGTGTAGCTTCACTACAAGCTATTCCCAGAACAAATGTAGTAAGCTACACTACAAGTTCGGGAAAATGTAGTTAAGCTATGTAGCTTAGCTACTTGTAACAAGCTACTGCCCATCACTGTAAACACTACATACTGTACAGTATTTAGCTCCATGTTCGAATGCCCCCGCCCTCCTGTCAAAAACAGCTATAATCCATAAACCTAAACAAAGCAGCAAATGAAATAATAAATAATAAAAATGACACTCATCTTTCACTTTCTCTAATACCAACCTATAACCTAAACCTTGGTTAAAAAAGTTGTCCTTTATGCCAATGCTGAAGGCAAGTGCCTTCAGTTGTTACCTGCACCTCAGAGCTGGAAAGGGATCTACGTTTATAAGTCTATGGTTTTAAAGCAGGGGTTTTTAACAGCTGGTTCATGGACCACTGGTGGTCTGTGGGTGTATTGCTTGTGTTCCCTTTAGTATTGCAGGATTTGTTTCATGTTTTTAATTTTCTTTCCAATAACTGTTGAGAAACCATGAACTGAATGAAATGGTGACCTATGATGACCATACATGTAGTCATTTACTGGCAGACAGATTCTCTGGTTGACTCAATATTATTAGGAAATTATAGTTGGTCAAAGGACCAATGGTTGAAAAACAGTCGGCTACTTTGCATGGGAAATGATACAAATTAAAAGCACTAAGCTTAGTCCATATTCACATTCACAAAAGTGGTCCCCAGGTTGATTCTAAATCAAGGTAGTGGTGGTGATCCCTTGTTCACAATCGGTTGAAAAGCCCCGCTTTAAAGCATTGGTGGTTCATTAGGAATTTGACAAACATAGTGGAGGAGGAGTAAAACAGGAAGCAGAGGGTGTAGACGGGGGTTGACCTGTAATGAATGTGTATCAAACCCAGGACATCTGGTTCAGCACCTCCTATCACTTTGACACACTCCACTGAGTGGGATGTACATAGATAGCTTGAATATTGAATTATCCACATGGACATTTGTGTTTCTTCTATTTGTGGAATACATCAAGCAATCCCAATCTTCCCAGTTACTAGAGCATGTTATTCAAGGGGAAGTCCACCCATTTTCAACATCCTAATATGTCATTAGTGTACCCTAGAGGTACTGGGTGGACATGATGAAAAAGTTCCCCCATTCTGTGTTCCCAAGAAACGCTTCTTTTTTCTGAGAGCGTATAATGGAACCAAATGAACCCGTTAGGGTTCATTTGGTTGCATTTGTACACTCTCAGAAAAAATGTTGAAAATGGGTGGAATTCCCCTTTAATTAATTCTTGAATGAAGTGGATTTTAAAAAATAGCTGACCTACAAGCTCCCACGCATCGCTTTGGTGACTACTTTTGAAAACCTTTGAAATCTTTGGAATATATTCACCTGTACATATTCAAAATACTAACACCAGACTTATGTGGTTAAAGGACCATACTGGCTAGCTTGCATTTTTTAGATTTCACTATGACTCACCGTACACTCAGCCTCACTGCCAAGTGCCAACCACTTTCCAAAGCATAGGCCTGCTGTGTTTTACTTGGATTCCGAGGAACCATTCCGTTCAGCACACTATGGTGAATCAACTTCTTTACAGCCAAAGATTGTTGCATTTTAATGCCTTTTACAGCGTGGGTTGATTTGAAAAGACATTAACCAAAATAGTCAGTGGAAAAAAGATTGATTAGGCTGCAAAGGCTCCAGCCCCTGAATCGCTATAGTCACAGTCATTAAACAGATCGATTGGTTTGATTGATTCAAGTGAAGTTATGGGCATTAATTTGTTTTCTCTAGCAAGTCTGGTAGCGTATTAATGACTTGGGACACAATGTAAATAATGGTAAGACACCTCTGACCCAAAGGTGAATGGCCTGTGCAAAAAATACACAGAATGTTTTACCTAATAAAAGCTGTCTGTCTGTCTGTCTGTCTGTCTGTCTGTCTGTCTGTCTGTCTGTCTGTCTGTCTGTCTGTCTGTCTGTCTGTCTGTCTCCCCAGGCATCACGCTGCCTTCAGCCTTCTCTGCCATATACTTCCTGCTTTTCATTGGCGTGTGCACATGGTGGGCGTGTCACCTTCCCATCAGCCTCTTGGGCTTCAATGCGCTGTGTGTGATGGTGGCTTTCTTCACCGCCGGCCACCTGACCTGTCTGTATCTCTACCAGTGTCTGCTTGCACAGGCCTTGTTCCCCCCACACAGTCTGTGGGCCAGGTTAGACACGCGCGCACACACACACACACACACACGCACACACACGCGCACACACACACACACACACACACACACACACACACACACACACACACACTGGACTTTGCAAGGCACATACTGTATGTTTGGCTCCTGGTTAGAATATACAGGTACATTTTGTGGGTTGCCACTTAAAGGATCCTTATTCCCACAACCCTGCATCCCCCAATTTTGCAGACCATTCAACACTGACTGTAATACTAAATCAAGTGTAATGTTATTCTGTTATTATTGATGTTTTACCCTTTGTTTACACAGTATATCTGAATTGTATTATTTATTTAAGTTATAAACTTTGTGTGCAAATGAATGTAATTGTATCAGAGAGAGAGACAGTGCCACTGTCTCTCTCTCTCTCAGCCATGCTGCCTCACTCATTGTTTGTATCTTTTTCTCATGTCTGTTTGTCTTTGTCTAGACTTTTTGGTCTAAAAGACATAATCAAACCGGGGAACTGCACTGCCCCTCATGACCTCATCCTCAACACTCAACATGACTGGCCGTCCTACGTCAACCCCGGGATACTCTTCCTTCTCTACATTACCATTGCGACGGTGTTGAAAACAGGCAGCAAGGGAAAACCTGACAAGGTTTCTATTGCTAGACACTAAAAGTCCATTGAAATGATTTATATTTTGTTGCTTTTTTACTGCAATGAATTATAAGAAAGAAAGAAAATAAGAAAAAGAAAATTGCATTACCACAATATTTAGGTTCCCTTAAAACTACAGGGTCAAAGGCAACATTTAAAATGTCTAGTGTATACTGCCTGTAGTATACAGCACTCCTTTATGTATTTTGTTGTATGTGCACACGCATTCAATTCCCCTTGACAGTGAATGACAATTTAAGAGCCCCCCTCACTTAAAACTGGTGTGGTTATTTGTTATTCTGAAGTTTCCATAGATCATCAATGCAATTTACTACATGCTAATATAATAATCTCATTCTCATTTATTAAAACCTCTGCTTGTGAATGAGCCTGAGCAGTTCTTCAGGGTCCTAGACATAACTTATTGCACGGTGTGCAAGGCAGCAATTTGTAACAGTGACCAGAATGTTCTTAAATTGCTGCTATTTGACTGCTGGTGTTTGTTTGTCTGGTAGACCCTGTGGTTGTCCCAGTGGTTGAGGTGTGCTATTTAATTTTTGGCAGTTTTCACTTTATTTAGACATGACGGTGTAGACAACCGAAGAAACGGAAGGCAGAGAGAGGGGGGGATACTTGCAATTCAGGTCTCCAGTGATTATGTAGTTGACAGGCCCTGGTTTTGTTAACTCATTAGAATTACTGATACTGGCTACGTTTTTAATGTTCCTTGTTCCATGCTAACCCAGCTATTAAACACACTTTCTGAAATGCTGGATGAGCTCAGTTGATTGATGGAATTGAATGTTGTGATGACAGATAGACGACAAGCAGCCGGAGAAAAAAAGGGTGGATCTAGAAGGGGAGGAAGTGGAACTAAGACAGTGGAACGCACAGAGACACAGCAGCGAGGATGACACAGAGGTACAATAATGCCAATGCATGCGTGGCGTGCATGTGTGCACCAGGGGCGGATCTAGGCATAGGCATGGGGGGGCAATGCCCCCCAAATGCCCAGTTTGGCCCACCAATGATGGCATGCAAAACAACCCAAGATATTTCAAATTAAAGAGCGTATATTTAAAATGATTTGAAACACTACTACTACTACTAACTAACTACAGCTGTGTCACCACTAAACAAACAGCATTTCATCATTGAAAACAGAAAACTCTATGAGTCAGACCTTTAAGCTTTATGCATGCTGCGTGTCTGTTGCAACTTGAACAACAACTGATGTTATTATTGATGCTTTACTTGACTAATGAAAGTCTTGTAACTGAAAATGGTATGGGTGCAGCTTCATCACCCGTGGCGCAAAGCGACACAGGCGATGAAGCTGCCCCCCCTACCATTTTCTCTTGCCCTCCCAATTGGGAAATGTTACATCCGCC
Organism: Benthosema pterotum; assembly: GCA_039105355.1. NCBI lineage: Eukaryota > Metazoa > Chordata > Actinopteri > Myctophiformes > Myctophidae > Benthosema > Benthosema pterotum. The sequence goes on along the minus strand of CM076974.1, from coordinate 25,546,130 downwards.
CCTGGTGTGCCCGCAACACACACACGCACCCTAAGCATACAGTATACATGCAGACAGACTGTTCATTTTGTTTATTTAAAAATAAATTAATAATATGGAATATGATTCACAGACAGACATTTCTGCCTGGCTTACATAGTATTCTCGCTCTCTGCATGTGTGTGTGTGTTTCAGCACATGCTCCTGTCTCTGGGAGAGTCGGACAGTACCACAGCAGATGGTGGAGTGATGGATGGAGCTTGCCAACCAGATCCAGGTAATAAGACTGCCTCACAAATATTTGCACATAGATCTATATTTTTGGTTGCGCCACAAACAGTACAGTACATACCATGCATAATCTCTCTCGTCTCTGTCCATCTGCCTCAACATAGATGTAGTGTATATGTGTTAGACAGGACAGAGTAATGCCAGTAATGCAAACACGTAACAATACGTTTTCTATAATGCAAAGTTACCATGATTTATGAGACCTCCTATGGACCTATGGGAATCATCACTTCAGACACAGACTGCTAAATGAAGGAGAGAAAGAAATCCAAAGAATAGCAGTACGCATAGCTGAACATTTCCAGTTCTACTACTTTCATGGCATTGATCAAAATGCATTGAGAGGACAGCCTCTGAAGATGAAGCATGTGTGTATATATATATATACAGGCTTAGGTGGCGGAGAAAGGTAGCTTCTTACTGTGGCTAAGGACAACAGCCCAAACAAAGCCCAAACAACGGGTATCATCCGGGGGTGGCAGGGAGAGATCCCTGCCACCACTCCGCCACTACTAGTGAAATGTCGATGAACGGTGGCCCACAGCAGGCAGCAATGGAAATATGGAATGCAATCACCATCACCTGTATCATGATATGTCTGTGTTCAGCTGCAGGACTCAATGGCACCCCCAATGGCCATCCAAGTGAAAACCCATTCTTTCTTCTGGGCAGAGTGGTTATGCAGCAGAGCTATGTCTGCGCTCTTATTGCCATGATGGTATGAACAACTGATATACTTATTTTGACCCCCCAAAAAAGTAACTGTTCTACAGTATCTGTTAGTCTGTGTTCTATTTCTGTTTTGTACTGTGCAAGTAACATTAGACATTTATACCTTGTCTCTAGTCTCATTATTTGAAAAGTATGAGGACTGATAATATATTGTCCAAGTAAGAAAATGGTTTATCATCATACAAATCATTAACCGAAAATGTCTCATGTTATCAGTTTATTTGTTTGAAAACTGCTTAAAATAAAACTCTAAAAATCAGAGACAAATTTTAAATAGAAATATTTGTTTTTCTCTCTCACTCGGCTCATTCCTTCCTACTTCCAGTGACTTTGTGTATAATGTGTGGGCTTATAGGTGTGGAGCATCACCTACCACAGCTGGCTGACCTTTGTGCTGCTGCTGTGGGCGTGTCTTATCTGGATGCTGCGGGCCAGGTACTGGATCAACTAAATATTTCTTTAACTTCTTTGACGCACACAAACACACATCTTAATGGAGAATTTAGTTCACCAATTTTGACTTTAGTTTTGTTTAGTTGTGCTTTGCATCTGGTCCCATTAAATTTGGCATACTGTCTTTGTTTAAAAAGGCATGTTTTAAACACGTTGCATGGTTTGTCTTGTCCGTCTCCGTCCGTTTGTACGTTAATGGAAAGAAATGAAAAAAAGAAAGAAGGTTATCCTTAAAATAAATAGCTTCTTACCTCTTCTCCTTACCGTGTCATCATGTGTCCTCAAGAGCAAAATCCCTTCTAGTTTACATTAACTTTTTTTTTTTTTCTGTTGCCTAGGCGCCATGCTGCCACGCTGTGCTCTCCATTCATCCTGCTGTACGGTCTGGGTCTGTGCTGTCTGCAGTATGTGTGGACCATGGAGCTGCAGCCTGAACTTCCCAACGCCATCGGCAGCATGAGTCTGAGACAGCTGGGGCTGGACAGACCTCAGTACCCCTGCCTTCGACTGGGAGCTCTGGTGAGCAGTGTTGTAGTGGGACTTTTAGAAGTGGGGGGAAGCCTCTTAAAGAGGAATTCCAACCATTTTCATTTTTTTTTCTGAGAGCGTACAAATGTGAACCAAATGGACCCTAGCGGGTCCATTTGGTTCCATTGGTACGCTCTCAGAAAAAAAAGGAAACTCATTAACATGGTGAAATACATCTTGACAATGGGTGCAATTCCCAATCGCCGTGGTGTAGCCAGCTATGGACAGGTAAGTCCTCTCATTGGCAGCAAATCAGGTTTGGGCCCGTGCTCATTGGCTGCTTGGCAGCGAATCAGGTCTGGGGCCTTGAGGTAGGCCCGAAAGCCTATACCACCAGGCCTGGGCCTGGGCCTACCAAATAATTATCCATAATAATTAAAACCAGTCATCAAGAGCTTCAACTCATGATGAACAAAGCCGGGGAGTACAGTAACATTTTTAATTGGTGGATCAGGTGATTTCTGGATCTTTTGACTTGCAGGTTTTAATTATTCTGTGTAATTATTTGGTAAGCTCAGGCCCAGGGCTGGTGTTATAGGCTTTCGGCCTACCCCAAAGCCCCAGGCCTGATTTGCTGCCATGCAGCCAATGAGAAGACGTACACCATACTTGCTACATCACAGCGATTGAGAATTGCTCCCAATGTCATCAAGATGTATTTCACCATGCTAATGATTTTTTTCAGACCCCCATTTCTAGGAAACACAGAATGGGGGGGGGGACTTTTTTTTACCATGTCCACACAACATTTCTAAGGTATGTTAAAGACACAGTAAAATGTTGAAAATGAGTGGAATTCCCCTTTAAGACATATAGCATATTGAGAAAGATTGTTTACAATGCCTAATTGTATCCATAAAAGTAAATGACAAGACAAAAAACATAGGCCTACTTTTGCCACAAAAATATTTTAGATGTGAGAAGTGGGGGGACGCCGTCCCCCCGCGTACCCCCCTTCACTACACCCCTGCTGGTGAAGATGGAAACTGGAACTGGGTGGTCGACGTGTTTATACTGTACGTTTCAGTGAAATATGACTTACACCGTCATTCTGTATATATTAAGGGAGCTGTTTGTGGTGCTATCCTGCAGTTAACGACTGATCGATTAGGTGGCAGCGTTGAGAGGACAAGAAGGGCTTAGTGATAATCGCTGTCTAACTACATAAACATAAACTGAGAGACTGGAGCCTGGAGACAAGACAGAAACTGTACTCTATCAAGACATACTGTATACAGTAATACAGCCATGAGTCTAAAAGCACTGTAAAGTGCAGACAACTCTCCAGTTGATAGCCTGTCCATAATAACATCTCCATCTTTAGACAATGTTCTATTTAGGTACCATTTTCACACACACACAAAAAAGATTTTATCAAGATTTTATCAAGTACAGTGTAAGAGTATTGTATATAATGTATTATGTGTGAAACATTTGGGAACAAATAACTAAAGTTGGCTTGGTCCAGCAGTTACTTACTGGTGGCTCTGAGCCAATTTCAATAATAAGGCCTCCTTCAGAAATGTTTAAAAAAGAAGGAATTTGTGTTTAATCACATCAAATGACCCAGTGAGCCGGCGGCTTTGATCCAAGTCTGATGACACTCCACTGGCATCCCTTTGGACACACTGGGAAAATATGGCATGGGAGAGGCCAAGCAGCAATCAGGGTGAAAGTTGATTAGTTATTCCTTGACCATGAACATCACTTTATATGGGCATAAAACTACTAATCATTAAGATTACAACTTGAGGATGTTTTTCAAATTGTACATTTTTCTTGGTTAATTATTTTACGGGAGTAAAACTCCTTTGACTATAGATTACCAATTACTAATTAGTCACAATTAGTTGAACTTGGATTTCAAGTCTCTCTCTCTCTCTATGTCTCTGTCTCTCTCTCCCCTACCTGGTTGCACCCTCTTATTTGCTCTCATGGAGTTTTCCCCTTTTTGAACAACAGAATTATGATTTTGCCTTTAACCGTCCTTTTTTCCCACCCATTCCCCATATCTTTTCTCTCTCTGTCTTCCTCACTTCAGCTCCTGTTCACACTAACATTCTGGCTCTTACTGCGCCAGTCGGTCAAAGAGGGTTTCAGCAGAATGCAGAAAATGGCCACCCCATTACAGGAAGTCACCACAGGAGGTAGAGATGCACACATACAAAATGCAAACATCTTCAATCACACCAATTAAACAACAAACTGAAACATGATTTAAACTCCACCACATGAAGCCACTACATCGTCCTCCCCCAACCTTTTCTCCGTCTTTGTCTTTCTCCAGAAGCGAGTGGTGGTAATGAGTCAGTGTTGAAGGTTCTGGGAGGCATGGTGATGAGCTGTTATGCCAAGTACTGGATTTATGTGTGTGGAGGAATGTTCATCATGGTCTCCTTCGCTGGAAAGCTGGTCGGATACAAAATCGTCTACATGTTGCTGTTCCTCGTCTGCCTCTGTCTCTATCAGGTTGCAAAACCAATGTCCTTTTTATTTCCCCCTTGTTTTCCTCTGGGATTCTATGCAGTTGTAGCTCCAAAATGTTCATTCTTTCAGGAAATTACAATACCCACATATTTCTAGAACAAAGCAATACTGTCTCATCAAAGTTGGTGTTGAGATGTTCTTTATTCACATGTATTTCCCTGAGAGTGAAAGAAGTGGTGGAGGTTTATTACTTTCCATTGGTTCAATATTTTCATACAACAGGCGCACCATGCCGTGCTGTACTATACCGTACTATACCAAACTATGCTATAACAGCATATTATGCTATTCCATATCTTATACCTTGCCATTTCTGTAATGTAACAATAACGTGAATTTGGCATGTTCTTTAGATGGCATGTTGTTTAGATGCTGTGACAGCATGGACACAGTTAACTTCATGTTGGCATTCAGAAATTCCTAAATTTAACACACTCACAGTTGACGTTATTACCATAATGTTTGTTTTTGTACTATGAACCATTTACATTGATTAGTAAGTATGCACTAAATCTACTAATTTTATTTGTTTTCCTCAGGTGTACTACTCCTTGTGGAGGCGACTATTGAAGGTGTTCTGGTGGCTGGTTGTTGCATACACCATGTTGGTGTTAATCTGCATCTACACCTACCAGTTTGAAGACTTCCCTGGTTACTGGAGGAATTTTACTGGCTTCACCGAGGAGCAGTATGTTCAAGATAACCTTGAGACTATCTTAGCCCTAACCTTAAGGTTTACTCATGGAGATCCCCCTGTTACACTGGCTTACTATAATCTACCAACAATCAACTAATAGTGTAAATACAATATAACAGGAGTCCTCACCAACACCCCTTAACGGATATTGTACCCGTGGAAGATTATTTCACTTTTAAAGATATTATGGGGACCTTTTCTGCCTTTATTGATAGATTATTGATAGATTGTAGTCTGCAGGCAATGGGGAGAGAGATGGGGGAGGGAGATGTGGCAAAGTCCGTTGGAATTGGGAGTCGAACTCATGGCACGCTGCCTGCCTGGCTCAGCAGCCCAGGTGCCCAGGCGGTTGAGATAACCACCCAACTGTCTATTTAGAAACTACTTAACTTTTTTTTAGAATTCACAAGTCTAATAGCTTGGAAAAAGAAGCTAGAATCTGCCAATTCTGCTCCCGAGTAACTGCTTAATCCACTTTGTTGTAACTTTGTTACACACTTTCTATAGCTTCTAAGACAGACTTCCTTTGTAAGTAAACACATTTGCCTAAATTTACTCCACAGGTTGGCAGACATCGGTTTGGAGACATTTGCATTGTCGGAACTCTTTACCAGTATCTTGATTCCTGGCTTCTTCCTGCTGGCCTGTATACTGCAGCTCCACTATTTCCACAAGCCCTTCATGAGAATTACTGATTTGGAGCATGTTACACCTAAACACAGGTAACTACTGAAAATCATGACAGTCACAGTGATATGAGAAATAGAATAGAGGTGCAGTGGTGCACTATTACAAATAGTTACCAACCAGTGGCGTAGCGAGGGCAACGCGCATAACGCGCAGTGCGTTGGGCACCACGTGACCGGCAGGGCACCATTAAAAATAAAATAAAAAATCTATAAATATGCATTTTCCCGAGAAAACTGTTGAATCTGCTTTGTGCCCCTCTCCAGAGACATGGTGCCCCCCTGTTTGTCACGCAGTCCCTTAAGCTAATTTCGTCAAATAGATTTGGGAAATAGATAACGGGATTTCAAAGCCACGTGCGGGCACAGACTGTGCGCAGCATTGGAGATGTCCACAGAACCGCCAGTTCAATTCATCTCCTTATTTATGGATTGTCCTATAAACAGCTCTAGACAGCTGCCTGCTGTCGGTCACTTGCTTGTGTTTAGGTAAGGCATATAATATAATTAAATACATTGATTAACTTGTGACAATGCTGCTGCTTTCACGTTTCCACTGAAATCCCGACGGTTACATTTTTCTTGATTCCGCTTCGTAGAGAAGACCTACCTGCATATCCTATACAGCATCTGGGAGAGTGATTTTTGCCCGTCACGGTGCATTTTGAAATGTACAAAATGGTCCAGAATTGAAGGAGATATGAATGATCAAAAAGATGTCTGTTTTGCCACGAATTTCCCGACTTTTTTTTTGCAATTTAAACATTTAATTTAATAACATTTTGCAGACTTGGGATAAATGCTCGCCACATACAGCAAAAAACATGGAACATATTTTTTCAACATAACATGTTGAATGGTAAGAAATGATCGAGAATTGACCGAGCTGTATGTGTTTGAAAGTACAAGCTAAAATACTCAGCCAGGCTGCGGGCTTATTCAGGGCCGCAGCACCACTACTAGGTTTTGGAGGCCCTAAGCATAACTGGTCAGGGATGCCCCCCACCACCACCTCACCCTACACACGCCCCCACCTCTCTGTGTAGGCTGCAAGGGTGCAGCCTACATGAGGATTCCAGTAGGATTTCACAGGGGCTGTGGTTAATTTGCTGGTCCAGGCTATAGCTTGGGCCAGGAATTCAGGGAAGGAAAAACAGGGGTTGACACTAAGGTCTCGGAGGCACTTGCCATCGGAACGTAAAAATGAAACCAAATGGACCCTTGCGGGTCCATTTGGTTTCATTTTACACTCTCAAGAGTTAAAATTCATCATCTTAATTAGCCCAGGTCTACACAACTAGAGAATGTAGAAGATTAATGGTCATTTTGATCTGTATGTTAATTTGCCTGTTTTGTTTCCCAAACCCAGCCTGGAATTGTGTAGGCCTATAGCTAGAAAGCAGGGAAAGACATAGAGGCAGAGTGCAATGACTGCCTCAAAGACAAATTTATCTTGTGTTGTGTTATAGTGCACTAAGTTGCACACTTGCCCGATCGGGCAACCAGGTAGCAGTCTTCACTTGCCCGACCATTTTTTTTTAACTTTCCCTGGGCAAGCAGGCAAGTGTTGGTGTCAACCCATGAAAAAAATCGCCCTCGCAACTGAGAAACAATGAGTAGTGGTGGGGGATTCGGGGAACTATACATTACAATGGCATTAGGAAGGTTGTTCCAAGGTGTTACACTTCATTAATTCAGGCTTTTGTTATCAAATGAGTCAAAACTTGTTTAACTGGTTCTGGAGACTGGAGGTGTTGGATCGTTCTGAAAACAACAGGATGGCTAATGGCCCATCACTGCTTATGTGAAACGGTAGCCCTGTGAGAAATACAACATTTTTGTCTTTTTTGTTGGGGGGGGGGGGGGCACCAGAAAGCATTTGTGCTTAGGGCACCCAAATGGCTAGCAACGGCCCTGTTACCAACTATATGTGAATAACAAACCTAATTGAATGTTTCATGAAAAAAAGTGTTCATGAAAAGAAGTGTTCTTTGTCGCGTTAGGCACTCACTTGTACATCTCTTATAACATTGAAAATTCATGTAAAACAATGGTTCAGTATTTGTTGAAAATGTATTAAAAATAGGCGGAACCGCCAACTCCCATGAAGGCGTGGCTTGAGCAATATGTTTTTATCTTATGTTTAAGAAATGTGCATGAATAGGATTTGATATTATATTATTTGTATTACATAAATGTGTGCTCTGGCTCTTTGAAATATGAAAAATAAAAAAACTAACCTCTTCCCAGGAAGAATGGCAGCCAGCGTCGTGTGGCTACCGGCTGCACAGACGCAGAAGAGGAAGACTTGCTGACCGACATAGTAGATGACCAGTCAGAGGACGAAGGTAAGCTTTAACTGAAATGATTCAACAGTCAACAATGACTTTCAGTCATTGTTTTTTTTTTTTTTTTTTTTTTTTAGTTTTTAGGAATTTTTAATGGTATTTGCACTTTGCTAGACAGCTTTTGTTTACAGATATATCAACAGTGTAGCTATTGTGTGTGCTAGTGAAACACCAGTGCTACTAACATGTTTCTGTTGTTTACCAAACATTGTTAAGGTGAAACCCCATTTCACCTTAAACGGTGAAACCGTTTCACTTCACTGTGGAGTATGATTGAGCCTTTACTCTACATATTCAAAATCTCCATCTCTCCTTCCCTCTTCTCTCTCTGCTTCACTTTCACCCTCCTACTCTCACCCTCTTTCCGTCTATCTCAACCTCCCTCTCTCCCCTAGAGATGATGCCCAGCAAATGGGGTCTGGTCATGGACAGATTGCTGGTTCTGTCCAGCAGGTTCTCTGACATCTTGACCCAGGCTCAGGTCTTCATCTGGAGGCTGCTGGAGCTGCACATTCTCAAGATGGTTGCCTTCTTTACCGTGTGGGTTGCACTGGGAGAGGTAAGGCCATGCATATGTACTGTGTAGCAAGTCAGAGTATGTGCACACAGGGAAGATATTTTTTACATTAATGTTGATGGTATTACATGAAGCAACCAAGGGAGTAAAATAACATAATTCAAAGAATAATGCACATCATCCCGTGTTTTTGGTGCTGAGCCAAACTGCAAAACAGCAGAATCATAGAAAATAAGAATGGGGTGCAGGCAAATAGCTTTTAATGTGCTCCAATTTTACTCAAAGTAGCAAGCAGTACTGTTACAGTTGCTGTGAATAAAACTGGAACATTTTGTTGCAGCCCCCCTTCTTGTTTTGCAGTAATTCACAAAAGGAAAATATAAATTATGATAAATTACACTACACTACAAAGTAAAGAACTGGGTAGTTGATTGCAATATGTCATCCGATCCCTGTATTATTGTAGTTCACATTGTAACCTTACATATTGAACTATGAATTCTGCATGGTATACTGTTCATTTAAAATACTGTACTCTCTCTGTCTCTCTCCACAGCCCTCAGTAATGAACCTGGTCTTAGTGGTGCTATGGTCGTTTGCCATGCCATACGGTCGTTTCAGGCCCATGGCATCCTGTCTGTCCACCGTCTGGGTGTGTGTGATCATTGTCTGTAAGATGCTGTACCAGCTGAGTGTGGTGAACCCCAATGAGTACTCCAACAACTGTACCTTGGTAAGACTCTTTCTGGCTGTGCCTGGATAAAAACTGTTGTTATTGAGACAGACTCACATGTCAACAGACATGTGACCGTGAAGTCATAAGCTGTACTTAACTCAATGATTTTGCTTTCATGTGATTCCAATCTGTTCAGTCAGAAGGGTGCCAAACCGCACAACGAAGACTAATTTAAATCTGAGGGCCAATTGTTGTATTAAAAGAGCACTTTTCAACTTATTTTCATATAGTTGGGCCTCACTGATGTTCATGATGAAATCACACATCTTCTAATCAGTCTGAGTCTTATAAGAGGGCTGTGGCCAGTTCAAGATGCACATCACCATTATTCAGATATTGTTTTAAACAACATAAAAAACATTGTGACATTTCATCATGAACATAATGAGGTCCAATTATATTAAGGCAGGTTGAAACATGGTGAAGTGGTCCTTTTAAGTTATAGATAATCATTGAGGTGCAGAAATAAGCAGGGATGATAAGATGCGCATGATACTTATTGAAGCGGCCTTTATCACCCTGAAGTCGCATTTACACAAAAGTATTGCATAATTGCTATATATTGCTTACGGTATTAAAAGTATTCCACTGCCAAGTGCATCCAGCACAGAAAGTCCATGGAAAAAAGTGTTGATATAAAGCAAGACAAAATATTGCTGCATTGTCTATTTCTCGATTTTAAAAAAATTACATCATGTTTGTATACATACAGAAGCTGCCATTGTTGGCAGAAAAAACAAGTGGTTTGTTATTGAGTTCATCTGTCATCACCCAAAGATAATTCAACCCTGAATTCAGTAATTGTCAATGTCGCCGTGTCATCAACTAAACTAAAACATGTGTTGCTCTGTCTCCTCTTTCCTGTTGCTAACAGCCTCTGTCCAATGAGACCAACCTATCACCAGAAGAGATGAGGAACTCTACTCTGTACAGGGAGCCTGTCGATCCGGCTAACTGGTTTGGCGTTAGAAAAGATGCCACAGTCCTGGGATACAGCAAGGTGGACTCAATATGTCCAACTACTTTATATGGACTTCTTCATAGACAAAATAAGAGTGCCACTATTATTTACTGTCGGTGGAAGCAGAACATCCCAAACATTAGAATCAAAACGTTCATCTTGCTCAAACTAGTGAAATAAAGAAATGACGTTGGATGTTAGATTAATATATAGTCACTCAGTAATCCCACCCTTGTACACACAAAATAAAGCATTTAGAAATAACATCCGTCCACAGGTCCACATGGTACAGTATCTGTGACCCACAGCCCACCCACACAACTCACACAGCCACACAGGAAGCCACAATGCAACACACACACAAAGAGAGAGAGGCCTGAGAAAATAGTATAATTATTGTTACAGTTCTCAGGCCATCCGGGGGTTTGTTCCAAAGAGTAGGAGCAAATTGACTATTACAGATAGGAGGCCTGACAGGACCGAATGGTCTTGACTAGAGGCTATAAACTGGTCAGAGATGTATTTAGGAGTAATACATACATACTGTATATAACAGAACATGTCAATGACTAGAGTAGTTTGTAACATAGGCTTACAATCCCTGGGAGGTTCTGTTTTTTTTCACCCTCTCCATGTGAGCAGGACTTTGTATTTATTTGTTTTAGCACATATAAAAAGAGGGCAGTATAAATGTATCACAGTAGATATAAAAGGAAACAGTGCTAGGAGGAGGCAAGAAGCCCTAGGGCTTATACGAGGCCTCCACCCAAATACAGTCTCCTAACAATAAAACATGATTTAAGTGTGAGTACAAAATAGCTACATGATTGAGACATATACATTAGTAACATGATTATACTAGTAGATAACACGATCGCGACAGTGATTAGTAAAGTTGATAGATATGATTACAATATAGGCCTATAAGTTAATGCAGTATGAAAGCAAAACACAGAACGTGTTTTTACAGCATGATATCAAAGGGATGCTGAGACAACATGATTAAAAATTACAACAGGATGAAGGATGATTAGAACATGATTAACAGCTTTTGATTGACAATTTCCTTGTAACAAAATAATAAAAATAATAGTAAATACCAGTGAATGCCTGTAAAAAATGACAGTAGCTTAAGATAAGTTTGGTAATTAAATAGGGTCAATTAGCCACTCACTTGTGTGTTTTATTGTAACCTTACTTGAAGGAATCCAGGTAAACAACGTACTGTATAATGAAACACATAGTATTCCTTGTATTGTATTCATTGCATTCCTCTCCTGTGTTTCCCTCCACCAGAATCACCTGTTAGTCCTGATGCTGTTGGTGTTTGAGGCGACAGTGTATCGTCACCAAGCTCACCACTACCGGCAGCTCCAGTGTTCTCCTCCCATCATACCCTCCCTGTTTCCCTCTGCCACCAGGGACACGCTAGACAACGGCCTACTTCCCTGCTTGAAATACCTCATTAACTACACCTTTTACAAGTTTGGACTGGAGGTACGTAGATTCATTACATGATGTCATTATAAAAACAACGCCAACCGAGAGCCGTTCATACACACTCCACTTCATAGATCATCAGTCTGCACCGTACTCTATGACGGATGGTACACTGAGAATTTATGACATTACTTAAAACCTAATGTGAAACTATATACACATTACGCAAGAGCACACACACACACACACACACACACACACACACACACACACACACACACACACACACACACACACACACACACACATTGACACACTTAATAATGAAAATTTGGCTTGTGTTCACCTGTCACATAAAGATCTGTTTCCTGATGACGGTGAATGTGATTGGCCAGAGGATGAACTTCCTGGTCATCCTCCACGGATGCTGGTTGGTCGCCATTTTGGTGAGGCGTCGGCGGGCAGCTATTGCTAAGATCTGGCCTAAATACTGTCTGTTCCTGTCCATCTTTATGATCTACCAGTATGTACTGTGTGTGGGCATACCACCAGCACTCTGTATAGGTGAGTACATACAGTACAGTGCTTGTTTTACTTGTGAAACCATGGCCTTATTGTCAATCACCTAAAAAGTGATGTATTGGCATAGGAATGTACAGTGTGATATTGTAGGTCAGCGCCGGGTTACGGCAACTTTCTACAAGCTGTAGATCTTGACCAGACCTTGTAGATTGTTTATTTTGAACTAACAATGAAATGCCATGAATCAAGTGAATATACTGGCCATAATAATCTTTTTAACTTAACTTACATTAGGATTGTGCCCATGGCCAATAATAATTAAAAAAGCAAGCTCCCATATTCTGTTAAATTATACAAGCAATTCTGTTTTTAAACATAAGCATGACTCGATGTATAACGTGATCACTACTAAGACAGAGAAATATCAGCAGCTCAAATCTTTTATAATCTTGAATGTTTTGACATGGTAGTAATGCCATGGACAGTTTGTGCATACAGTACAGGCAGGCGTGTAGGTATTTATGCACAACCCTATCACGGTTTTGAATGATGCCCTCTCCCCACCTCTTCCTCTTTTAGAGTACCCATGGCGATGGAACACTCCAGTGTTGATCAACTCAGCTCTCATTAAATGGATCTACTTGCCTGACTTCTTCATGCTGCCAAACTCCAAAAACTTGATTGGTCAGTCAAGTTTTTGCAGTGACATGGCGTGTGTGACATACACATGCACACACGCGCACATTATTTGTGTGCACTTGTATGTCATATCATATCACATCATATATTCATATCACATCATTCAATCATCTTCCATAGCTTTTTCATCAAATTATGTTTAGTTATATGTTGATTAGTTGTGTTTTGTTATATGCATCGGCAGCGGACTTTGTCCTGCTGATGTGTGCGTCTCAGCAGTGGTGTGTATTTGAGTGTGAACACACAGAGGATTGGATGGTTCTTGCTGGAGAAAACACAGACAACGCCAACCCCATGGACGGGCGACTCTTTAACCCTGCACCCAACTTCATCAACTGCAGGTCACTGAAGCATACATACTGTACAGTACATACATTCCATACAGTGCATTACAATACACACACACACACAGATGCACCCCCAACTGGATTCATGAGCTCATTGAATGTCTAGTTATCGCAAGAAAATAGTGTTTTGCCGTGCTGGTGAATATCTTAAGTCATGTGTTAATTCTATGCTCTGTGGAGCAGATTGGAGCATTATTATTTGGTCAAAAAGCATAACAGTGTTCTCAACCTGAAACCAAGTGGCAAACCCAATGCCATTATAACACGATTCTTCTGCTCAGTCAGAGGGGACTCCACTATTGACCTGCAGGCTTCAAGTAATTTCACAATCGCACCTCGACCAAAATTATGAAGTACAAACTTTATAATTAGTGGGTTTGTTATGGGGAACCCCACTGCTGTTATTGTGATGGCTGTAAACTTTTATCTGTAAACCTTTTTTCTAGGGGAACCCCACTACTGTTAATGTGATGGCTGTAAACCTTATATTTATTTTAAACTAATATTCATTTTGTAATCGTTCAGCCAATGAGAAACCACTGTTCTAGATGACGTAACTAAAACATGTTTCAAAATTGGTAGGTCATTAGGGGGTACTACTGTATGTATCAGCTGAGAATATGTATGTTGCTCTACCCCACAGGGTTTAATGAATAAACCTAGACAGGTTAAGAGCTTTAGGACTCGGAGCAGCAGTCGTACCACAAGTGTTGAGGCCAGTGCAGGATCACGTCACCATTACAACATCAGTGGAGCTAGCATCTCGGTCGCAGATTACAATATCATCAGGGCAACCCCACTTTGCAATTTGCAAAATTGCATTCATTCTAGTATTATTATTATTATTATAAATGACTTATTGTTCTCTTTCTTTCTGCCATTCACTCAGGTCTTATCTAGACATGGCCAAAGTTCTGGTGTTCCGTTTCCTCTTCTGGTTCGTCCTGGCGGTGGTCTTTGTGACCGGAGCGACCAGGATCTCTGTGTTCGGATTGGGCTACCTGCTGGCCTGTTTCTTTTTCCTGCTGTTTGGGACGCAGCTATTGGTCAAACCATCCAGGTCCCGGCTGGTTCTCTGGGATTGTCTCATCATGTATAATGTCGCAGTTATTATATCCAAAAATATGCTGGCGGTAAGTACACTGACATTTCTGAATGCTGATCTTATCCTGAGTGATGAATAGCACAGGACTGGTTCATTCATAGGACTATGAAGTGTGATCTCAAGATGCATAAAATTGCATTTTCTAATGCAGGGTATAATTGGGTACATGAGATGGCTGCATGCATAATGATAAAAACACATATACACACAACTAAAATGCTGTATGTACGTTTTCTTTCAGATCCTGGCATGTGTGTTTGTGACAGAAATGCAGAAAGGCTTCTGTTGGGTGATCCAGCTGTTCAGTCTGGTCTGTACAGTCAAAGGCTACTATGACCGTAAGACCACAGTTCTTGTCCGCAAGGCCTGCAGATGCTGATTACATTAGTGTCTAGTGTGTGCATGCACGTGTTTCTCCAGTATGTGTGCCGTAATGTCTTGGGACAGTAGTTGCCCCCACCTGTATCACCTGTGTGTGTCCACTTTCTCACTGTTTTCCCCCCTTCTTTTCTTTTCTTTGCTGCAACCCTAGGCCCCAGAGGTAAATCTGCAAATTTGGGTCACTAGTAGTAGTGTGTGTGTGGAAATATGGCCTTACAGGAGAAAGTAACAAGTAACATTGCATGTGTTTCTATGTGTATTTTGAACGTGTGTTCTTGTTCGTCCATTCTTCCAGCAAAAACGGTGAGTGACAAGACCTGCACCCTGCCGGTAGAGGAGGCAGGTATAATCTGGGACAGCATCTGCTTCCTGTTCCTGTTGCTGCAGCGGAGGGTCTTCCTCAGTTTCTACTTTTTGCATGTCACAGCTGATCTCCAGGCATCAGCTAGACAGGCCTCTAGGTGAGAATTGATGGATAGATCAATGGATGGATGGATGGATGTTAATTGTTAATCGTGTTACTGTTAGTCCATTAAGACACCAAATATACAAATAGTGGTACCTTCTAAAATGGTTGTTCTCAAACTTTATTGTGCCAAGGCTCCCAAAATGATATATTTTTGGCAACGGATGCCCTTCTGAACATGTTTTGTGCTGGAGGTCGTAAATCAACCACTGGAGCCTCTTGTCTGTCTGGTTTATTTTCATTTTTGCATCTCTCTGTCTCTCTCTCTCTGTCTCTCTCCTCCCTTTTTTGGGTGAATGATTAAAACTAGCTGGATGAATGTGGGCCGATATTAGAGCCATATTAACTGTTATTATTGTGTTAAGTCTGAAGAACACAACTCCAAACATCCTTTGAAGATAAACTATGCTGATATTCATTCTGCATTAGTATACATGATTCCATGTTTAGTTACCCTACACTGTGACCTAAAACACTGATCATCTGTTTTCCCTCCAGGGGATTTGAGCTCTTCAGATCCAGCATAGTGAAAGACATGAAGTTCCACCAACAGATTGAGGAGAAATCTTTGTCACAGCTCAAGAGATCGTAAGTGTGTGATACTATACAAAACTAGATCAGCACTCGGTAGAGTGCATACTTGTGTCTTGCGCACAAGTAGGCCGTGGCCTCCTTGTGCGTGAGCGGAGTGGGCAAATCAGAACAAAAACAAACTCTCTGTCTAAGTTTTACCTACAACGTATTATTCTCAATCACCATTACGTCATGGTCCCTTACGCCTCGCTCCTTTCATTTGGCCATTCCAACCCTTTCTAATAATGGATTGCATTTTTATAGCGCTTTTCCAAGTGCTCAAAGCGCTTTACAATGGTCCATTCATTCATACATTGGGAAGTAGAACAGTCGACGCCAGCGGCGTTCCCCACTTCCCACATTCACACACCAATGGTGGCCAGCTCACGCTGACCAACTCATTGGAGGCAACTTGGGGTTCAGTGTCTTGCCCAAGGACACTTCGACACGTAGACAGGAGGAGCCGGGATTCGAACCGCCGACCCATGGGTCATTGGACGACCTGCTCTACCTCCTTGGCCATTCCAACCCTTTCTGCCTCCGTTTCCCAATTAAAGCTCTCTCTATCATGCTCCTTGCCCAGCCCCCCTCCAGGGGTCATGACGTAATTGAGGTCCCAATTAAATAATCACCCAAACCGGCTCCCGAATCCGCCGAATGGTCTTTGAGATTCCAATTACATCACCCATCCCCGCTAAGTCTCCCTCCAAGGTCGCAATTACGTCACCACCCAAACCGGCCAATCAGAGTGACCCAACGACGACCACCACCACCGCACACGCAAGTAAATATAGTAGCTATATTGGTTATATTGTCTATGCATATGAATTCCGAAAGGTTTGTTCTAGTCTTCCAGCTGTCTCCAGTGAGCTTTGTCAAATTCACTTAACATGAAGATAATAAAAATAGGAAACATAGGAGAAAAATATATATACTGTATACTGACTGTATATATAATAAACATTCACCCAGAATGTGCTGAGCCTTTCGCCTGATTAAAACTTTGACAATCAAATGTGCGAATGAAAAAAACAGTGATATAGTGACATCACAATATCATCCCCCCCATCGTGCAATACACATGAAATGACAATGACAGCTAGCGTAACTTTCTTTCCTCTCCTCCTTTCCTCTCTCTCTGTCCTCCTGTCTCCTTTTATCAGGATGAAGAGAATTCGCTCTAAGCAGCAGAAGTACAAAGAAGGACGTAAGTCCTCATCAGGAACCAAGGAAGAAGAGCCTGCTGGTATGACTAACTGACTAGTATATTGACAACAATGTTTTGCTGGTGATTTACAAAATCTGTACCATGGAGAAGTCCTTTGTGCACACCTACAGCGACAGGTGCGTCGGAGCCAGCAAACCAATGCACATAATCAGAAGAAGAGGGGGGGTCCCGCACACTGTCTTCACTTTGAAATAGCTTTATTTAGGCAAACAACGTTTCGGTCTGAATGACCTTCATCAGGTATCTGGTAGCTGTAGCCACCGGCACAGATATATAGAGGAAATATACACGGCGAGGGCCAATCAGAGACCCGCGTCAGTCGGTTTCCATGGAGAGGGAAACAGCCCATCCAACCCTACAGGTAGGCACAGGTAATGTCTTATAAATCCATAGTGCAAAAAAGTCAATAATAACAGGAAAATTAATTTACAATAGAAAAAGTTAAATACAATAGAAACAAGTTAATATCCAATAGGAAAACAACTTATAATAAATGTAACAAGACACCTTACAAGTCTATATAGGCCTAGAGAACGAAACCATAAAAATGAGGGCTGATCTCTAGGGGACATTGATGTCCCCCTATTTAACTTTTTCTATTGTAAATTAATTTTCCTGTTATTATTGACTTTTTTTGCACTATGGATTTATAAGACATTACCTGTACCTACCTGTAGGGTTGGATGGGCTGTTTCCCTCTCCATGGAAACCGACTGACGCAGGTCTCTGATTGGCCCTCGCCTTGTATATTTCCTCTATATATCTGTGCCGGTGGCTCCAGCTACCAGATACCTGATGAAGGTCGTTCATACGAAACGTTCTTTGCCTAAATAAAGCTATTTCAAAGTGAAGACAGTGTGCGGGACCCCCCCTCTTCTTTTGCTGGTGATTTACAAAATCTGTACCATGGAGAGTGGGGGCAGTATGCTGGTTGGATCAAGCAGTTTGTTTGTATCACATAAATGACCTGCAACAGAAACAGAAATTAGGATTATGCATACAATTAATTGTTAAAGTCCCATAGAAAACATGAAGAAGGATTTGACTATGCAGAAAGGAGACTTGACCACCGTTAATGCGTTTCAAAACGATTCCTCCTCCAGAGCCCCAGAAGGATAAGAGGAGGTCCAAGAAGAAGAAATGGCAAAGACCATGGATGGATCACGCCACAGGTCAGAAATTCATGTCTTTATTATTCCCTGTTATATTTCCAGCCTATTCCATAAGCATTTACCCATCTATTATATTCATAATTACCAACATATTCATAATTACCTCCATATTTGAGAATGCCCAAAGTAACACTGTGCGCCAGTGAGACATATTTTTAATGAAAACAGACAATGTTTAGTACAGTACAACTGCTATGTCAGGTCTGAGGTCTTAATGGGTTACGTATAAAATGTGGCAATTTACAGTGTGATTTTAGAGAATTGGTACTGTATCAAGTTATAAAAACAAAAAGGATGAAAATGATTTTTTCCTATCACCATTCAGTTCTCCATTCGGGAGAGTACTACCTGTTTGAATCAGACAGCGAGGAAGATGAGGAACTGCAGGCAGATGACCAGAAGCCTCAGAAGCAGACAGCCTCCCAGGTGAGCCAAGTGATGAGTGCCAACTGCCCGCCGGGCACCAGTCCACTTTGAAACGATGCATGTTGGGAACAAATGAAAATTGTGAATACATACACCACCCTAGTGTGAAAAATCTGCTATACCCGCTGTCATAGTTTTAACCGTCTCTCTGCGTAAACTTTGATGTACAAGCTTTAAAAGAAACTGGGATAGTAGGAAGACATGAAAATATTGTCTCTCTATAACCACATCGTCCATTTGATCTTTGATTTATGGCTCTTAATCTTTACATTAATGATGATCGATTTGTACTGCGTCCCACCCCCAGTTGGCCTACCAAGGTTGGGTAACCAGTGTGAAGGCTGCACTGAGGGAACGTCAGAGACAGCAGAAAGAACACAAGGCAGCTAGAGAGAGGGCCTTACAACAGGACACCTGTTCAGTGCCAGGTAGGAGACGGGTTATTATGTTCTCTTAAGACCTGCAATTTACTGTACTTCATTTCGGGATGAATTTATTTATTTATTCTATTTAGAATAAAGTTATTCTTGAGGGGCCACCTTTGATAACCTGACTCCGCCATCTGGGGGCAGCAGTGCGTTCCTTCTACTGCTCCCATCTGGAAACACTGGGGCAGACCCAATGCACTCCGGTCAAAATCTGATCGGAGCATTCTGTACACGGCTGCGAGAGGCGGGATCAATGTGAGACTGATGACATATCGAAGCCGCGCCACTGCGCTAATGTAAACAACTACCTAACAATACTACAACTCCAAATTACCTTGGATATATCATATTTTTGTCCCACTGTTGTCCCACATAGTTTCTGCTTGAGAGTTCCCAGATCAAGGTAGGAGGAGTGAACTTATGAACTCCATACTACCGCAATCTGGCAGAGTCAGGTT
Organism: Benthosema pterotum; assembly: GCA_039105355.1. Lineage (NCBI taxonomy): Eukaryota > Metazoa > Chordata > Actinopteri > Myctophiformes > Myctophidae > Benthosema > Benthosema pterotum. Next base: position 25,526,470 of record CM076974.1, on the reverse strand, counting down.
ACACCTTTGAGGCTTTGTGTAAACAAACATTGCAGACAAGTGAGGTTGCAAATTGGCCAAAATGATGATGTATTAAGAGCATCCCTCACTTGACTTGGGAAGTAAGCAAGGGATTGTCAATACAATAGGGCTGGTTGGCTAAACAGGGATGGGATCTGGGGGAAATGGCATGACTTAATTGGTAAATATTTGCATTATGGTTCCAATTCTTTGACTGTATTTTTGATTGATTGTCGATGATTTTGTTCATATGAGTTATGAACACAAACATGGCATGATTTTGATGGTGATGCTTGTGCGTGCATGCGTGCGTGCGTGTGTGTTGCAGGTTGTGAAGACAATGATGTATTCGAGGAACAGGTCACCCAAGAAGACGAGGAAGACATTGAGGAATCCAGTAGGTTCAATGTTTCTCAGAGAATATTGATACTTTATTAAAGGAAGTCCAGTTGCTTAATGAGATGTGCATTCCTCTTACTCTAGACTCTCTGGACAGCTACTGTATGTGTTGTGTGCATCCAGCTAGTTTCAGTGTAATTTGCAGATGTTTGAAGATCTTTGCAATCACCACAATGCAATACAATAGAGCTCAATGAACATTTGTTTTGTGGTGCTCAACACTAAAAATGGAAACTAAGCACAGTTCCTGGGTACCAAATGGACCCGCAAGGGTCCATTTGGTACCCAGGTACCCAGGTTTCATGTTTAGTTTACACCCTCAAGAGTTAAAATACTCATCGTCATTCATCATATTCATGTAAATTAGCCCAGCTCCACACAACCAGAGAATGTAGAAGAATGATTTTTCATGTATATTTGACTGTTTTGCCTGGAATTGTGGACAAAAACTAAAGAAATCTTTAGTTTCGGGTCTGCGGGGCTAAAATGTCATCACATGGTGGTCCCTGGCTCAAATTTTGAATAAATGTTGGGCCCTGGTATCAAAAAAGGTTGAAGACCATTACTAATAGCATTGCTGCTATTCAATTTCCTGTTATCCCTCTTTTGGCTCTTTCCTGTCCCTCTCTCTCTCCAGGTCATGGTGAGATGGTGCAGAAGGTCTTGGACATTCTGCGCTTCTTGTGGGCCATCATTCTAGCCATGGTGGATGGACTGACCCAATGGCTCAACCTGATGACCAAACAGTACAGAGACACTTCCACTGTCCTCTGCAACGAACGCTACCTGCTCATCCACAAGATAGCACAGGTAGGACACACGCACACACACACACACACACACACACACACACACACACACACACACACACACACACACACACACACACACACACACACACACACACACACACACACACACACACCAGGGGCGGATTGGCCATCTGGAGTACAGGGAGTTTTCCCGGTGGCCTGCGCCACCTAGTGGCCTGGACAAGATCCAAAATGCACTAGTGGCACTTCCAAAATGCACTAGAGTGCGCTAGATGCTCGCCTGGAACATACAGATCAAAATTAATCTTCTGCATTCTCTAGTTGTGTAGAGAAAGTTGGGCTAATTCACATGATGAATATTTTAACTCTTGAGGGTGTAAAAATGAGAGTTAGCCTTTGCCAGGGTGGCCTGGCAAAGGCAAAATGAAACGGCGGCCACACAAAGGGTTCGTTACAACAGGGTATTGCAGCTGTCAATGCAATCCCTGTAAGAGGTGTCATAAAATACCATAATTTCACTAATTTATTACTGAGGCTGTAGCGATTTATTCTGTGTTCTGACGATGTGTAAAATATGATTTATTTGTCCTTATTACTGTCACATACCTGCCATCTCAATATACAGCCCACAATGTACTATAATTCCATCAGAAATTCACATGTACTAACATTATAAATCTCAAGTTCATGTGGTCGCACAGTATATACGTCATGGTCCCATCCCTTGAGATTTTCAACACCCAGATATATTTGCTGTGTTTTGTTTTATATGTTATGTATTTGTTTATAATGATCCAAACAGCATCTTGCAAGACTAGTTAATACTCCTCTGCAGAATTCACTATGGTAGTTGAAAATGTCAGCATATGCCACTCCTCCACATATAGCTGGCTTATTTTCCCAATTATTCCGCCACATTTATTAATACAACCAATACAAGCTGACAAAAGTAAAACACACTGACAGAGCTTCGAGGTAGGTAAAACATAATAATAAGCTGTAACATGTACCAAATATAGAGATGAATGAACAAAGTTAGTCAGGATTGTTGTGTATTATTGAAAATTCTCTTTAAAGTCAGCGCTCATAGCCTCTTAAAGTCAGTGACGCCACTTACGGTAAAAGCAACAGGTTCTCTGTCTGCCGTCTCCTCTCTGCTTTGTTAACATTATGGGTAACTTATTCAAGCGGTAAATTAAATGTGAAACAGGTCCTCTGTTGATAAAACAACAACATATGCTGACAAAGACACTTCATACATTTGGAAAAATATTCATTTCATATTGTTTTAAAAGTAGGTTAACTACAGTGGAATTTCAGTAGCTATCTATGGGTGGGCCTGCTTTACCCTGTTCTAATGAACAGGTGGCCGCTGTTTCATTTGCGGGCGTGAATTTTGTAGTCTCTGTGTCTCTATAGTACTTGACATTGTGATAATGTAATCCTGACAAGTAACAATGATGTGTGTGTGTGTGTGCGTGTGTGCGTGCGCGTGTGTGTGTGCGTGTGCATGTGCGTGTGTGTGCACGCTCCAGCAGGCTACAGTAGCACAGTCTGCGGAGGACCAGTTGTCCCAAGGCAGTGAGAACCCCACCCTAGAGACCTGTCTGGATGAGACAGACACAGAACACACTAACACAAATAAGTAAGGACATATTAGGCATACAGATTCAACTACACACTTGTTTCTTACTTAGGTGAACTTTGATTTCAAATAAATTACCCTTCCACAAACCAAACCAATGGAATGCTCTATCTTGACATGGTTGCTGCTCTTTTCTCTCTGCCTACGCATGTGCAGTTGCCTAGACATGGAGTGTATGGTGGTTGAGGGACAGTCCACACCCCGGCCGAGGGCACACAGCAGTGGGAGCAGCCTGAGTCCAGAGCCCCCTACAAGCAGCACCATGGAACTGGTCCCAGAGCCCCAGAGAAACCGACACTCCAGAACAGCCAGTGAACTACTGGGGGACAGGTACAGTACATGACAAAGACAAACACCCGTACTGATCCCAAATTAATGTTAGGTTTCCTGGGCTTCTCATTGCAGAGATTTGTTATGATAATTATTGTTGTTGTTGTTAAAGGGGAATTCCACCCATTTTTAACATTTTTCCTGAGAGCGTACAAATGTTCCATTTGTACGCTCTCAGGAAAAAGAAGCGTCTAAAGAAATCAACATGGTGAAAATACATCTTGATGATGTTTCACCATGTTAGTGGTTTTCTTCAGACCTCCATTTCTTGGGAACACAGAATGGGGGAACTTGTTTATCATGTCCACACGACATCTTGAAGGTACATCAATGACATAGTAAAATGTTGAAAATGGATGAAGTTCCCCTTTAACTACTTATTCAATATGTGAATCTGTATTGCCTGCAGGCAGTTCTTTGTTGAAGAGCTGGAGCAGAGCAGAGAGTTCTACGCCGGCCAGAGCCGCCTGTTGAAGCTGCTGTTTGCCCTGTACAACCTGCTGGCTGCTAACTCTGAGCTGGTGTGCTACTTAATCATAGTGCTGAACAACGTGGTCACAGCATCGGTCATATCACTGGTGCTACCCATACTGGTCTTCCTGTGGGCCATGCTGTCAATACCCAGACCCAACAAGAAGTTTTGGATGACTGCTATTGTCTACACGGAAGTACGCATGCACACACACACACACACGCACACGCACACACACACACACACAGACACACGCACGCACGCACACAGACACAGACACACACACACACACACACACACACACACACACACACACACACACACACACACACACACACACACACACACACACACGTACACCTACACCTACACGTACACGTACACGTACACATGCATCTCCCCAGTGCTACAACAACTTCAGCCGGGGTGGGCAGCAATTTGGGGCATATGATCACTTAGCTGTTGACCAAGGAAAATTATTTTTACCTTTGTAAGGTTTACTAGTACTTCTATTAGTGTAGTCAAAGGTGCACCACCGTTATGTGCACCAATGTATTGAATGTACTAAATGTTATCGGTACTTTGCTGTGTTATATTTCGGTCACCTCTATTTGTTATGCTGTTGGAAGATTAGCAAAATAAGGCTAATAGAGATCCAAATAAGTAATCAATCAGATAAAATACATGAGATGTAACTTTTAGGGGGAGTTTATCCATAATTGCACAAGGATCTGGGTGTTTTTCAGAAGCACTGGTGTGTATCCTTCGTACTGCTTGCAGATATTCAGTTCTCAACTGTTGTGTGTTCCTAGGTGATGGTGGTGTTGAAGTATCTGTTCCAGTTCGGGTTCATACCATGGAACAGTGTTTATGAGATCACCCTTAACGAAGACAAGCCTTACTTCCCTCCTCGAATCCTGGGCCTGGAAAAGACAGACAACTACATCAAATATGACTTGCTGCAACTTTTGGCTCTGTTTTTCCACAGGTCCCTGCTAATGGTATGTTAGGAATATGTAATGCAACATCACTTTGTTTTTGTTAGTTTTTGTTGTACAGTACATGGGAGGTCTGGGATTCTGGTTAGGGTCTGTTACCACTGATGTTCATCAGCATATCACATCAAGGATGATCAAAGCATGAACTCTTGTCAATGTGGGTGGACTGAGTTGAAGGTGTTAGTCAGTGTTGTAGTGGGACTTTTAGAAGTGGGGGACGCCTGTTAAAGGGGAATTCCATCCATTTTCATTTTTTTTTCTGAGAGTGTACAAATGGAACCAAATGGACCCTAGCGGGTCCATTTGCAGCCACGGCTCCAGAAAATTGTGACTGGGGGTGCTATAGGGGTACTGGCGATTTCGAGGGGGGGCTAATGCATATTCATTTACATAGAACTCAGTCAATTTGGCCTGTTTGGAGGGGGGGCTTAGGGGGGGCTAAGCCTCCACCAGAGGGGGCTACAGACCCCCCTTGCCCCCCCCTGGAGCCGTCCCTGTCCATTTGGTTCCATTTGTACACTCTCAGAAAAAAAGGAAACTCATTAACATGGTGAAACACATCTCGATGATGTCATCAAGATGTATTTCACCATGCTAATGATTTTTAGAGGTTTTTTTAGTGGTATTATTAATGACATAGTAAAATATTGAAAATGAGTGGAATTCCCCTTTAAGACACATGCATGCACACTTGCATTTGCATGCACATTTGCGTGCACCTGCACAACACACACACATGTTATTAAAAGTATAGCATATTGAGAAAGATTGTTTACAATGCCTTATTGTATCCATAAAAGTAAATGACAAGACAAAAAACATAGGCATACTTTTGCCCCAAAAATATTTTAGATGTGAGAAGTGGGGGGACGCCGTCCCCCTGCGTCCCCCCTCCACTACACCCCTGGTGTTAGTTCATTGTGGGAGTTAAAAGATAGTATTACAGTTTAGGGAATCCTTGTCATCATGCGGAATTTGTCACGAGTATTTATAAAATCTAATGTGTGTCGGCCTGTCTGTCTGTCTGTGGATGTGTTTGCATGTGTATGCTTGCACAGCGTTATGGCTTATGGGACCGCGAGGAAACGCTGAAAGAGAAGAGCTCCTCTCCAGAGGTGAAGGAGAAACAGAAAGAAGGAGAGGAATCCATGGAGAAGAAGCTGGAGGAGGGCAGAGGCAGTCTTCCATCTAGCTTGGTCAGTCTGGAAGACTCCAAAGACGCCCAGCTGGAAAAGGTTTGGCAAATGTGTACTTGAATATGAAGTCTGATAATCTATTGCAGGGGTTTTGAACCTTTTTGACTCCAGGGACCACCATTTATTCAGCATTTGAGCCACGGACCACCATTTGATTACATTTTCACACCAAAGACCTAAAATTAAAGAATTGTTTTGGTTTTGTCCACAATTCCAGGCTGGATTTTGCCAACAAAGCAGTGTCAACTTCTTAATTAAGTGGTGCTAATTCAGATGATGAATATTTTACCTCTTGAGAGTGTAAAAATGAAACCAAATGGAAACCATTTGGTTTCATTTTTACACTCTCAAGAGTTACATCTGGTTAAACAACTTTCCATCATTTAGCCTGGGGACCACCTGGAACCTTCTCAGGGACCACTGGTGGTCCCCAGACCACCTGTTGAAAACCCTTGATCTGTTGCATTTTTAAGCATGATTTGAATGATCAACCATCCCCAAAAGGGTACTGTCACCATCAGCTTTATGAAGCTCACCTTTACTCTTGGGTGTAAACCGTGTACCAGTACAATGTACTGTATGTCAACTCCTTTCAGGAAACAATGTACTTATTTACTGCCGTTTACTGTAGTTGATGGTGGCTGGCATGTAGTGCAGCAACAAAGGATCTCTATTTCGATTGAATGTATTAATGATCATAGACATAAGCTCTTGTTGAGCTTACTGGCTCACCATGTTCTTTTCTTTTTTTTCCTTAAAAAAAAAGTATAAAATAAGACATTAACTCCTTGGTAGCCATTTTGCCAGCCTGTAGCACCCCCTTGAGGCCCAGAGTGTCATTTATACGCATATATAAATGGCAAGTCATTGATTGATTATCTCAAAAACAAAAAATCACAAACCGCAGTTGTATACATTTTTTTCACACATATTTCAGAGATGTGTAACTAAAGGGTTAATACGCTCTTAATGCACTCTCTCTCTCTGAGCACTGATGGAATCTAGTGTACTTCACCCCACAGTGTGCTTCCACTTACATTTGTCCTACTGCGTCATTGATCTAATTGATTTCAGAAACACACTAAGTGAATTGAAAAGAATTCTTTGTAGGAGCCAGAGCTGGCTGCAGGGGCTTGGCTTGGCCATTGGCTTTCTTTTTGGCACATCCAATATAATGACATAATCTATCATTTTTCACTGGATCAAACACTTTCAATGAAAATGTCTCTAGAATGAGAGCACCAATACAGGTAGATTGAAAAATTGATCATCTAAAATGAATTATTCAGCAATTCTGTATGCTTTACACATTATAATATACATTGTAACCACTAGAAATATGTATTTACATCGAGATTATTTGTTTATTCATTAATTAATTTGTTCATTCATTCATCCATGCATGCATGCATTCATGCTTTCATGCAACGTTTATAACGTTTATAAACCATATCATCTCCCAAATCAGGTTGACTCTGCAGAGGCCAGTAGCGGTTCTCCCCCTTCATCAGAATCTCCCACAACTGGTCCAGTTTCAGACGACGCACAAACCCCCAGTGGGCAGATAGAGGGCAGTGCTGAGGGGAAGGAGGCACCTCCAAAGAAAAACAGCAGCCTCCGCTTTCGCAAGAAAAAAGCAAAAAAAGAGCAACTACACAAAGGTAATTAACAATTAAATTGTTACACACTAACTGATGTACTTACATGGATCATACCCTTGGGAATGGGAATACCTGTAAAATGTATGATAATATAGAATACAAAATACGGAGTTACAATGAGAAATAATGTCAATTGTATTCCTTTCATAGATTTGTCTGCCCATTACTTGTGGTATTACTGATAGTTTCAGTGTTGTTGAGTGATTGTGTTGTGGTCATCAGAGTCTGTGTCAGAGGAACCAGTTCAGAAAAAGCAGAAGGGCAAGAGAAGAGAGGCGATCAGTAAGAGACTTCTGGCTGTCGGACAGAAGATCAAACATGCCTTCATCTCGGGGTGAGTGGATCAGCCCAGAAAAAACAATGGATCTAATGTTGTTAAATATGTTTCACTGGATCCAATGTTGTTGTTCTTTAACACCTGGCTAAATACTGATAAAGCACTGATTTTAAAACACTCTATGAACATGGCATCCATACTTTGGGCATGTCAGGTGAAAATGTTGTTTTAATCTTTTTAATATTATGTTTTAATATAATGCATTCTATTAAAATGTAAAAATAAATGACAGATCTACATCACTACCTTTCAGGCCTTTCCAGGACTTTAATTTATGGAGGAAAAACAAAACATAAAAGATGAAATATTGTTACAAGGTTTTGTTTATATTGGACATTTAGTCAGACAGTCAGTGGATTGATATTCATGTATTTAGAAAAATAGAAGTCCACAGAAGGGGCATATGATCTGTGTTAAACAAGCGACAGCAACACGCTGTCTTGATTCAAGCAGTTTATGTACAAAGGTACTATAATGAATGTACTGTAGCAGTGTAGTTCACCAGGAAGCTAATGTTCACAGATGGGGAGATCTGCAGTATATGATATGGGTGCACTGGCCATACTGATTAGGTTTAGTTTGCATACTGGCCATATGGGTGGAGCTCACAATATAATTATGGCCCTGTGCCAAGAAAAATGTTATCAAGTTGTGACTTTCATATCAGCAACATATGCATATACGTTGTATTATTATTCAATTTCTTTTTTCTTTCAGTTCAAAGCCAAAGGAGCTTTATTTGAAACCTACCCATTTACATTGCAAAAGTATCAGAAACATAACACGATTTTAAACAACTGAAAAGTATCTACACTTGTAGGTGGTACAGCCTTATGTAAACAGAACTACCGTATGTCACATTGCCACTTGAGGACATCATTCTTTTGTCAATGTATTTGAATGAGCTCCTCTCCTTCTATTTCCCCTCTGACCATCTCATCCATGGGCGGATCTGAGATTTCCCAATTGGCGGGGGCTGGAGAGCACCCATACCATTTTCGGTTACAGGACTTTTATTAGTCAAGTATAAGCATCAATAATAACATCAGTTGTTGTTGAATTTGCAACAGACACGCAGCATGCATAAAGCTAAAGGTCTGACTCAGAGAGTTTTCTGTTTTCAATGATGAAATGCTGTTGGTTTAGTGGTGACACAACTGTAGTTAATTGGTAGCAGTACTAGTGTTTCAAATCATTGTAATTATAAGCACTTTAATTTGAATCATGTTTGGTGGGGCAGTCAGGGCATTTAGGTGGGCATTGCCCCCCTCATGCCCATGCCTAGATCCGCCCCTGATCTCATTCTATTTCCTCTTCTCTCCTCTCCTCTCCAGCTTCCGTACTGTATACAGGCCTGGCCAGAGCTTCTTCCATGATATCCTCCATGCAGAGTATCGCGCCGTTACAGATGTCTATGCGCTCATGTTCCTCACTGATGTTGTTGACTTCATCATCATTGTCTTTGGATTCTGGGCCTTTGGGGTCAGTAGAAAAGATTGATAGATATTATAGCCCAATACATCAACTACAACAACAGCAAAAGTAGCTTCTTTCCTGGTGCATGCCGTTTGCCAAATTACAAATTAAATTCAATTCGATTGTCCATTCACGTTTCAAATAGGTATCAGGATGGATCTGTTCTGAAAAACATGCAAAAACCATACAGTATAATAATAAAAATACGTAGTAAGTAAGTAAGTATTTTTTGCATAATGTCAAACAGAAAGGTATCAAAAAATTGCCATTCAGATGATGGCTGTTGTCTTGTTGACATGTTATTAGTCACTCTTCCCACCTATGCAGAGTATGGAGGTTTGATTCCATATCTACAGTATACAAACAATAGTTTCTGTTGTGAGGGACGGAAGCCGTGCAAGAAAGGCTGATGGCTGGTGCAATGCCTCTAAGCAGTGTGTTAAAATATGTTTGCGACAATTCATTCATAGTATAATGCTGCAATATATAAAAAGATCTTCCGTGTCTCTTTTTTTCCCAGAAACACAGTGCAGCAGCTGACATCACTTCTTCCCTGTCAGATGACCAGGTGCCTGAGGCCTTCCTGGTGATGCTGCTCATTCAGTTCAGCACCATGATCATTGACAGAGCTTTGTATCTTCGCAAGACGGTGCTCGGAAAACTCATCTTCCAGGTTAGACCTTCCAAGGCATTCATGGACTTTGAGACCCTTGGAGAGGAAGTGTCTGAAAATAGGAGGGGGCAAGGGCAGAACCCTTAGAGTTTCTGGTCCAGAGGGCATGAGTTTGATCGAAACAAACCTTTCCCTGAAATCAAGCAGGTGCAACCAGTCTAGTGATAGGAGATAGATACACTTGAGTGCGGCAGTGATACCAGAGTCTGTTTTCATTATTATATTATTCTCCATTATTGTTTCCTTATCCTCTGATTTCCTTACCCTCTGATACCACAGTCCCTTCTGGCCGCCGGAGGCAGTGCTTTAAGCACTGAATAAGGAAGTGTTCAGTACTTAAAGCACTGCCTCTGGTGGTAATTCAGGATTCATAGAACCGTAGTTACATTCGTAACTTTCGTTTCCATTATTATTTCATTATAGATCATCCTGGTCTTTGGTATCCATCTGTGGATGTTTTTCATCTTGCCTGCTGTTACTGAAAGGTAAAGTTTTCACATTTTACCATAATATCAACTAAGGGAGAAGCAGTCAGTACTGATATAGAATATCAGTACTGACTGCTTCTCCCACAATGGTGTCCTGCAGGGACACCATTGTGTCCCTGCAGGACACAATGGTTTTGAATGGTTCTATGCAAACTTATAATGATATAATAACAGAGAGGTACCATTCACTTTCGGTATACTGTGTGATAGATGGAAAGAGCCCCATTATTGTATTACTTTGTTTGTATTTTATGAGTGTTTATATATTTCTACATTTGGTACATTTCATGAAACAGATTGAGTTTCATCGTACATTAGTATAGTACACAAATCTCTTCAAATTCAGTTTGACTGGACCCGTTTGTCTCTCTCCTTTGTTCAGGATGTTCAGTCAGAACTTCGTGGCCCAGCTCTGGTATTTTGTCAAGTGCATCTATTTTGCCCTGTCAGCCTACCAGATACGCTCTGGATATCCAACTCGTATATTAGGCAACTTCCTCACCAAGAAATACAACCACCTAAACCTCTTCCTGTTCCAAGGGTAGGTTGGAATGAATGGATCCTTATCTCCATCTTCTGTGTGTGTGTGTGTGTGTGTGTGTGTGTGTGTGTGTGTGTGTGTGTGTGTGTGTGTGTGTGTGTGTGTGTGTGTGTGTGTGTGTGTGTGTGTGTGTGTGTGTGTGTGTGTGTGTGTGTGCGCGTGCGTGCGTGCGTGCGTGTTTAAAGAACATTGTTTAAATGTCAACCATATAGTGACAATGGACAAGACAATTATTTATTCTTTCTGACATACATGTACTTGTGTAGGGAAAACAGTACATGATGACATGCACTGTGCTGGCACCTCTTCGGAATTCCGATATACGCGTTTACGGAGGAGTTTTGTACCCCTTGTAGCCATTTCATTTGGAGATGTTTTTCACTATCAATAATTCTCTCTTCTTCTAAAGTGTGAGATTCATAGGTCTCAGCAAATGAGGAAAGGGCTCATTTTGTGGTGTTTGTTGTTTGCATACAAGCTTCCATTGGCATGTGTTTCTCTAGGTTTCGCTTGGTGCCGTTCCTAGTGGAGCTGCGTGCCGTCATGGACTGGGTTTGGACGGACACGACTCTGTCTCTGTCCAACTGGATGTGTGTGGAGGACATATATGCAAACATCTTCATTATCAAATGTAGCCGAGAGACAGAGAAGGTAAGTGTGAATATTGGGAAGTTTCTTTGCCAAACATTGCCTATCTGCAAGAAGCGCATCATTGACTAACGGCTAATGTTCTCCACAGGATATGATTGTTCAAGGGCCTAAGTAATGTTTTGTGATTGCAGAAATACCCGCAGCCCAAAGGACAGAAGAAAAAGAAGATAGTAAAATATGGCATGGGCGGACTTATCATCTTCTTCCTCATATGCATCATCTGGTTCCCCCTCCTTTTCATCTCATTGGTCAGATCAGTAGTAGGTGTGGTCAACCACCCTGTTGACGTGACAGTAACTGTAAAGCTGGGAGGATATGAGGTAATTACAGTACTATCATATTCACACTCACATTTCACACACTTGTGAATTGCTCTGACAAAATGAGAAATGTGAGCTTTCATCAGATTCATAATTAAATCAACTTGGCGTGTGTGTGTGTGTGTGTGTGTGTGTGTGTGTGTGTGTGTGTGTGTGTGTGTGTGTGTGTGTGTGTGTGTGTGTGTGTGTGTGTGTGTGTGTGTGTGTGTGTTTCCTCTGTAGCCACTGTTTACCATGAGTGTCCAGCAGCAGTCCATCCAGCCGTTCACAGAGGCGGACTACGACCGAATGACCGCTGAGTTTGGTGACAATGCAGTGCGTATTGATTTTGGTTTGTCTCGAGCATTCTGTCCCATGGTGACATAGTGACGTCCTTACTGCAAGGTGTGTGTGTTCCTTTTCTAGGTAGCAATGCAGTTTATAACTTTGTACAGTTATGAGGACATTGTGACGGCTAATATTGAAGGCAGCTCGGGTTCTGTGTGGAGGATCAGTCCTCCCAGCCGTCAGGAAGTCATCAAGGAACTGCGGAAAAGTACTGTTGATGTGACACTACGACTGTCATGGAACTTCCAGAGGTAATCTACTGCGCATGCTGTACATACTGTATGCTGTGTGTGGGTGTGTGTATGTACAGCAGGGGTGCCCAAAAGGTAGTTGGTGATCTCCCAGTAGATCACACAGGCCGTGCAGGTAGATCACATGACAGTCCCCCCACTGGACCCTTATAGATCTGTAACTCTTGAGAGCGTTAAAATGAAACCAAATGGACTCTTACGGGTCCATTTGGTTGCATTTTACCGCTCTCAAGAGTTAAAATATATTTAAACATCTGAATTACGTAATTTTAAGAGTCCAGACAATTAGAAAATGGAGAATAATTGTTATTTTGACCAATGTGTTGCCAGTTCTCTTTCCCAATTGTGGACAAAAACGTGAAAGTTCATCATAAACTGTAAACTCAAACCTCAAATACTATTTTCAAACTTCAGTAATAGTATATACAGGAAAACCTTCCAATTCTCCCCCTCTATTTTTCATTATAAGTGCATTATTCCTAAACACTATTTCAAAGCTCAAACTTTCTAGGGGGAACAATCACATTTTTGATGTGTAGATCTTGTTGAGCCGGTCATTTTGAAAGTAGCTTTCAAGTCAAAAGAGTGTGGGCACCCCTGACGTACAGTATATGACTCCTGTCTCTGTCTTCAACAGGGACCTGGGAAAAGGAGGGACCGTGGAACATACTTATGAAACACACTCCATAGATCTGGAGCCCGGGAACCCAGTCAGAGAAGAGCTGGCCTCACTACTGCTCGGAAACCGCACTGGGCCTGTGTAAGAGTGTGTGCATGTGCATGTGCTTGTAGAGTGCGTGCATCGTGTGAGAGTGGAATGAGGAGATGGGAAAGGGGTTAGGTATGTACAGGGATGATGAGTTGTAGGGATGAGATATTGGGCTCCATTTTCGTTACCATCTAAACCCCTTATCCTAAACCCCTTATCATTTTTTTTTTTACTATTTTGAAAAACCTTTTTGGAAGAGTTCAATGTGGCAATCTATTGACACATTGTGAGCTTGTAGACTGGCCATTTAAACTATTGAAATATGTTATTTTATAGTAGTTTAAAACGGCAAAGAAGTTAAGGGGGTTTAGCGGTGACGAAAATGGAGCCCGTACTGTGTTGGCCGTTTTACACAAAAGTTTTGAGACGGTTTGTAGCATTAACTCTTTGATGTGATATGTGAATATGAAGGCAGTAAGGCACGCTGTCACCTGCGATTCACTGCATGTAAGTCAACGGACCATATGCCCCTCCAAAGGGACAAGACTGGTATAGCGTTAACTCTTCCAACCGTTTGCACCCAACTACAGTAGTTGCATGGTGACCTTTCGGGTGAAAAGGGTTTAACAATTCACTGTTAACGAGAAGAAAGGATTGGATGTGGAGGTGAAGAGATGCGAGGTTGCATGAAGTTAGGTGGGGGTGAGGATTGGAATGGTTGGGAAGTTATATGATGGGGATGGGGCTGAGTGGTGTCTATCAATTGCTAACATGTTTTCCTATCCACAGACGGATCCCTCACATGTTTCCTAACTATATTCGAGCCCCAAATGGAGCTGAAGCCAAACCAGTCAGCCAGCTATATAAAGGTCAGTTTTGCTCAGCTCAAAACGCTTTATAGACTTTGGGTGTCTCTGGTTCTCCCTGAACAACAACATCAACCATGATTGTTTGAACCACATGGTTGATGTTGATGATTGCTCTGTTTGATTGTCTCCCAGGTGATGAGGATGGTTACCAGGATGTGACCTTATCTCTGAAGAGTGACAGATCGAGTGGCAGTGGGAACCAGGAGTGGTGGGACATCGCCATTGCCGATTGCGCCGCCTCTTCAGGCAAATGTGGGGTTCTACCCATGGTCATTTTCAATGACAAAGTCAGCCCACCCAGCCTGGGCTTCCTGGCAGGATACGGGTAAGGTGCACAAATGACTATATACGATTTTCTGTACTTAAGGTACTGTATATGTCCTGTTGTATTGTAAGCTATTGTTTTCTGTTCCTCACAGCATCATGGGTCTGTATGTGTCGGTCGTTTTGGTCATCGGAAAGTTTGTACGAGGCTTTTTCAGCGAAATCTCACACTCCATTATGTTTGAGGAGCTGCCCTGTGTGGATCGCATCCTCAAACTGTGCACTGACATCTTCTTGGTGAGTGTGTATGCTTGCATGGACAGACAGACCCCCCCCCCCACACACACACACACACACACACACACACACACACACAAACTATCTCCTTGAAAAATGCTAAAAAGTGTGTGTGTGTGTGTGTGTGTGTGTGTGTGTGTGTGTGTGTGTGTGTGTGTGTTTGTGTGTGTGTGCGTGTGCGTGTGCGTGTGCATGCGTGTTTTGGTGTGTGTGCTTATGTGTGTGCTTCAGGTACGTGAGACAGGAGAGCTGGAGTTGGAGGAGGAACTCTACTCCAAGCTGATCTTCTTGTACCGCTCACCAGAGACTATGATCAAATGGACAAGGGACAACCTCAGTCATGACCAACACCACTGACTGACAGACAGACTTTATTGGTGAATACAAACATGTATATTTTACATCAGGCATCTTGGAAAAAAACGGAGAAGGGAATTGAAAAGGATCAGTGAAGACATTTATTTCACTCGATGGTGGCTACAAAGACAAACGGATGAGCGTCAGACTCTGACATGGACGCCTGCCTGCTAGGACAATACATGCCATCGATGCATGCTGTCTTGCAATTTGGTTCACAGATTATCACTTCCACCCTTAGCACAGTACACTACTTGAGTAGTTTTTTTTAATACATGGGTCGGAATTGAACCACTAACCCTCTTGTTAGTGCCTTGCTCTATCTGAGGAGCCCTTGTCACCAAAAACCCTTCAAAGTGTTTAGGAACAGCTTTTAAATAGAAATGGGAAAAACTGTGGCACTGTGCCATTTAATGGCATAATTTGTGTTGATCCCAAGTCAGCCCATTGAGTTGGCTACATTTGCCAAGATCTTGAATCAAACCTTTGCATTGGGAGAGAAAGTAAATAGAGACACAATAGATACAGTGTGTAGAATTTTCTCTATGCACCGTGACAACAGGGAAACAATATTACACACATGCAATGTCACTTTTTTGAACTGGCACTTCTCTGCTAGCCAGACAGAACAAAAACATTAAAATATATTCTTATCATAGCAAGTGCTGTTAAATGCTGCCATAGCAGATGGAGAAATATGAAGAAAGTTTTAATGTTTGACCTAGTCGCTCACAGTTCTGTAGAGCATTGAAATGGGAATTGATGAAATGGGATGTGTTTTACAAAGATCTCCGTACAGAAGTCGGGCAGCCTGGAAGTCTGGAACAAGGCTAAAAAGGTAATGTAAACTGATTCCTCTCCATAAGATTAAACTCTACTGTGTGTGAGTTTGAGGAGAATGGAACATGTATGACCCTTTATGGATAAAGATGCAGATAAAGTGACAGACGGAGAACAGTTTTATTTTTATTTTTTATATAATGCAGGAAACACATTCGATGTGGTTAAGGTTTTAATGTTCACTGTTACTATTGAAACCATCTATATGTGTTAATGAAAGTACCTCCCATGGAAAGAAACTATGATAGTTTCAGGTCTTGGGAGAGTTGTTAACCCCCAGCATAGGACACTGCTGAGGGGACATCAGGAAACATTACATTCTGCCAAAGAAATGAGCCCATACGCATACTAATTTAATTTTACAGATTGTTTATTTTATCTTTGTGGTTTTCTACAAAACAATGCTCATTTGTAAAGCACTTATTAAAATGCTGGTAACTCTTTGCTTTCACAAGCAAAGAGCTTGATTATCTTACTCATCGACTGTAAATAAAAATACACTACTATCTCTATTCAGAGCTATTTACAGTAAAACTGTTTACACATGTTGAATTGTTCTACTTTTATGGGAAATGTTAACTTTTAACAAGACAATGTCTTAACAAGGCAATGCTGTGTGTACATGGAGTAAAGGCCCTGATACACTAGCAATATTTTGATCAATATCAACTAGCAATGTCAACATCAAAGGGCAACACATGGCAACAGGCAACCTTCCCATGGGAATTCCACCCATTTTACATTTTTTCCTGAGTGTGCAAATGTGAACCAAATGGACCCCAGTGGGTCCATTTGCTTCCATTTGCACACTCTCAGAAAAAAAGGTCCTAAAAGAACCAAATGTTCACTTAACAGACTAAAAGAGGTCATGAAATGTTCTGTCCAGTGAAGCAGAAAGGATCAGGTGATGCCAAGGAGGGCTGTGGATTGAGGATTCCGAAATGTTGACCAGTAGAGGGCGCTAATGATCTGACTTTTCTGAACAACCAGGAGTTGATCATTTTGTATAGAGAAGTGAAAGGTCAACGTTGATAATTGACATTGCTTGTTGATATTGATCAAAACATTGCTAGGTGTATCAGGGCCTTTAATGATGATCACCAAAGAAAGACTTGATTTCAGTATTTTATAAGGGCTACATTTATTACTGCAGAAACCCCAATGGAACAGTAAGAAGATAGGCCTATCTTAATCCATACTAAAACATTTCCTGAAACTTTATAGCTGGAAGGTATTGCAGTATATGCTGGAACATTTGACACATCATCCAGAACAACAAAAATGATTGGTTGTTTTTTTTATTATGTGAGCAGTATTTGGTCTTTTTTTCTTGTTTAACCCACAGAAGTGCCATTAACACTACATTTACTGTGGAAAGAGTCAAGACTTCAGGTTTGGATAGATATATTTTTTATTTTTGCTTGTTATATTGGTCAAGATGACGCTCTGTTCTGTGGTGGAAATTCGGAAGTACACTTTCACTACCTGTGCCATAAATTCTAGAAATTATTACATCTCAATGGTTTCTTGATCATTTGCCAAATATGCAAAAATAAAAGACTACAAATGATGTCGATGTATATATTTTAGGGAAATTATTAGGAATATGGTGGTTATAAAATGTACATGTATACAAAGATTGTTTTGCATTTAGATGAGGAAGTTGATGTCTGGGACAAATCACCTGGCACCTGTGCCCTTAGCCCTTATGTCAAAAGTTCTTTGCCTCTTATTTAATATTTAAAAAAACGAAAGCACCCCAAGCTAACAGTGGAAGAAACATAATCTTGTTAATAATTAGTAATTCAAAAAGGCTTTCTTTTTATCCTGCTTTGTTTAGTACTATGTTGAGCTTCTGGCGCAACGGAACACACCTACGCTCTTGTCGTGCTCAAGTCCTAGAGACGCTTTCTTAAAGTCCCCTAAGACTTTTGATTGTTGAACATAAGTTTGGTTGGGATTTTAAAACCCTTTTCACTCTAACATAACAAAACAGTTTCAGTAATGGTTGCTTTTGGAAGACAGATACCTGTATACACATTTCCCCAAGACTCAGTTGATGTTTTTGCTGATGACATTTCATATAATGAAAAACATCATTCTATAGGTCTAGTATGCCGTTCTACATGGATTTCAATTACATTATAATATGTCGTTAGTGGATGGGCATCCATGGACCAGTTGCAAGACAAGCAAAGGTATCAAACAATGGTCTGATGCTGAAAAAGTTTCTGTATTTTTATTGTGTCATCAATAATTTACAGACCAACAAAGAACTACATTCTGTAAGTGACATTACAATGGTTGACATTGTCAATATTGCACTGTTTTGCCAATATCTAGCCATGCATCACTCATCCAGAGTGACACACAAATGGCAGTTGTACTTGTAACCTTGGTTGAGTCCATAATTTAGCATCCAAGACATACAGGTATATGAACCTATAGGGCTGATCTTGCTGGTCCTGCACTTTATCGTATGATTCTTTACAACAGGGGTTTTCAACAGGTGGTCCGGGGACCACCAGTGGTCCTTGAGAGAGTTCCAGGTGGTCCCCAGCTAAGTTGTTTAACCAAATATAACTCTTGAGAACGTAAAAATGGACCCTTGCAGGTCCATTTGGTTTCATTTTTACACTCTCAAGAGTTAAAATATTCATCATCTGAATTAGCCCCAAGTCTACACAACTAGAAGATGGACAAAAGCAAAATAAATCTTTAGTTTTGGGGTCTGTGGGGCTAAAATGTTCTCAAATGGTGGTCCATGGCTCAAATGCTGAATAAATGGTAGGCCCTGGGATGAAAAAGGTTGAAAACCGCTGCTTTACAACAAGCATTGTTTTAAAAATGGAATCCTCGTCCTAGTCGTCGTCATCTTCATCCAACAGGAATTCACTGATCTCTTGTCTCATCTCAGACCTAGAGAACCAAACATGCAAGCATAAAATCATCTGAACTAAATTTTACATTTTAAATTATTTTGATGTTTACAATTTGTGATTTATTCATAGAAAAGGCCATAAATGTACATGTACTGTATGTGTGGCGAGGTGAGTGCAAGCTTGCTTTGTGCCTAAAAGTAATTCTAATTCAGACAATTCTGTGGCTGTCCAGTGAACAGCATTCACTGCAGACTGCATGCATTACTGTAGTCCTGAGTTTCCAGAAATAGATGAAGAAGTCATATGGGTTCAAATCATATCTGCTACTGAACTTATTTAAACAAAATATCCTGCTTACCTGTTCTTCCTCTTCTGTCCCTCTGAGAGGATGTAGTCAGGTAGGTCCTCCACTGATGACTGCCAATGGAAGGGGTAGAGAGACAATTTCGAATTTATCATAGGGTTTTAAATGAGCAATAGATGAGTGGAAAAAACAATCATAATAGATGAGGGGTAATTCGGCTACAGACAAAAGTGACATTTTAAATTAATTGTGTTTCACCCACCATGTCTTTGATGGTCAGCCGACAACTGTAACACAACAGGCTCTTCAGGTCCAATGTTTGTGGGAGCCTGGAATATAATAACAATTGGTCACCACTTACCAACAATCACACTGGAATATAATAGCGGCATAATATTGCCTGATGAAAGCCTATAAACTAATTGTCTATTCTGACAATGTCTCTCCCCCGGTCCCTGTGTCCTGAACAGTTAATGCATGTTTCTGTTTTTCTCTTGCCATTTTTGCACCATTCATCATCACATGGTCAGAATCCGAATTGCAGTACACACATACAGGAGAGTTTGATCATTTTACACTAATAATATTATTTACTTGGCAGAAGAGCAACAAGTTCCACTTCCATCTCCTGCCCCTCCACAGCTTTGTCTTCCTTTCTCCTCCTGGGATGAACAGCACTGACCTGAGGGAGCAAGTGGTGGAATAAAAGGTCCTAACAATTCTGCATCTATGAGTGAGTGAACAGTAATGACTTAGCTAAGTCTTAGCCCATGCAAAGTGTGGGCTAATTCCTAACATGTAAGCAGGATTACTTTGTAGGGGATGGGGTCCTACCTGTTGTTGGTGTTGGCCTTCCGATCTTGGAGCCCCCAGAAGTTTGATTCTGTTGCGACAGTTGCTCTGAGATCAGAGTAGCCTGGAAGGCTGAGGCACCCTCTGCCGAGTTGCAGGGATAGAGACAGTAACATATTAGGACATGGACAGAAAAAATGGACAGTTCATCACAACTGTTCACAGGACCCGCTTGAACATAACATTAGCTCTAGGCTGAATAGCTCTTACTTTTCTTTCTTTGGAACAACAAACATACCAGCAGAAGTGTCCAAGGTGCACATACAAAGCAGGCATTTATTGGCCTCGTCCACAGCAACAGATTTTTGAGTGGGGCACAGTGTCTGAAGTTTATCACCAGTCCTAGAGGACACAAAGACAGGTTCCAACAGACATAGAATATTTTAAAATGCATTTAATACCAGTTGTGTTTGTGTGTTCTTGTGGGAAAACAGTCATTTGCATCGTGTGTGCAAGCATCTGCACTAGATCTGGTGCATGCAATGACTATGAGAAACAATGTGAAACAAACTTGTAAAATGTAGCCTACTGTTTGGTGCTATGTGACAAATCCCATTCATAAAGTTCACTAGGATATTTGTACCAACCTGTAGATGGTGCTGACAGTCGAAGGAAAATCTGCCTGAAGTTTAGTGACAAAACTCTCTGTAAGACGCTGGATGCTGGCCTTGTCTGGCATCTTTGGTGGAAGACACAAACCAGTTAGTGTGGTCCGAGGACCACCAGGAGATTCTAGGATGTTACACAATGTTCAATTTTGAATAAAGAAGTAAAGGAACATTCTTTGGGTCTGTATTTAGCTGAGAAAAATGTACAAACAAAGGGAAAACAAACATTAACATTCTTGATACCTGAATTTAAAAAATGAGATGACTGACCTTAGTGTCCAGGCTGGGTATAAAGAAGGAGGGAACTTTAAACATGTAGTTGTAGAAGGAGATTTCTTTGGCTGAATAGTCCCTCATGGGCCTCACCGTTACTGTGTCACTGTACCTATGATCTGAGAAACCCTGTTGACAGACATGTTACAAAATAATTTGTGAGCCAGCGAAATCATTCTGCGATCCCACCGTTTTCTCCTGGAGAGTTCTCTCAAGTCTGTGATTTTTAACATCTTGGTTAAGTATATACACCGGTATTTAGTTGTAAATATTAATAATCACTCACCGTATCCATTCCCAGCTGTGCTCCTCTGCCCAATGCTATACTAGCAAGCAATTTGACAGCCTGTCTGGTACAGTTATCTCCTACCATCAGTTTGGTGTAGCCTTCACTACGAGCTGTATGGACCAGTAGATGCTGTCTACAGGGGACACATTAGCCATTAACTTTTCTCATTAATCACCTTATTCATCCATTTACACCATAGTGCCAAAAAAAGACTGATTATAAGACAACATTTTTCTCAATTGGCCATATTCCATTCACATTTTGCATACACATACAGTATATTAGCGACCCCAAATGGCAGCCAAAGGTAAGTGTTTTTAGACCTCATACTGGAGTGTTCACCAGGTCACTGAAGTTCATTGCATTTTTCGTTGGATTTTTCTGAAGCAGTATGTTTCTCTTTCGACCAATAAGTAACACAGGATTGTGATCTGTGAGGTTGAACATATATCAAACAAAATACACTTCTTCCTGCAGCTACTTCCACTTTATGTTAGTAGCAGGCAGTATACATTTGACATTTTGGTTATTTATATGACTATTGTGGTCGGTGGCACTACATTTGTATTCATGTTTGCATGTGTGTGTGTGTGTGTGTGTGTGTGTGTGTGTGTGTACCTGAGTGTGTGCAGAAGGTCTTCTTTGGCTGTCAATGTCTTCACTGAGGAAAACAGTCTCTGCAAAGCCTGGGTACTAGACTCATCATCATCAGGTCTACCCTCCTGGATGCTGAGTCGGGACAGGTCAGTGTGTTTCTCTGGGCTGAGCTGCTTCTTATGACTGTTGCTAATGAAGTGGTCTACAGCAGCTTTGTAGCTGTCTGCTGGTTGGTCTGGGGCAGAGGGACCTGGTTCCAGCACTGAACTGGGAAGATTAAAAACCTGACAGGGAAAAAAAAACATATGATCATGTTTGATTCCATGTTGTCTACAGAGGGGACACATTAGCCAAGCATTTGGTACTTTCTCTTCATTACGAGAAAAAAAGAGGATGAAAATGTTTGTTTTATTATTTTTTTATTTATTTTTTCCAGTTTTCTTATATTGTACAAATAACGTTTGTTTTATTTAGTATTTCTAAGGTCTTGTATTTGTATATAATACCGTAGGCCTATAATATGATTGTGCAAATACCATTATCGCTTAAGCCTTCTGACAAGACAATAAAACATCCACTAAACACAGTTTAGTGAAAGCAGACCTGTTCCAGAGGTACAATGTGGTAGGGGAAGCCAGTGGCTTTGAAAACAGCCTGCAAATCAGCTGTGGTCCTCTGTCTCTCCTCTGCAGACAGCCCAAGAACACCACCCTCTGGAAGTACAGTATAATTCATGGTCAGGTTATTCAAGGTTGTACAACAACAGATTTCCAAAGGATGTTTAGAGGAGCGTTTTAATTTAGATCGAAATCTAAGCCAGAGATATACAGTAAATGTATACCATGCAATATCAAATTACCATCAATGAAGACAATCCCAGGTATGAACCTCAACTTCTTGTGAGCATTTAGACTCAAACCCTGTAAAGGTTACATGAAATTAATTCGTAAACAGAATAAAGTGAGGGGGATGCTCTATACACAAGGTTGTGCATTGGTGCTCCTCAAAAACAAGTCACATTGTGTGAAATGCTCCCAATGGTGTATATACTGTATATTGGCCATATGACGTCTTACATCATTTTTAGTGCCCTAAACAAACAAGTCCATAGCCTCTGCTAGCAACCGATTATGTCAAACTTGGCAGCCATGGCGCAATCTTCAAAAGCTGTAGCTGTATCCGTTGTCAGAGGGTACCTTGTCAATACAGGTAGAAAGACAGGTGGATACTGTACCTCTTGAACTTGATAGAGCATGGAAGAGGAAGAAGGACCTCCAGATACAGCCAGTAGCACCTAGATGTCAGGGTGAAAAGAGTTGATTTAAGAAATATTGTTTGTGACTAGGAAGGAATACGTTATTAGTATGTAGTTACTTACTACTAGGCACTAATAATGCCATATTTCCAGACAGTTTCAAATAGTATCTACAAGTTGAAATGCTTGTAGATACTATCTACAATCGTTTTGGCATCAGTATTGTATGATATGGGAAAGGCTAGGCTACACACCGAATGTGCGCTGCAGCATGCCATGCCAATGATTATTAAATAATACAAGACAGTTCTGTAGGTGCTGATATTTTCTTTTTGAAAGGTTACTTTCCCGAACCATGCGCCTGGTAGAAATGCTCAGAAAGATTGAGACAAATTGTTGAGTTGTGCGTTCTTTAGTTGATATACATTTAGCAGTTTCACAAGTGATGAGGGGAATGGGCAAAACATCCTAGGTTCATAATAAAACTATGTTGGATCATTCATTGCGAAAAAACATATGAACACACAGGAAAATGAAAACATATGAACACACAGTAGGAAACCTACCTTTTCTCCAGGAAAAATGATTCGGTTCTTGCCAAGCATGGCCCTGAATTTATGTGTGAAATACTCCTTGAAACAGTCCCTAATAACATAAATAATGTATTATTGTAAAACAAGGGTTTAAAATGTTTGAAATACAAAGCCAAATACTGAGAGAGACTAAGTCTGTCTATAGGTGTACATAAACCACCTGTAGGACGTGTAAAAGGGCAGGTTTGCCGTTCCAGGCAAGTATTACAAGCAGTGAGTTACTATTAATAACAGGCAGTGAGTTAGTTTATTGTTGCTTTGGGGTGCTTACTAAACGTCTTACCTGCAGAAGGCATCTCCTGCCCTGATGACCAGAGCTGCTGGGTTTTCCTTGCATTTGACGCATGTCTTGACAACACTGAAAAAAGGGACAGAATGTAAGCCATCAATGAACCAGTTAGATTTACCGGTATATGCAGGTTTTATTGTCTTTCTTCAACATCAACAAACTCTTCTATTTTCAACATGCAATCTGTGACATAATATTAAAATAGATGCAGTTGAAAAATAAAAGGACACCAACAAGCCCACCATCACATAGACTGGGAGTTCTACCACTGTTGTGCATCAGGAAAGGGAAGCCGTAAGGGGAGGGTGATCCTATGAGTTGAGGCATCACCCATAGGATCACCTCTCAGCAATGAGTGTTGGCAACTTGGCAGGAGGGTTAGGACGGTCAGAGGCTCTACATACAACGTCCTCACAATGGGGGGGTCATCACTGGTAGTGGCAACAGGAGTGACAACACACAAATGTGTGGTAGGCGTACTGGGGAGGTCAAACTTACCCCGCAACCTCTCGCGCTTCCAGCTGACCACTGTATTCTTCATCCACTTCACACATTCTGCAATCCGTCCGAGTTTAGTGAAAATCCATGAAGACATAAGGATACAAAATATATCAAAACAGGACTGCTGTGACATTTTCCTGTTAGTCTATGGCCAACCAAGTTGTGACCAGTTGCAGGACAGATGTTACTTTGGGGATAATGGTTGCAACTTGCACTGTAAATTGTTGTGGCGGATTGGGCTTTAGGGGAATGGATTGAATAATTGAATTCATAGAGAGAAGGGTACAACTACAGACAGCTGGTGTGTGTCTGTGACCAGGCATTATCCATGGCAAACTTATTTGGAGTTGTCAGTGTTTCCTTAATGTTCTTCGCCTCTATTGTAAACAAGTGTAACCGTGTCCATTCACAGTTTTTCAGTTAGGTTGTAGTTGTACTTGAACTGTACTGTAAATCTCCAAGCTGTTATCAGTTTTGTTGTAAGTTGCACTTGACTTGAACTGTAATTATCCATTTCTGTTAATAAAAAACTTAATTGCTTCATTCATCCAATGAGTATTTTGAAAGGAAATCTTAAAAGGTTAAGTACTCAGAGTCCAGACTGCTGTAATACAAGACTTTCCTGAAACAAGGTTCAACAAAATAAGTTTAAAGCTGTAGCAAGTGAACACGTCAATGAAGATAATGATCAAGATAATGAAGCTCAAGAGTTTTATTATATGAAAACACCAAGTAATGTGCTTTACTCTCATCCGCCACGCTAGTTTAAAAGTTACAAATGCAGCCTACCTTTTCAATTTGATTCAATATGAATATGATTCAATATCTGCTCATTATTTTGGTTACAGACAAAACGTGGAAACGCGTCCCTTTTTGATGACGTCTACTGATACAAGTGACGTCAATTTGTGTCCCGTAGGAGGCGGGGCTAAAAAATACTACAATGATATTTATACAAATCGCAGCTAGTTAGCTAGCACTCGTAATATTACATATAAGCACCTATGAGAAGCACACATACGTGTACTGTCCACCAAATACAAATGTCAAGTATTATCAAACTGTTTCGCGATAACATCCCGCTATCCAGATAAAATTAACTACATTGCCCAGATAGCAAGTGTTGCCATGCCGTCTTAATATAAGCCTACTGATACCCCCAAGGACCCGTCACCCTGTATTAAAGGGGAATAAGATGAACCTTTTTAGACGTGTTTGTCTTTGTTGCCCCCATGTGTGTGTATTCTATCCCCACAAATAACCACGTTTGAACAATCAGGGGGATTTAATGGGAAGTGCTCTCATGGGCAGCTCATCTGTTTTTATCCTCATTCACTCCACATTTGATCACATTGTTGATGTTATTGTTTTTGTTGCTGTTATTTTAATTGTTGTATAAAAATAGACGATCTACTCTACAAGCCGCCACCGCGCGCCGCCATGTGCCTGTAGATCGGCTATTTTCAAATGGCAGCACTAGTCAAATTTATTTTGGGCTTATTTTCATGGACCTGATTGCTTTTTGCTCTCACACAATCTGGCACCACTGCGTGTGGGGCTTTGTTGCAGCCAGTGCAGCTGCCGTTTGTTTTGGAGTGTTGAGTAACGGGGTCTGTGTCCAAAAGCCACTAATCTGACAACTGCATTCACCACACTGTACCATGCTCGCAGTGCCTTGCATCGTTTTATACATCAGGACATTGTTTTGGAGCACCTCGTTAGCACTCTCAAACGACCCCCTCATCGCCAATGTTTACTTCTCCGGCGTGTCCTCCTTTTTACAGCCAGCCTACAAGAGATATGCAGAAATTTATCTCAGATAATGTTGAACACCGTATATTTATTATTATCATACGACCAGAATCTGCCGCAACTTATGAGCGAATAATGACGCACTAGGCGAGCGGGTTAGAGAGGTGTTATGGTTGTTATTACACTTCAGTAATATAGGTGTAAACAACTGCCTTGGTGTTTGTTTCCTTTTCGGCGACACAAAAAGCAGAACCTCCGCCGCATCGTAGCCGCTGAGGGGCTCCATGATGGCGATGTTCCGGAGCTTTGTCTCGGCTAGCGCCCAGCAGCTCCGACAGCAGCAGCCGAGCAGCGGGGCCACGTCGTCGGCAGCGGCAGTCCCCGACCAGCCGGCCCCGGCGGCGGAGAGCGTCGAGAGCCAGTTCTCCTGTCCTATCTGCCTGGAGGTCTACCACAAACCCGTCAGCATCCACAGCTGTGCACACACGTACGGGTGACACTAATCACACACACACCTACTACTAACTCTGAGAACATTGTAAGCTAATGATCAATTTAGAGTCAATTTGGTTCAATTTGGACACTCTCAGAACTCTTCTTGACATTGATTGATTGATTTGGGATGTCTGTCTGTAGCCTTGTTTTAAAGGGGAACTCCACCCATTTTCAACATTTTAACATGTCATTAATATACCTTAGAGATGCTGTGTGGACATGATAAAAAAAAGTTCCCCCAATCCTGTATTTCCTAAAAATGGAGGTCTGAAAAAATCATTAAAATGGTGAAATACTTGATGACATCATCAAGATGTATTTCACCATGTTAATGATTTTTTCATTCAGACCACTTTTTCCTGAGAGGGTGCAAATGCACACATTTGTATCCTCTCAGGAAAATGTTGAAAATTGGTGGAATTCCCCTTTAATGGCTTTTGAAGTGCATGTATAGTCCAAGAAACCTTGTATGAGTCATTCCTTTTAGGGTCTAAAAGGACAACTTTATTATTTAACCAAGGTTCATGTTTTAGGATGTTATTAGAGAAAGTAAAAGATGGGTGTTAATTGTATTATATTCCTTGCTTTCTTTAGTTTTATGGATTTTAGAAATGGGAGGGGCATTCGAACATGGTCCTAAATACATATTTGTTTACAAATTTTTAAAGCGATTTCTTTTTTTTATTATTATTATGTACGACCACAACGTTCACAGGATCTACTGAATGTGAAGGAGACAGCACACCACACTGCACTTTACACACTCCATATTTCGGTATGCCTGACCCAGAGGCTCAATATTGCCACATTCTGTAGATCATTTGTGGCCAGTTATAATTTCCCAGGGTTTATTAAGACTGTAGTAGATAGGAATTTGTAAACAACTAAAGTTGTCCTTTAAGGTGTTTTTGTTGACCTGTGAGGAGACCCTGTATAGTATAAGAATCTTGTTATTTGGTTCATCAATGACAGTGTGTAATGAAAGAATCCACCCCAGCCAGCTAGGGCCCCTTTATAAAAAAAAATACATTTTTGTACAGTTCCTGGTTTACTAGTATGGCGTGTGTGAGTGTGTGTGAGAGAGAGTTTAGCTTTTGCACAATTGGGATGATGCAATTTATATTTTATATCACCTTCATAGTTTGAAATAAGTAAAGGTAACATTCAATGGTGTGCAGAGTGTATTCTGGATGCATGCACTTTATCATCACAATTAATTCAGCCAGTGACTTGTTTTTGCCTTTGAAGGTGGCATCTGAATTCCATGAGGAGGTATTTCTATAAAGAAAATGAG
This sequence comes from Benthosema pterotum, assembly GCA_039105355.1. Lineage (NCBI taxonomy): Eukaryota > Metazoa > Chordata > Actinopteri > Myctophiformes > Myctophidae > Benthosema > Benthosema pterotum. The sequence continues at coordinate 25,498,612 of CM076974.1, read as the reverse complement.
AGAAGCTTTGTTTGAGAATAAATGTAGAAGTGTCCATAAAAATGCCATAATCAAAATTAAATGTGCCTTTGCACAACATACACTGTCCTGAACTGAGCTGAGTACTTTGTAACTACACAAAGTTTCTGTACTATTATTTAGTATCATCACTTTATTAAGTTTAATAAAGAATTTGAGACACCAATTACTTCCGTCAATTTAAACTTATTTTGCAGACGTTTGGAGTTGTTAGGTCTTTATGTGCAAGGGTCCAATACTTTCACCATGACTGTTTGTCATGTAGTTACACATAATAGCTGCACAATGGAGTGGATACACTGCTCAAAAAGGGGAAATAACAAGTGTGTGTCAATAATCCCGCACCCGCACTCCCCAGTGTCTAGCAAAACATTCACACTACTCCAATGTAATAGCTGCCAAAGTCAGCCAATTCAAACAATTTTTCAATATTTTCAAAACGAGGCATGTTATGCCCAAGGGCAATCATTCCCATTGCCCCCATATGCAGTGTGCACACAGTCTGTCTATGTGCGTGTGTGTATTTATCCTTCGTGTATCTCTAAAATTGCCCAACTGATCGACTTCAAACTTGGGACACGCTCGGCCTCCAGTGATCAGACTTCGCTGCTTTCTTTGTTCTCCTTCCTCAGATTCTGCGGGGAGTGTCTGCAGCCATGTCTTCAGGTGACCTCTCCTCTTTGTCCTCTCTGTCGAGTGCCCTTCGACCCCAAGAAGGTAGACAGGTCATCCAGTATCGAAAAACAGCTGACCTCACACAAAGCCCCCTGTCGGGGATGTAGCAAAAAGGTATTTATTTTACATACACATAATTCATACAGTACTACATTATCAACTTAGGCATTCTTTGTCCTAATGTGTGACATAAGAATTTTAATCTCTTGAGTTGTGGACCATCTCTAGCTCACTTCTGTCCCTTAATTCTGGTTTCTGTTTTGTTTTCTTAGGTCGCTCTGGTGAAGATGAGGTCTCACATTGCTTCCTGTTCTAAGGTTCAGGAGCAGATGGCCAACTGCCCAAAGTTTGTTCCTGTCGTACCCACATCACAACCCATCCCTAGGTACCTCTCAGAATAACATACCTCCTCCCACCCCCCCACATATGAACTGTATGTTGATTTTGGAATATGATTTGATAGAATATTAGCAGTGGATCATGCAATTAGAAAGTAGAAATGCTCTATTAGCAATTAAAATCTTATTATTAACTATGATGTTTTTGCCTCTGCAGCAATATCCCAAACCGGTCAACATTTGCTTGCCCATTCTGTGGGTCCAGAAACTTGGACCAGCAGGAGTTGGTGAAACACTGTATGGACAACCACCGTAATGATGCTAATAAAGTGGTAAGACTATTGCTGATGACATGATAAATTACAAGGTACAGCTAACGGTATTTATTTACCATTACATTTACAATTTACAATTACAATTACGAGGTACAGCTACCGGTATTTATTTAAGTAAGATTGAATGGAGCAAGTCACTAAGATTTTGCTTTCACAACCCAACGCTACATAGGTTAACTAATTTTCCAGTGCTCCTGTTTTGGACCGCTTGTAGTGGAAGTTATGCTGCTTTTTTGCATAGCGCCATCAACACGTTACATGAGCAGAGCCAGCTGGAACAGATTGTGAACAAACATCATTTAATTGGTTCAGGACTATAAAAGAGCGCATATCACATTTTTATTCCTAATCACCTGCTCTTTGATTTTCACGGGATGCAGACAGTACATGATTTTATTTCAGGATCTAAACGGCAGCAGTCGGATTTATTTTCTGTCTCGGAGGTCTCGCGAGATTTGGCTGCCAGACAGGAAACACACAGACAGTCCTGCGATATTTGGCGTGTTCAGAAACATAGTTTTCATTTTTAGATGCCTCTATAAAATGACACATAAAGTATACACATCAGGGGTGTAGTGGAGGGGCGACACAGTCCTTCTCTCACATCCAACAAAATATGTACTGTATTCTGACATGTCATTTATTTTTAGAAATAACCAGTGAAGTTTTTACTGCAAGTTTTACAAAATGCTAAAAAGCCAAGCAGTTGTTTCCAGCAGGTTTATTTTTTTCTGCCTATTTTGTTTTTGAGAGTCAGTTAAAATTCTGATCACTTGTTCAGAATTTATGCAGTAGAATAGCATTTCGGGCTTTCGACCAACCAGCATTTAGCATTAAGGCTCTGCTCTGGCTTTGTCCTGTTTTTGTAGATTTGGTAATGGTAAATCTTGCTCTTTGTTATATTGGTTACATTATTTTTGGTTATTTGTATGTATTAGTAGTAAGTTCGGTTGTAGTGGTTACACCATTAGGTAGGTTAGCAGGTTACATCAGAGAACCAAATAGGTTTTTATACTTTAAAGTTAGTTAGGAGAACCTGGGAAGAACAGAATATGACACTCTATTAATACACAATAATACAACAACAAATATTACAATTCATATAATAATACAATGTGTCTCTCTGGCCTTCTTCCTTATGTTGATGTTTACATTGTTGATCTTGTTGTGAATCTAATATTTTCGAGTTGTGCAAAGCTCTGTAACACCTCTGTTTATTCAGAACCTCCCCAAAGGGGTGACTTAAAGTTTCTCTTACATTGGTTTACTATAGTCCTGCGCACAGTGCGCAGTGATGTCACCGACCCTGTTCCAGAAACGGATTCCCCATTCATTTTTCTCATAGACTTTTCGAAAATAATTCATATAAAGATACACACACACACGCCGCGGACAAAGCCAACTCGGGTCGTGACGAATCATGATGGCACACACAAACTTGGGACAGTCAAATAATTTCTAAGATGAAAAAACTAAACAAAAAGTTTTATATCATGCCGTTTTCTACTTCTTGCTAATTATATATTATATGATGATATTGTGTTTGTTGTCATGATTTGTCACAACCCGAGTTGGCTTTGGCCGCGGCGCAATCGTGTTTTTATTAACCATTTTCGAAAAGTCTGAGGAAAATGAATGAGGAACAGGGTTGGTGACGTCACTGCACAGGTCTATAAAGGCCAGAACAGTTCTCATTGGTTATCTAACCAGGAAATGTTTTAAGAAGGAAGGACCTAGGGAGTGTGGTTGATTTGCCATGTGCTGGTGAGCACATGGTAATTAACTTTCTGTTGCAAGTTTGCCAAAGTTGGCTTGTCTTCTTATCTCATCCCAAATCTCGTCTTTATGGCCTATAGGAATATGCTGCAAGTAGGACACAGTAACATCGCACTAATATCAGAGCTTACAACTCTGGCTACAAACTCTTGTCAGTATTAGAGAGGGCTGAATATGTGCAGCTTATGTTATAGCATACAACTGGGTAAATATTTTTTCTCAAACTGAGCTTGACACTTGCGTTCTTGCTTCTTAGTTCTTCTCATCGTCTTATTTATATGTATAGAACACTATTTTTTTTTCTTTAGACAGATTTTATGTGTACATGCTATCCTGGTTGATATGTAGGAATTGTTTTCAATTTATGCAATCGAATGTATTATTTCAATGTGTCTAATTTTTAACTACCTAAATGTAACTGCAGTTTCTATGTTCTAAAACGATTCACCAACCGTGTGTGTGTGCTTGTGCGTTGCCAGGTATGTCCTGTGTGCTCAGCGATGCCATGGGGAGACCCCAGCTATAAGAGTTCCAACTTCCTCCAGCACCTCCTCCACAGACATAAGTTCTCATATGACACCTTTGTGGTGAGTGGAGGGTCTTTGTAGTGTGTACAGTATGCATGTACAGTGTGCAAGGTACCGCCTTGTGAAACAATTAGAAGATTGTATTTGTAAGTTATATCTGCCCTGTGAATTTTCTGTTTATGAAGCCTAAAAGGCACACAGAAATTTACATTTGCAATGTGTACTGAATTCTGTCTTAGCTCGATCCCATTTTCTTCTCTTTTGCAAGCTTAGTGATTAAATGGAAAAATAACGTACGGGTGAAATGTAAATGTGTATGGAATTCCCTGCATGTGTTTATGGTTGTCTAATATTATGCATGTGGTGTGGCTTTTATGTCAACAGGACTATAATATTGATGAGGAAGCAGCCCTGCAGGCAGCCCTGGCACTTTCCCTGGCTGAAAACTGACAGTATCGTCAGCCCTTCCTACTGCACATCTTCCGGCCATCATACTAGTACTCTTCCCTGCTCACCGCCATCTTTGTTACCCTTGTGACACTTACTGTAAGGCTTTCATTAATGTCCCCAACCATTTCCTACTGACAAACACCCAGCGTTGACTCTGCCCTGTCCTGATGTCATTCATATAGAGCAGTGGTTCTCAAACTTTTTTTTATTTTAAGGATCCCCGGTTTGGTATGCATTAGGACTCCATAGTGTGTAGCAGTATGCTATGGATTATGAACCTTCTGGTCTCTATGGGAGTATTGAAGTCCATCTTTTTATTAAGATATTATTTTGGATTTTATGCCTTTATTTTGATAGGATAGTAGACTGAGAGGAGATAGGGATAGAGCGATGTGGAGTGACATCCAGGAAAGGTCATCGGGATTGGGATTTGAACCTTTGGCACACTGTCAGGCTCAATTAGCAGACACCCTTCCTGGGCGAGTACCGAAGTTCTGACGTCATTCGTTCATCCCGGTGGGATAGAAATATTTTTTTCCGAATTTCTTCTTGTTATCGTCTTATTAGAAACGTGGCCCAAAAAATATGCTGGCGGTATCGTCAGGCCTCTATATCGTTTATAATAGTTAATAACTCATATTTGATGGTCCGTTTCTGAAAAAAAAAAGTGAATTATCCAGTGGCAGTAACATTAGCACTTTCTGGCTGTCATTTGATACTCCGTATCCATATGAGTCAAACCTTCGTGCTCATTTCATTCTTTTTGGAAAAAACTATTTATCTCATGTGATATTCAACAAGTCAACATGGTGGGAAAAGACCCAGGTGGGATCCGTCAGACTTCGGTGCTCTAATAATGTTAAAGACATACATGTAGCTGTGTGTGTTTTTGTTTCAAAAAACAGTTTGGTTTATATGAAAGTTTGCTGGCAAGGCCAATATGGCTTTACGTTGGTCCTAAGATGTAAAAAAGGGGAGCATATCTTATCTTTCGTCTTTCATAGTTATTTCCTTAGTAATGTTGCTGTTTGCAACTACTGTATATAAGACATATTTTAACTATTTTGAAAAAGGTTCAGAAATGTTTCTCTGAGCAGGAAAATGTGACTCCCCCATCACTGTGCAAGAGAGCTCTTAACACAGAACAACATTGTTTCTGTGTTAAGAATTAGGATTTAGGTCATGAATTGACATGTTCATACAATTAAGAAATACATTTAATTGTTTATGGACATTACCATTACCTTCTCTTTACTGTGACTTGTCTTGACCTGAACTATATGTGGGTGTTACGGTTACCTACATTCTTTCTTGGATGGCACCGGTGGACACTTCAGAAGGCACAAGCTTTTTTCCCCTTTTTTCATTTTGTATAGCCTCCGTCACTCAGCCCCGACTGTTGTTGTTCTTTGGGGGGGTGAAGACTACCGTTCAAATGTCCTCTCATACACATGAAGTCGCCTGCTGCGTCTTTTCACAGAGAGGAGATAATATGTGGAGGAACGTTTTATCACTTAGTTCTGCTCCGTGCTGAACAGGCTTCTGACCTGCAGGAGTCACTAATGCTACGGCAGAGATCACCTTCTTCTGGCGAATTTCCAAGCAGCCAATTCTGTTCATTGGAGTGCTGGAATCGAGGATACGCAGAAAAAGTTGGGGACCAGAAGGTGTGAACAAAGAACAGATGGACTTGATATCCACATCAGCTGCCATTACATTAACAGTAATGGTTTATAATACCAAAACCAACACCACTACACATAGTAGCCTATCAACCAGTAATAGACAATAACATGTCACCCACACAAAGAATAGCAGCCTCTTTTTTATGCTTGTCAGTATGTGCACTTACCGATTTATTTTCTACAAGACTTCACTAGATATTAGATTAAAACTTAAAACATTTCTGGGTTGAGTTTTAACCTCCACTCTACTGCTTCCTCAGCTCCTACTACAAGAACTATTTTTATGATGCATCTGTCAAGATAAAAGAAAATATTATATTTCTATTTTTGGAGGAAAAAAAGTTTTCCATATTGTGCACAGATAGTGCACAAATAGTTCTGGTGCGTTTATGTGTGCGTTTCTTTGTGTGTGTACATTTTAGGTACTGTTAAAACCTGCTATATGCACTGGTAAAGGTGGTCTAAAAGATGTCTTGTACACTAGTATAACTTGGTATGACCACTAGAGGGTAATGCTGTCTAAGAAATGTAGCGCATACAGAGCATGTTCCATAATAAATCCGTCAGTGACATCAACAAAATGGTCCAGAGTGACTTCATTGATGTGGCTTATTAGACGTGTCATGAACAATTACACTCAACAAAAATATAATTGCAACACTTTTGTTTTTGCTCCCATTTTTCATGAGATGGACTTAAAGATCTAAAATTCATTCCAGACATACAATATTACCATTTCTCTCAAACATTGTTCACAAACCTCTCTAAATGTGTGATAGTGAGCACTTCTGCTTTGCTGAGATAATCCATCCCACCTCACAGGTGTGCCACATAAAGATGCAGATGTGACATCATGGTTAGTGCACAGGTGTGCCTTAGACTGTCTTTTTGCTTTATTGGGGGTCTGGGGGACTCCCAACCAGTCAGTATAATATATCATGCAGTGCAACACAACGCAATACAGGAAAGAGTGTGCGGCCAAGTCTTCAGACTTTTTCAGCTATCCAAAATCAAACAATCAAAACGTACACCGATCCCATCGTGTACTCACAGCCTTAGAGAGATAGTTATAGCGATATCTTAAAGCAGAATCCAAAACCAAAACACATTGGGCATCAATCTGCCTTAGTTGATTCCTGTGACATGTCCTTGACTTTTGTCACAGATGCCTCCTTTTCTACTTTTCACTCACTCCACCCAATGCAGTTTGCATTGCAGCAGGTTATCTTTATTCTAATGTGGGTATAGTAGCTCCAAACTTATTTTTTTCACACTTCACATCAAACCACACATTACAAGATAATTGTACCACTATATGATTTTTAAAAACTCTGGCATCCCTGCGACAGGAGTTTCAACCTGAGTGATTGAAGAGGAGTGTGGCACAAAGGAGGGGAGGAGAGGAGGAGGAATAGATTACCTCTGGGATTACAAGGAGTGTGTCCCAGTGACGTAAAACTCAAGTGTGAGTATCAGTACACTATTAAAATGTGATGTGTGAAAAAAATACGTATGGAGTTACAAAAATACACACATTAGAATAAAGAAACCTGCGCCAATGCAAACTGCATTGGAGGGAGGAGGACCTCATGGTGAAATGTAGAAAAGGGGGCATCTGTGACAAAAATCAAGGACATTATGTATCATGTCACAGGAATCAAGGGTAGATTGATGCTGTGCGTTTTGGTGTGGAATTCTCCTTTAATTACCTCACCAAACCTAAACTGGCCAATTGGAGTACTTTGATGGATGGCCGATGCTTGTTCGGTTCGCGAAAGTAAATATGAAAATGTATTTCAACTAGACCAGCACTTGGTTGAGTGCAAACTTGCGTGAGCGGAGCGAGCTAATACTCATGACATTGGCTGGTATTCTCAAATGCTATGGTGTAGCCAGGTATGGTGTAAGACTTCTCATTTGCTGCATGGCAGCAAATCAGGTCTGGGGCCGTGCTCATTGGCTGCATGGTAGCAAATCACGTCTGGGGCCTTGTGTGTAGGCCAAAAGCCTGTACCACCAGACCTGCACCTGGGCTTACCAAATAATTACTCATAATAATTAAAACAGCCACCAAGACCTTCAACTCATGATGAACAAAGTAGGGGAGTACAGTAACATTTTTAATTTGGTGGTTAGGTGATTTCTGGACCTTTTGAATTGCAGGTTTGAATTATTCTGGGTAAATATTTCGTAAGCCCAGGCCCAGGTCTGGTGGTACAGGCTTTTGGCCTACTACAAGGCCCCAGACCTGATTTGCTGTCATGCAGCCAATGAGAAGACTTACACCATACCTGGCTACACAATAGCGTTCGAGAATACCAGCCATTAGCTATAAAGGTCTCTTACTTACGTCACCACCTAAACCAACCAATCGGAGTACAATGAGGGGTGACCGACTGCCGACCACCCTGTTCCGCTCACGCAAGTAAATACATTTTATATGTATTTTACAATATTGCCCATCTCTGACAGGAGCAGCTGAGATTCAAACCGCTGACCTACAGATCATTGGAGCCACAGTCATCCCACATTGAAACGCACACTTAGGACGTCATCATGTGGTAGATGAGGACACACGAACACTTATGATAGGGAAAAAGCGGCAGGGGAGTTGTGGCTCGATCTGGCGAGGTTGGAAATGTTAACCTATTGCACCTGTCCCTTGCCCTATGCTGTTTTTCCAAGTAATGACATAGCCTCTCTCCATCTCTATCTGTCCCTCCACTGTAACTCTGTTATCGCCTGCTTCTCACCTGCTCTATATCTGTCTCTATACCACTTGAATCCTCTCTCACTCCATCTCTACGCCTCTGCCTCTCACAATCCAAAGCCTTATTCTCCTGCTTTAGCACACTGTACTCATTTTCCTCCGTACCACATTTACACATTTCACTAGAAAAATGGGGAAAAGTTGAGTTTCGACCTCTAGCCCATGGACAATTACATTGTCCATGGGCTAGAGGTCAACTATTTTTACTAAAGTTCCAAACCATTACTAACCATAGCAATCGTAGAATGCAGCTGTATTGTCTTTTCTATGTCTATAGGGTTACTGTATAACATCCATCATAATGTCTATATATAGAGTGATTAATTCCACATGTTTTCTCTGAGTTCCTTAAGTACTGACATTGGAAAAAGTTATTTTGGACCGAAAGTCCATTTCTACATTCCATTTGAGAACGATTAACAGTTAACACTGACGATATTACGATTTTGTCTACAGGGAAAATGTAGTATGGAAAGCCTTATTGGATCATTATGGTTTTCATTAAAAAGTTCCCCCTCTACTTTCTCCACTAGTATTCCCTATACTCCCTTTCTCTGTTCAACAAAGTAATCCGACAACCAGTTAGTTAGTCCATGAGCCAGACATCCAAAACTTGAATGTTAATCATGTGCAAAATCATACCTATATGCCTATATTCAATTGTTATCACCATGAATCTTACCCAGTTGATTACTTACACAAATTGCACTCTTAAATATGCAAATTAGATATTATATAGAGAAATATGCCAAAAATGTCAAATATGAAAAGGCTACTCCTGTGAAAGGGATAATATAACAATTTACTTATATTTGCTCCTATAAACAATTTAATATAGGTATTTCTTTTTCATAATTAACTTAACCTAATTTTGTAGGTCTGGCTTATGGACTAAAAACTGGTTCTGAACTGAACCAGTTCCCAGTGAGTGTAATGGCAATGGCATTTATATAAATGCCCTGGCCATCGGCACCTGGCATGGTATTTGAGCACTTGTTTCCAAGACATTTGAAACTGTGTGTGCGTGTGTGCTTGTGTGTGTGTGTGTGTGCGCGCGCGCGCGCGCGTGTGTGTGTGTGTGTGTGTGTGTGTGTGTGTGTGTGTGTGTGTGTGTGTGTGTGTGTGTGCGCGCGTGCGCGTGTCTGTGTGTGTGTGTGTGTGTGTGTGTGTGTGTGTGTGTGCTTGTGCTTGTGCGTGAAAGGTTGAGGAGCTACCAGAATAGCTCCTTTGCTTACTGTCTGATAGCATCCGTTATTGGCTGCTCTAATAATAGCTTGCATGTCTTGACACAAGCTAAATACAGCTAGCAGTGGCTTGTATTACTGAGGCATTAGGCAATGGAGAACCACCCTGAGGCCCATTATAACAGCTTTCTGTGTATTTATAGGTCGGTAGAGGTTTAGAATAGAAACTGTCTATCCTGAAAATGAACCTGGCTGACTGATAGGGAATATTTAGCCCATGCATGTTCCATGTACAGTAATAGAATGCAACATTACATTCCATTACATCACTGCATGGTCCCTTTGATAGGCAAACAACAGGTGGCTGTAGCTACAGGTGTAATGTGGAAAATGTTTCAGCATGGCATGTCTGCTGTCAGCTATAAAAAAAAACAACATTTTTTCAAAAACGAAAAGTTATATACTGTACTATAGTATAGTGTGTCATCTGAGACCGTGGGCTATGTAGCCTTTCATTTTTCATAGATTTAGTCATTTTTCGAGAATCTTCCAAAACGTCGTCCGAGAGCATGGACTTTGGGTTTTTCTCGATTTCTTCATTTTTCAAAAATCCTCAAAAATATAACAAACAAAACGGAATGCTATAGTGTGTCATCTGAGACCTACTACTGTATATCCTGCTTTTTCCCCCCAATTAGGTTATTTTTTCGGAAATCCTTAAACAAGGAAAAACAACATACTATAGAATGTTTGTTTTTCCTCGATTTTTTAAAATCCGCCCAAAAACGATGAAAAATGGCATACTATAGTATGTTGTCCAAGACCATATACGAATGACGAAACCTGACTAAACGACTGACTATAGTAGCTGTTTTTCATCATTTTTGAGGATTTTAGAAAAATGACGAAATTGAAAAAAAAGAAAAAGAAAGACAGTATAGCATGTTGTTTTTTGCCGATTTTCCAAAAATGATGAAACCTGAGAAATGGCTATGGCATGGTTTTGGACAACATGCTATACCTAGTATGCTGTTTTTCATAATTTTTAAGGATTTTCAAAAAATGTCGAAAGAGAAATTTTGACATACTATAGTATGTCGAAAATCAACGTTTTCGAGGATTTTCGAAAAATGACGAAATCGAAGAAAAACGACAGGCTATAGTACATGTTCTCGGACAACATGCTATAGAGCTGGGCAGTCCCGCCCTTTCATGAGGTCGCCCATGTTACAGAACTGGAACTGGAATTTATTTTCCTCATAGACTAACGAAAATGGTTAAAAAGATGATTACGTTGCAGACAAAGCCAACTTGAGTTGTGACAAATCATGACAACCACCACAATATTACCATGCAATATCTAATTAGCAAGAAGTAGAAAACGGGAAGATACAACACTTTTGTTTCGTTTTTCATCTTAGAAATTATTTGATTGTCCCAAAACATTTTGTGTGTTATCATGATTTGTCACAACCCGAGTTGGTTTTGTCCGCGGTGTAATTGTCTTTTATGAATCTTTTTCGAAAAGTCTAGTAGGTACAATGAATGGGGAATCCATTTCTGGAACAGGGGCCACGTCACGAGGGGGGTGGGACCGCTCAGCTCTATAGTATGCTGTTTTTCAACGTTTTTGAGAATTTTCGAAAAACTACGAAATCGAAGAAAAACAACAGGCTACAGTACATGGTCTCAGGCAACATGCTATAGTATGCCGTTTTTCATAATTTTTGAGGATTTTCGAAAAATGTTGAAATCGAAAAAAAAAAATGCTATAGAATTGGACCCAAAAGCCTTGAATGAAACGGTATTAATTTAAACGGGAACATTACCCATTGCTGACTGAGGAAGTAGTTTCTTGCATGCCAAATGCCAAGTACTTTTCTGTGCTAGATGCAAATAGAGGCTTTTGGCAAATCAAACTGGACGAGGAAAGCTCAAAGTTCTGAAGCTTTAACACCCCAATGGGGAGATACAGGTTCCTGCAGTTACTGTTTGGAATCTCTTCGGCACCAGAGGTGTTCTAGAGGGCCATAGCTCAGATGATTGTAGGTCTGGAAGGTGTTGTAAATGTTATTGATGACTTGCTTGTCTGGGGAGACTCTATAGAAGAGCATGATCACAGGCTCAGGTTGTTACTGCAAAAAACGAAGGAGAGCAACTTAAGAGAGTATTCCACACCAAAATTTGCCAAAGATCGCAGGATCTACTGAATGTGAAGGAGAGTACTATAGTAGTGCACTGCCATACTGTGTTGTATGGCTCAGTGTGTCAGTTTGCCACACACTTCACATTCAATAGATCCTGTGATGTTTTGTGGGTCAAAAAGAAAAAAGAAAGCAGAAAATGAAAAGAAAGCAGAATGAATGAAAACAAAACAGAAAATGAAAAGAGAGCAGAATGAATGAAAACAACGCTCATCTTTAACTTTCTCTATCAACCTAAAACATGAACTTACTAAAGTTGTCTTTCTAAGGTATAATACACCCCATTACTGTCTTGATACAACCAAGGACCCAGGTGTACCTTTTTTATTTTAAAGAAAAGGTTAAAATGCAGTATGTGCAAATATTTAAGTTAGTGGACAGTGGGAGACACGGGTAAAATAAACGCATCAATGGGTCACCACTCACCACCCCTCCCCATATTTGGCCCAGGTGTAGTATAGGTTAAGGAAGAAGCTTTCACAAGTGTTGTATGGACTCTGTCATGGAAAGCCATGGCTTGCTTTGTCTTGTACTGGGAAAGTATGTCTAGTGGAAGCCCCCGTTCGTCTCTGTCGTGAAAACCGCTCTATTCTGTGTGTTGAATGCCAAGTGGCTCAGTCTGTGCAGCGCCATTCATACACCTGTTTTGTTGGGGTATGCTGATTGACATACAGGTCACGCCCCCCCCCCCCTCCCCACACACACACACACACACACACACACACACACACACACACACACACACACACACACACACACACGCATGTGCACACCCACTCACACTTGCACCTGACCCTCTGCACTACATGTTATCATAATTCCCTAATACACAAACATTGCTTTTGTGGTCAGAATAATTTCACTCTTCTACTTTGCTTATTTCAACAGGAAATGTAGTTATTCCTGATCCTGAGGCATTCCATAATAAACTTCTACTAGTACTACTATTACCAATTATACTAATTAATAATTATATTAATAATAAAAATCAAAACATTGAGCCCTATACCAGAGTGTATTTTGAATATGGGTAGGCTATTATTTTAACCACAAGAATGTGAAATGGCCAAAATGGCCAATGTCATCTGTTTAAATAATGCTTTTAAGTTTCAATTCAAGGCAATAAAAAGTGCCCCGTGGCTATTCTCAGGGCCACAGACTGACCGGCAGCAGGCTTGTGGCAGCAGGCTTCCTACAAGCTGCTGCTATTTATTCACAGGTTGTCTCGCACCACCGGCACTCACCACCAGTGTGACAACAGCAGTGTGTGAACTGGATTCAGAGTAAAGCCAGAGGAGTGGATGTGTGAAGCGTACAGTGTGACCTGGAGGCTGAGTGTGAACCACAGGCTGTGGACTCAACGTTGACCTTAAGATGCCTCGATCTTTCTTAGTGAAGAAACTTCAAAGTGCCAAGAAACCTAACTACAGTAGACTGGACTTCCAAACAGAATGTAAGTTTAATCTGACGAACAATATACTTAGAGATTGCTCTACGCCATTACTATAATTAATGTTGCTTGGAAACATTTTGTTTCGTCTGTTTCGTCAAAGTTCAGTTCAAATTAACATTTTTACTTTCTTTGACTATAACTTGGAGTTTTTGTGTTTGTGCTAATACAGTTCATCACACACACACACACACACACACACACACACACACACACACACACACACACACACACACACACACACACACACACACACACACACACACACACACACACACACACACATATATATATATACTGTATATATATACCTGTATATCCTTCTTCTGATTTACAGTGTTAGGAATCTGAAAAGATAATGTGTTTTGGAGTGAAACGATACTGTGCTCTGGCCCACAACAACATGTGGGTTTGTGTTTAGCAGGTGCAAAATCCACCCCACAAAAGGCTCTGCATTGTCCTGAGGTCCTTGAGGGACGTGAAGGGTCCCATTAAGCTCCACTCAAGAGCCTTCCAGGCCCCTTTTACCACTAAATCCCTCCTTCAGACTGTGGATTTTGTTTTTCCATACCCCCCCAACCACCCACCGCAGCTCCTCTGTACAGAAAACCTGTCATGATTACCATCAGAAAAGTACTGGTTTCACACAGGGAAGAAAGAGAGAGGGAAGGGGAGGGTGTGTGGGGGTCAATTTGATAAAAAAAAAAAAGAAGAATATCAAATATATGTTTCTCTCTAGTAGTGTTTTTTTTTTCTGTTTAGTGTTTGTCTAATATAATCTGATACAATGTTATTTGTACCGGGACTATCATGTGTTTTCTTGATCCTACAGGTATTCTTTCCAGTCCATATGAAGAATTGCCACTTCGGAATGATATCCATCATACTCCCTCGAGGGGAGTGCAGTCTCCATGGCCTCTTTCTTCCTCCTCTTCTTCCTCCTCCTGTTCTCCTCCTTCCCTCAAAATGGACAGAGCTGGCCAGAGGAGGATAGAGAGGCGCCGGCCACATTCTCCAAGTTCCAGTTCTTTCCTTGCAACAGGCCTGCCCCACAGCTCTGTCCTGGGGCGCCACGCAATGCCAGAGCATTACTCCGGAGCGCTGACGGACCCCTACGCTCGAGCATCTTCAGAATGCTTCAGAAGAACACCCAAAGTTCTGTCAGACGTCTGCAGAACGCAGGAGTCACACTTAACCCACAACTTAGACGAACTCTTCTACGGCCAGGACCACAGGACGCCAGACGAGAGGGACAGAGAAATAACTCAGCTCCCTTCCACCATTCCTCCATCCATTCTTCCGTCCTTCCCTCTTCTGGCCCTCATTCCTAACCCCGGCGCTGGCTGTGGCATTAGCGCAGATGGATTTGAGTGTTTTGACTGTCATAAAGGCTACTCCGGCGTCTGCTCAGGCCTGGCCAAGCACCGGCACTTCCACCGTGCTTGGCAGAGTCACAAGTATTTCAGCTGTAAGTACTGTGAGAAGGAATACGCCAGTCTTGGAGCCCTGAAGATGCATATAAGGACACATACTCTACCGTGCATCTGTAAGCTGTGCGGCAAAGCCTTCTCAAGGCCCTGGCTGCTGCAGGGCCATATTCGCACACACACAGGTAGGTGAGTGACACATACACACTTAGCTTGCTGGTCTAAACCTAACCTCCGCAATAACCACTCAGGGAGCAGGGATAGATTCAAGTGAAAAGCCATCTCAGGGTTGAAACTGTTTAAAAACGTCAACCACACATATCTAACCCTAATCCCCCCCCCCACCCAAACACACACACACACACACACACACACACACACACACACACACACACACACACACACACACACACACACACACACACACACACACTCTCTCTCTCTCTCTCTCTCTCTCTCTCTCTCTCTCTCTCTCTCTCTCTCTCACTCCCTCGCTCTGAAGGCAAAGTAACTCTACATAAAAAGCTATAGGCTATGATGAATGTTAAGCCACAACTGCATCTACTCTTGCAATGTATTTTCACTACAAATTTGACATTTGCATTTAATATATCTGCCTATAGAACAACTAAACTGATTGTACATTAAATTACAGTTTTGAATACTCGGGACAGTTAAATTAATACTTGGGACTTTAATGTGTTATTCCTGAAAATTCCATTTCAGGGTTAGCTTGATCTCTGTAGTGAAGCAACCTTCACCTTCATGTTGTTGCCATATTGCTGTTGTTCTTTGACGGTTATATCATTGTTAGCAGCATTTTGTGTTTGCCCTTCTCTAGGAGAGAAGCCCTTTTCCTGTCCGCACTGCAGCCGTGCCTTTGCTGACCGCTCCAACCTGCGAGCTCACCTTCAGACCCACACAGACATTAAGAAGTACCAGTGTACCAGCTGCTCCAAGACATTCTCAAGAATATCACTGTTAGTCAAGCATCAAGAGGCTGGCTGCTGCCTGCTCCCCTAACAAAACTATTCACAGTGCCAAACATACACTCCAAAAAGAACTAGGTAGAGTATGTTATGCCAAGTAAAAACTTCTGTAGGAGATCACTGACTGCTTTTTCTATTTATTCATACCATTGCACCATGATGTTATGACATAATACCGGTCCACAAAACTACACTTACTCTATTAGATCCCCGAACTGAAGGAAAAAACACAATTCAGTGTGATCAAGAATTGTCTTCCTTCAGATCTGCTATATGGGTATTATTTTTTATAACAATCTTGGCTTGTTAGGTGAAATTATATTTGTACATTATGGGAAACATGACACCATCTTAGCTTGTAAGAATTTTTCTACTTTTCTCTATGTTTCACACAACTGAAAAATATTTCTGAGATTAAAGACAGTGGAGCCAAAGTTGTTAATTTTTTGTATTATGTATTATTTGTTTTGAATTGAAATTGTGTTGTTGGGCAGATTGGATTTAATAAACACCACATTCCTTTTTTCACTGACAAAACTGAAGTATATACTTACTTTGAATGACAAAACTAACTCCAAGTTTTTTTTTTAATACTGAACAAATGCTTTGAACAAATTGACAATGGTTGTGCAATGTTTTTTTTTTCACTGAAGTAACAGGGCATTATTAAAAGCCTATAGCCCATAGAATATCCCAATCAATCAATCTCTAGCCATGTCAAAAACCTTGATATACAATAGTTACAGACTCAGATCTGAAATTATACAGCCACAATCACAAAAGCCTACATCGTGCACAAAACACCACATCTATTGTATGTACAATGTACTTTTTTGGTTGCAAATACACACACATGCACAGCTGCACACGTGCAAACACACACAAACATGCACAAACCGGTAACTACTGTTTTGCACACACAAAGCAGTAGTTGCTTGTTCCTGGGAGCCAGGAAACTGGTTAGTGAGTAATGTTGTGGGAATGTATTAATATACTGTATATTCTATGATTAAGCTATACTAGGAATATAGGAAACCTTATGATGATGTGAAATGTGATTATCACCAGTGCTACAAAGCTTTGCATGTACACATCACCTGTGCTTGTTACCTCTTGTACAACTACTCAATAATTTGGTAATCGTATTTGCAGTATCGATTGTAACAGTATATTTCAATGCAAATTGAAATATGGATGTACGTGATAAAATAAATCACCCAGAATTCATATAGAGTAACTTCAAAGGAGCATTATGTTTTACACCTTCATTTACACTACAACACAAATATTTCTGATGTTATTTTATATAAAAAACGGGAAGTGGAGTCTGTAGCCATCGTTTTAGAAGAGCTGGTCTAAATAGAAAGGCTGCTGTTTCCTGGTAGTAACACTAAGTAAGTAGCGATGGAAACATTCCTATTGGATCTAGCAGCTCATTGGCAGGTGGAGACAGCAGCCGCATGCCACTATGGTGCCATGCCAAGAGTCGTGTGTGTGTGTGTGTGTGTGTGTGTGTGTGTGTGTGTGTGTGTGTGTGTGTGTGTGTGTGCGTGTGCGTGCGTGCGTGCGTGTGCGTGTGTGTGTGTGCGTGCGTGTGTGTGTGTGTGTGTGCGCGTGTGTGTGTGTGTGTGTGTGCATGTGCATGTGCGCACGCGCAGTAGTGTGCGTGTGCATGTAGGATCTTTCCAGTTGCTCAGCACTATTGGAACAGCTGAGTGGAGCTCTTCAGATAAGACAGCTACAACACAGATACATGGACGCATGCAAACGCACACACGCGCGCGCGCGCGCACACACACACACACACACACACACACACACACACACACACACACACACACACACACACACACACACACACACACACACACCCAAGCAGGCATGGGTTTCCCCTCAAAACAAAGGCATCACAAACTTCCAATATATATTCCAATTTTCCTCATTTAATCACACTTTGTGTAATCACCGACTGTGTGAACATGTTAAAATGTTATTATTGTAAAATGTGAAGATTATGGAAGGTATACAACTGAAACTTGAAATCCCATCAGTTCCACAGCAATGAAAACGGTTCGAAATAACCAGGAAGTACTTAAAATAAAATAAAAAAATAATGATGATTGTCACAACAGCACAATTTAAATTGGGTTGACTGATTCCAACTCGGCTAGGGAAACCCTGGTGTCACACAAGCACACGCATGTGTGCGTGCGTGTGTGCGTATACATGTGCGCACACACACACACACACACACACACACACACACACACACACACACACACACACACACACACACACACACACACATGTGAGCGATGTTTTTCTTCAAAGGACTGCTAGTCATTGCTGGCACTCCTGGTATGGAGCAGGTTGGAGCCGGAGGGCTGTGTGACAGACCCTGATTCACATGTGGGTTAGAAGGAGGGGGAGTACCAGGCTGATGCTCACTTCAACTGAATGAAATGACCCATGCAGTACCTGTGCAATATCAAGCCCAATGGCCCACCACCCGTTTGTGACTGTGAACAAACTGAATGTATGGTTAGCATTAAGGAAAGCTGTAAAAATGAAACCAAATGGACCCTTGCTTGACCATCCTCTGTATCGCTTTTTTAACCTCATGCCATCTGGTCATCTGGCCGCCGATAGGGTGGTCTGTACAGTGTTCATGTATGATGGGATGGTACTGTCTACTGTGGGGACCTCATGCTTTCTGTATTGTCTTGGTGTATTGTGCTTTGTTCAGACTGTGAAGACAAATAACAATAAAGATTATTATTATTATTATTATTATTACCCTTATTATTATTATTATTATTACCCTTATTATTATTATGGGTCCATTTGGTTTCATTTTTACACTCTCAAGAGTTACATCTGGCTAACCAACTTAGCTGGGGACCACCTGGAACCCTCTCGGACCACTGGTGGCCCCCGGACCACTGGTTGAAAACCACTGTGCTAGGCCTATACTTTAGTTTAAAATAGAGAAGTCAAATTGGTTCAAAAATCATTAAATGAAGAGAGCGATGACACATGCACAAAACCAATGTGTGACACAATTTTGTGAGTAGCCTGAGTGAATATAGTCTATGACTATGTCTAATGTATGGTGACACATGGTAGACACATTCCTTTGCAGAGTCTACCAGGAGCTGCCTTGACCCACCCTTCACCTCTCCGGCAACTATATGCACGCATGCACACGTGCACGCACCCCTTAAATGAAGGAGTGGAGGACAGAGATGGGTATAACAAGTAATAAACAAAATAATATTACAGTACTATGACTTTTCTCTGTAGAAGTATACAGATTACGTCCTGTATTCTAAAATATGAAACTTTAATCTATATATTGTATTGTTCCATAATATTCTGTCTGATCATGTCTGTCTGTCTGCCAATCAACTCTTTGCTCAAGCTGTATGTAAAAGACAATGTCACACCTACAGTATATTGTTTGTGAAGAGAGCCTGCTGGGTAGTTTCCGTTTTTGGTGGGCATGCAGCGACAGACAAGAGAGTATTGCATTCTGCATTGTACATTTGTGTTTGTTATGTTAATCTGTAGGGCAGTTTCTAGGGTATAAGAAGAGACTTGGGAGAAGTAAAGGAGGTTGGTGGGAAGGAGACCATGACAAAGAGATGTGCTGAGGGATAGAATACAGGGAGGTGTAGGCCAAGCCTGATAGACAGAGAGATGTTGTGTGCTTGTTGCTGTTTGTCAAAACCCCCACCCACTCTTGGTGTTGAGTGGTTGTATTGGATAATTGCCTATCTCTTTGGTGGGCAGGGCCACTAACCAGCAGCACTTGGCAGGGAAAGCTTGACCAGGAGAGCTTGACCTGCATAGCAACAGTTGCTCAACTATTTGGACTAAATCCCATCCCAAAGGGTGTGGTTTTGAGAAGGGCTCATTCAACCTTTGAATTGGCCAAATGACACTTGTCCAGGTGCCTACTGAAATACCGCAACAAAGCGCACTCACTCGCCTATTAGTGTGCATTGCACACTTTGCATCCACATTTCCAAACTTGTGAATAGATTGTGATCTCTTGCGATTTGTTTTCTAAATTGCTGTAAACGTTTAAATTATTAAAATACAAAATAAATTACATTAATCTTTTACTTTCTCTAGTACCAACTTGTTGGGGAAAAGTTGCTCCTAAAAATAGTTAAACTACTAAATCTACGATTTTTATCCTTAACTTCACTAATCTCATTAGTGAAGTTCTCTGAGTGTTAAGATGGCACCATTTGTGTCTACTCATAGATAATGCATTATGCAAGGAAAGGTTGACAATGTGACAGTCTTTGTTAAGAAATAAAGGATGATTAGATGAAGTATTTTTGCCATATCACAATATTACACTATCAAAAAATACAGATGATTGATATCGATATATCTACAGTATATATTGCCCTGCCCTATACTCCCCACTTGCACTGAAAACTAATTTGGTAGAGAAACACGTCAAACTAGTGTCCCAGACTAGCAGTGTTGGGCAATATTACTTCACGTTTTGCACCTTGGTGTATTTTCTTGGCATTTTCTACAATGTTTATTATAACATGCAATGTAATATTAAATTAAAACAAGTTTAATTCTGAACTTAACTTGTGCTTCATTGTGGAGCAATGGAAAACTGTGTCTCACTTTACCCCAACGCATTTGTCTTACTTTACCTGACACCACAAGTAAACAAGACCTCTTTTATCAATCCAGGCTAATCTTCAGCTAGCAGCAATCACATGGATGTTTATGTTGGCACTAAATGTGTGTGAGATAAGTTTTTCTGAATCAATTTGTTTTGATGCAAGAGATTTCGTTGACAGCAAGAAAATGTACTTTTAATGCAAAAAAAAACAACAACATATTTTTGTGAAAGAATACGCTTATCCTTTCCTCCATGGCAAAAAAATATTGGTCACATGGCATAAATATGTTGTGGTCATGAGATATACTGTAGGTGTGTCTCAGTTTACCCGGTGTCTCACCTCGCTTTCCCCTACTACAGTCTTAATAATCCCCAGGAAGTTGTACTGGCCACAGAACCATTTTTTCAGACCTTCATTTTTAGGAAATACAGATTAGGGGAGCTTTTTATTGTGTCCACACTCCACACAACATCTCTAAGGTATATTAATGACATATTAAAACGTTGAAAATTGGTGGAGTTCCCCTTTAAAGGTAGGGGAAGTGATTTCACTTTTGTCAGATATCACCCAAAAAATATTTTTTTCTGTTAAAATGCTCTATTATAAGGTGTGGAAACCATATATGGAGTTTCCCCCTCCCCCACGTTAGCAGAAGAGCTAATAAAAGTTCCCCAGGTGGTGGCGAATTCTCCTCCAATCAGGATCGAGCAGCAGGCTCACATAGTGTAGCTACTGTTTGGCGCCCCTAGTGCACCAGGCTGGAACTACATGATGAATTTCAAATCACTGGAGTTCCCCTTTAAGCGTTACGTCCGGTTAGGTCTCTCTGACAGCTGTTTGACTGTGCTGTGCTCGTTGTGTCTTTGTTGTTTTTGTGATGATTGGGGATGATGATCTGGGATCAATTACTTCAGTCTAGGCTACTACTACAGTCTGTGTTGACGCTAAAAGTAAAGATAGTTGTGTTTGATCTATGTCGTGGTTCACCACTGATTGACAAACACATAATAATTAACATTAGTCTTAGACTAATAACAGAGTCTTTAGTTGTTACTCTACTTGACATGTTGCACACTGACGTGCCCTAAAACAGCTCTTATTTGCGCCGACCTCGTTGTAAACCATGTAGTCAGTTTGTCCGACTCCCAGGTTTGTCCCTCTTCGGGTTGCTGATCATTTTCTGACCCACAATGTCGCCACTCTGTGTATGGCTCTGGAACCCACGTGACGCAGTGGGCGGGGCTTATAGGGTTTAAAAGGAAGGCCGTGTGGCAGCAGGATCTGCTGTGACCATGGTGCTATTCAGGTATGTTTGTTTGGATGAAATGTTTGTTTGGGAAGCACACGGTTTTTATTTAACTTTAACGCTGTTGTTTAGTCTTGGTTGTTGATTGCAGTGTTTTTTTTCCCCCAACCAGTTTCATACCAGGGTCCATTATTTATTCAGCATTTTAAGACTATCTATGATTCCCATTCGCACGGGATTAGTATTACCCCAGGACCTCAGGTAATATGGAATAATCACCGAGGACGTCTGTGTTTTTAATCCCGTGCGAATCGACCATGTCTGTGATTTGGCCTGTAATTATTACAGGCCAAATTACCTACCATAATTCAGCCAACACCGGGGTCCAGGGGTAATACTTATCCCGTGCGAATCGACCACCTCGGTGATTTGGGGTGTAATGGAGTTTTTTTTTGTGTGTGTTTCGTATTACCTTTCGATTTGGGGTGTAGCGGACTATTTAGGACCCCGTAGTTTTGTTTAGTAGCCTATTTCCTCTTCCTATCGCGCGCATTTCCAACCACACAACCACAATGGATGCAGCATCGATGTTATTAGAAATTCTGGACAGCGTTTTGGGAGGCGCATCTCCCTACAGGAGATTGGGATCCACCAGAGGACCCAACAAAAGACGAAAACGAAAACTTCTGAGACTGAGGCTACGTTTACACGGAGACTATGTGAACAGAAGACGCAAAAGTGGCGTCGCGTCTTCACTTATTATTTCGCGTCTATACGAGCGTTCTCATGAGGAAATCTGTGTGCATACAGTGACGCAAAAGTGTGTAGAAATCCATTGGGCGTGCTGCCCTGTGCCCCCGCCGGGCGCACTTTGTCCGCGGCGGTGCTTCGCGACCGGCTCTGGGTCGGCCTGGAAGGGTCCGGCGTAGGGTTTATTACCGGGATCCCGGTTTCCCGGGACGCCCGGGTACAACTGACTGAAGTTCCAAACATCACTGATAATTAGACTATGCAGCGAGGGGCTATGAACAGGA
The DNA here is from genome assembly GCA_039105355.1 of Benthosema pterotum. Lineage (NCBI taxonomy): Eukaryota > Metazoa > Chordata > Actinopteri > Myctophiformes > Myctophidae > Benthosema > Benthosema pterotum. The sequence goes on along the minus strand of CM076974.1, from coordinate 25,475,846 downwards.
GCCCCGCGGGACACAATATTGGCGACACGTGGTCTAAATGCGAGCAGTCAAGACTCAGGACTATGGACCGCACGAATGCTGCATCCTCCTTCATTCATTTAATCAGATGCAGACCAGCTTATACAGCCTACAGTAGCAAAAATATGAACTTCTGAAGAGAACATTGAAATTCCCTATACTGCACGGACTTATTTTCCTCGCGACAGATTGTCCCTGTTCTACAATTTATTGTACATCACATGGCCACTCAGCAATGTGAAATAACTTACAACACAGGTAAAAAAAAAAAAAAAAAAAAAAAAAAAAAAACACACCAGCGCTCTCTCTGTCTGTCTCTCCCCCCCATGTCCACCGAGGCTATTGATATTACAATATTACAATATATACAAAATAAGTTATATAACCTGCATCCCGTGACTTGTTGTCATGTCAGACAGCGACTAAAACATGCGTAGTCAACAGCGCTTCGTTTGCATTGATGAACTGGTAACACAGCTGCAATCAATAGTAGGCTATTAAATGCCCATACCAAATATTTGTTCGTCAAGCCTCAATCATCGTATCTTACGCGATGTACAAGAGCACTTTTGAGGCGCGTTATTTCTTTACTTATAAAGATGTGATATTATAAATGATATGCAACTCCACTTCATCCGATGGTCGGGGACGCAATGTGATCACGTTCACCGGCATCAGAATCAGAATTATTTTATTGTTTTCATAATGAATATAAATACTTTAATACTTCTTTTATATAATAAATACTTTCACATTTAATATAATATTAATAAACATATGGTAATGCAACTAACTATATAGTGTGTGTAGGTCTTCAGCCCTATTACATATGTCCGTAATTTCAAGTAAAACACAGACATCGCTTATCCAGTGCGAATCCGCCCTTGTGAAACACAGACGTCGGGGGGTAATTTCCAATTACCTGAGGTCCTGGGGTAATACTAATCCCGTGCGAATGGGGCTTAAGATTCCCTTTAGCCTGAGATGTAAAGGTTTGGTTTAGTTCCATGCTGTATTGATGTCCCATTGCCCTAGGAAATGGTTCTCATAGTGCATGTGGACTTTATGCAGATTTAGTGATTCAGATGTTAAACATTTATAAATGTAACCAAATGTAGCCTTTGGTTCTATATTTTATGCTATCAAGCGCAAAAGTGAACATATTTTAACCTGTTGTGACCTGGCATGCTTTCACATGATAATGCTAATGTTTTTAATAGCCAGTGCTTTTAATGGCTAATGTGAATGTGTTTAATGGCTAAAGGTAATGCATTCAGTAGTTAAACCTACATTCAGTGCTAAAACCCACATGTTTATCAGTGTTACTCATTCCATGAATGTCTGATCTCTACAAGCCATAACTTGTAAAGCCAGTGACCAGTAATCAATGATTAAAACAATATAAGATACAATACCAATTGATATTATCAATGTTTGCTAAATTAGGTTTCCAAACTTATATGGGCCAGTTTATAGAATGTTTAAGAACTGATTTTCAATCTTTAACATCTTTAAGTATATTTTACAAGATATAAAATATGTTACAGAGTGTAATGTATTTTTTATTTTTTTTGTCTTACAGGTCCATGCGACTTGGATGTTGTCATCAGGAGACAGCTGGTGTAATGGAGTGTCAACTCAGCTGAGCTGAAACCTTTACAGAGCCAACAAACATTCTGAGACGTGACCAGAACTCTCCATACTGACTGTCTTCAACCTGAGCAGCACAAGGCCCTCCACGGTACGTACCTGCATTACATGTGACTGTAGTAGAAACCTAGCTGCAATGCAACTCTACATCCTTCTATAATTGGGCTGAATCTAGAGTTGCAATCCGGTCCATTGACTCTCCCATAACAAGAATTTATCTATGATTTGCTTGTATTAAACGTTAAACTCGCCAGCATTTATTTAGACAGTTTATGAGCGAGCGATTTCTATCATCAAATAAAAGTGCTGGAGTGGGGAGGCACTCGTTTATATTAATGGGTCGGGATGGTGTGTCCTGCATGTGCAAATCCTAAACAGATGGTACACAGGGCCGTTCAGTGAGTCAGTGACTAATTATGAGCACTTCCAAACGCCAGTACTTAAAAAAAAAAGACATGCAGAAAAGTTATTGACAGAAATACTGGATTTTTATAAAACAAATGCTTTGCAGATAGGATAATTCAACCTTTTCATACAGCTGCATAGTTGAGTTTAATGTTTAATACAAGCACATCGCAGAGGAAAATTGTGATTGAGTTGATGGACCGAATTGCAACTCTAGATTCTTTTATAAATGGGCTGAATCTAGAGTTACATTGCGGGTGGTAGAAACCTATAGAGCTGTGTCACCATTATAACATGTTAAGATGATTTTGTCCAAACAAATGATTGCAATTAAAGGCACACTTCACTTTTTTGCAAAAGAGAAATGGTATATTAAAACTATACTGGGTGTCTTAGCTGCTGGTCACTACAGTTATCATAATCCACAATTAAAGGGGAATCTCACCAATTTTCAACAAGGGTCCTAAAAGAAATCCTTAACATGGACTTTTTGGCAGGACTTTTTGTCATGTCCACACATCTCTAAGGTATATTAATGACATGGTAAAATGTTTAATGGCTGCAATTCCCCTATAAGCTCTTTCTACAAAATCGAGATATGGTTTAGGGTCATTGTATTGCCTTCAGGCCCTAGTATAGTGGTTAAAGTTTGGTTTTCCGAATTTAAGCATTTAAGAATTTTTCCCACAAATGGGATTCACATCCTTGCGAATACCCTTATTGTATTCTAAACTTTTTTTCAAGAAAGTTAAATAATGGTGACACAGCCCTGTCATGTTATACTATGACTTCCAAAATGTCATTCTGTTTGCCAAACTAAAATTTTCTTTCTTTCCTCCTGTTGTTTCAGAAGTGAAGCTGACCAGTGGTACAGACTTTACGCTGCCTTCCCGTTGCTGTGCCGTTGCTGCTGCTCCTGCGTTGCCGGGTTGCTGCTGCTGAGTGCCGTTACCGCTGCTGGTGAACCAATGATTCCACTGCTGGGTGCTGTTAGCAGTGTGAGGTTAGTGAACCTTTTGATAAGTGAGCTACATGCTACCATACCATAGGTTGTCATTCTCGCCGTGCATTAATGCCAGTACACGTCACATGCCGCTATGGGGCTATGTGGAAGTTAAATTAATCAAATGCCTCAACCTCCATCAGTTAACAGATGCAGTTGACTCACTATAATTTGGATCCTGACAGTTTCAGTTTGGATGTGAGATTATAAGGTAGCATAATCAACTTGCAGGCTCATAACATGGCACTTGGTGCTGTGCTGTGAGCTTGTAGATCTGATTTTACAAGTCAAACTTGAAATTAATGGTTAAAAGTGGTTAAAGGCTAATAGGTCTGCCCCTTAAACACCCCTTAAATCACGTCAGTTAAAATCAGCCTGTCCACGTTGCATGTGTACACCCTGTTCTAGTGTCAGGACTCCCTTTTCCTCTATTCTTTGCTTTTAATAAAGTTATCTGTTTTTGTAGTCTGAGTTTTTAATCGCATTTTATTTTTTAAAACTATTTTCTTTTCCTTCTCTCCTATCGCCCTAGTTCTACTTTGTGTGTACAGATGTGATGTGGAGGTTATGTGATTTGTCTGGTATCATTATGGTAGCATGTAGCCTGCTTAACGTTGTGTTTAAGTCTGTGCAAACTAGAGGGAGCGATTCTATGCAATGACAGCTGCCGAGGAAGAGCCAGTGCTGCTGGTACTGTTATTTGGCAACCCAAACCCTTACCTTAACCAAGTCCTTACCCTGTTGGCACCTTGGCAATGTGATGGCTTAGCTGGCAATGCTGACGTGGTGATTGCATACGCTCCTTCTGGCAAACTAACAGAGGATGTAAATGATGACTCTGTCATTTGATCCTTGGTTAGTGTTGTATGTTTACTGGCTGATATTGATGGTAAGTGAGCCTAGTTTTATTAATTTCTGTTGGGAAGAAACCTTGTATCTCCACATATTTTACTGAACCAACAAAAAGTACAAAACTGAACTAACTGTTTGGAACGTACAAGGTTTCTCGCCGACCTTCATCTTTTCTCTCTACTCTTTGCTTTAATAAAGTTATTTGGTCTTGTTGTCTCAGACTCCATTGATCGCATTTTATTTATTTGTTTTTTTAGTCCTTTATTTCCTATTTCTTGCCTGTCACACTAGTTCTTCTAGTGTTTGTGGTGCGTCAATCGGGTTGCGTCTTGCGTACTTTTTTCTTTTTAGATTTGCGTTGCGCCATGTGCACAAATCATCATGTGAGTTCACGTCAGACATGAACACAGGCCCGGTGTCTGACGTGCATTTATGTGATTTCATAGCTTGTCATTCAGTCGCCGTCGTTTTATTCAGGCGAGGTAGATGCTGTTAAAGGGGAATTGCACCCATTTCAACATTTTACTGTCACTAATACGACAGTGAAAATGGGTGGAATTCACAAAGTGTAGGTGCATCGTTCACGCTCCTATGTTGTGATCTAATGTAATCCATATCATTACTAATGATCATAGTGTTGACAAATACTGTGGTGTTGTGTCACTTGAGTAGACTTGTACCCAACCTGTATTTTTTTAATTAATTTCTTAAATTCAATATTGTCACTTGTGAGTTTGTATGGTTTATATATATATATATATATACTAATCACTCCACAAAAACATTAAGGCCAACTGCTTGGGCAGAGACCAAGGAAATCTGTTTATTTTGTTTGTGTTCATAAAGTGCTCGAAGTGAAAAGTGCAGCAGCAAACATCTAGGTCATAAGACTATTGTTTGTGTCTATATAATCAGATCTAATTTGCAAGTAACTGTTCACCACGTAATCCCACATAACATATGAACACAGGCCCGGTATGTTATGTGCGTTTATGTGGTTTGTCTCGCACATTTTACATTTGTGAGGATTCATCAAGTCGGCCTGCATCACATAAACACATGGTTAGGTTAGGGGTAGGTATGTGATGTAGGTTGATGAGATGTTTCTCTTATAATGTGAGTAAACTTAGGTACTGCCATTTGCAGCTAAAACATCATGGAGGCATTGGCGATGGGCCTGTGACCCAAACGTTTGCTGCTGCACTCCTCACTTGTAGCAATTCATGAGCACGAGAAAATAAAAATTTTCTTAGCTTATGCCTGAGAAGTCTACCTTAAGGTATTTGTGGTGAATGATGGTCTTTGTGTCTTTATACATGAAGACATAAACGTCATTATACACTTGTTAATGATCAAAGTTGAATTTTGTTTCTTGATTGTGTAGAGTAGACTATTAATAATTGTGTGTAAACAGTAAAATTGCATACTGTTGCCTGTAATGTAAATTTTGAAATGACTTTGCTGTTGTCGGGGCGGTTGAAATGTCAATCAATGTGATTGCTTTTCGGACCTGTAAATTACAACAAAACAAACTATGGCGCTGGTGTGGACTTCTGGTTTACCGGAACGGGGTTCGATTCCCTGCAGTGCCCTGCTCAATGTTGTATTTGCATGGTCTCTTTATTTTTGGCCCATTGTGTTGCATAGATGAACCCCCAGATCTGTTAGTGTAACTAATAATCAGTGCATTGAATGTGAGATCATGAAACTCGCATTAAACTATTGGACTGTAGGGGCAAGAGTTTATAATTTCTAAAATTCATTAAATTAGAATCTTATTGGTTGGCCTCATGGTGGTGCTATAACATCTCTCTACATTTTGGCCTAGAACGCTTGAACCTGCATTTTCCCTGCATATTTCCCTGGAGGCCATGCCCCATTTGCATCAGGATAGGTTCTATGCCTTTAATATATTGTCTCCACCTCCAGATTTTGACAATCTTTCATTAAATCTTTCATTAAATTAATGATCTCTGGCCCCATCGCTACAGCCTGCACACGAGAGTTTTTTTTTTTTTTCTTTTTTTTTTTTTTTTTACAAAACTGTTACCAATTTTTCCCCACAGTGAACAGCATTTTTTTTTTTTTCAGGGTAGATTAGGGTCCAGAGATGCAATGTGGGAGGTAGTAAAGGAAACGGCACTCGACACTTAGCATTTGTCTACTAAGTTGAAAAAAACGACATACTATAGCATGTTGTCCAACACCACAGGAGATGGCCTGTTTGTTCCATGATTTTGCCATTTTTCAAAAATCAAAGACATGAATATCTTTATGTATAGAAGGACTGGGTAGAGAACAGCATAAATGTAGACCAGGGCTGCCCAAAGGGTAGATCTACCAGTAGATCACACAGGCCATGCAGGTAGATCACATGACGGTCGCCTAAAATATAGAACATGGGCGATTTTAGGCTCTCCCAGCAGGGGGGGACTTGACCCCTGATAGACCTGTAACACTTGAGAGCATTAAAATGAAACCAAAGAGACCCTTATGGTCCCATTTGGCCTGTAAGGGTCCAAATACTGTTTTCAAACGTCAGTAGTAGCATACAAGAAAAGCTTCCAATTCTCCCTCTATTTTTCATTATAAGTGCATTATTCCTTAACAGTAAGTAACACCATCACCACTATTTTAAAGCTGAAACTTTCTAGGGGCCTTGAAATGGATTTTCAGTAATGGAATAATCACATTTTTGATGTGTAGATCTTGTTGAGCCAGTCATTTTGAAAGTAGCTCAAGTCAAAAGTGTGGGCACCTCTGATGTAGACAACTTTAAGAACAGGGTGGGACTGACTGTACGCTCAACTTATTTTCACTGTAAGATGAAGTAGTCTGGACTGAAGTCATTCAATAAAATAATAGAAAACTTAAAGGGGAATTCCACCCATTTTCAACATTTTTTCTGAGTGTACAAATGGAACCAAATGAACCCTAACGGGTTCATTTGGTTCCATTTGTACCCTCTCAGAACAAAGAAGCGTCTAAAGAAATCCATTAACATGGTGAAAATACATCTTGGTGATGTCATCAAGATGTTTCACCATGTTGGTGGTTTTCTTCAGACCTCCATTTCTTGGGAACACAGAATGGGGGAACTTTTTTATCATGTCCACCCAACATCTCTAAGGTATATTAATGACATTAGAATGTTGAAAATGGGTGGAGTTCCCCTTTAACAGAAAATAAAAATAAACAAGGTGCATATGGACCACAGGTGAAAGGCGTGCACACTAGTGATGTGTGGTCCAGCTTTTTTTTCCCTAACCTGTCCCGCCAAGGGTGCGATCCCGTCTGCAGCAACCCGCTCTGCAACATTTTAATAAACTGCCTGACCCAGTCTGCAAAAGCAAAATAATGAAGGGCCACATGTCCAGAGGCTCAGAACAGAGAGGGAAAGCAGAGGACACTTTGGTCAAAAGGCAGTTGTTAAACCTCCTTTCATAAGCAACACACACTGACCAATAGAACAGGATTATAGTTTAAACAGGAGTGAATACAGGAGAGCAGATAGTTACACAATGACCAATGGAACAGGATTATAGTATAAACAGGAGTGAATACAGGAGAGCAGATAGTTACACAATGACCAATAGAACAGGATTATAGTTTAAACAGGAGTAGACACAGGAGAGCAGATACAGTTACACAATGCTTTTTTTCTCTCGACCTTTTAGACTTATCCTCTGACTAGAATTGAACATTCAAAACACATGTGTTCTTTAGTTGGTTCATAATTTTATCCCTTGGGGGCGCCATTTTACAGGAGATTTTCCCTGAGATTTTACCAAATGAACTTATAAGGGTCCATTTGGTAAGCGGAGCACCAGGGAAAATCTTACCTAGGGCTCCACATTGCTTAGAAACACCACTGCATGGTGCATGCACACACAGTACAGTCAGAGGAGGTGTTACAACCCTGACCACGGACTAAATATATATATATAAAAATATATATATATATATATATATATATATATATATATATATATATATATATATATAATATATATATATATATATATATATATATATATATAAAAAAATGTATACACATAGGATGTGACATTATTAAATGATTTAGGCCTACTTTAAATAGTGTATTAAAGTACATTAGTATATATTTGATTTGATCATGTAAAGCCTGCATGACTATATTATTATCTTTCTAAATTAGCCTCTGCTCCCAAACCTCTAATCATTTGGGGTATAAAATGTTCTAGCATAAACGTGTTGAACGGACTCAGGCATTACTTCAGATGTACTTAACAAAAAAAGCTGAAATAACTGAAAACATGTCTATTCTAGTTATGCCTAAAAAGTGCAAAACAGTAATCAGAGCAAAGGGTAGATACTATAATAAAAGACATGTTTTCAGTTACAGTATATCACACTTTAAGTACCAATTCCACATGTGTTAATTTATAGTTTTGATACATTCAGTGAGAATCTACAATATAAATAGTCATGAAAATAATAAATGCATTAAATGTGTCCAAACTTTTGACCTGTACTGTACTCATCGTTTCACATATCATGTATCATACTCATTGTTTTACATATGGACTTATGGATTTTTCAACAGGTGGTCTGGGGACCACCAGTGGTCCCTGAGAGGGTTTGAGGTGGTCCCTAGCTAAATGATGGATAGTTGGTAACCAAATGGGCCCTTATAGCTATGTACTGTAACTCTTGAGAGCATACAATGATACCAAATGGAACCTTTGGTTTCAACTGTCAACATTTTCACAGTTATCTCCTAAATTGTGGACACAAACTTGAACATCCTTAGTTTTTGGGTCTGAGACTAAACTCAACATCAAATGGTGGTCCTTCGTGACTAAAATGCAGAGTAAATAGTGGGCCCTGGTATGAAAACGGTTGAAAACCAACTGAACTAAAGCGTTGTGAATGCAGCATGACCGTCATTTCTTGTATGTTCTGTGTAGAAACCAGACCAAGGACAAGGCCACAGCAGAAACTGTGGAGTGCTACGACCTCCAGACAGACAAGTGGACCATGTGAGGGTCGCTACAAGCACAGAGCGGCCGCGACCAACGGAAAGATCTACGTACTGGTAGGAGGGATGGAAATGCTGGACATTTCTAACAGTATGCTAGTCCCTGAGAGGATTACAGGTGGTCCCCAGCTAAATGATGAACAGTAGGTAAGCAAATGGACCCTTATATTGGTAAGCAAATGGACCCTTATAGCGTGAAAATGAAACCAAATGGATCCTTATAGTGTAAAAATGAAACCAAAGGGACCCTTATAGATGTGTGACCCTTGACAGTGTAAAAATGAAACCAAATGGATCCTTATGGGTCCATTTGGTTCCATTTGTACCCTCCCAGGAAGAATTTGTCTGAAAGAAAAATCATTAACATGGTGAAATACATCTTGATGATGTCATCAGATGTATTTCATCATGTTAATGATTTTTTCAGACCTCCATGTTTAGGAAATACAGATTAGGGGAGCTTTTTTATCATCCACACAACAGGTATATTAATGACATATTAAATGTTGAAAATTGGTGAATAAGGCTATAAAACAGCTTCTCTTTGCTCTCTGTTTCCTCTGTCCAAGCCAACCATGTTGGCTTGGACCTTATATTCATTTTCTTTGAGCTTTCACCTTGTTAAGGTGAACAGAACTGTTTTCAGGGTCTGTGATATACCTGTAAAGTAGGCTAGAATTAAACAGCGATTTAATTCCAATCAGCACAATGCAAACGCAGCTGCATGTTAAACAAAACGTCACTTTGAAAGTTTTCTCTCTCTCTCTCTCTCTCTCTCTCTCTCTCTCTCTCTCTCTCTCTCTCTCTCTCTCTCTCTCTCTCTCTCTCTCTCTCTCTCTCTCTCTCTCTCTCTCTCTCTCTCTCTCTCTCTCTCTCTCTCTCTCTCTCTCTCTCTCTCCCTTTCACTCTAGGTAGGCTTCCATAAACCTTTGTGAATATATAAAGTGTAAGTTAAGTAGAGCCATTATTTATTCTGCATTTGAGGCACAGACCACCATTTGATGACATTTATTCAGACTCTAGAATGTTTTCTACATTCTCTAATTGTGTAGACTTATTTAAATTATTAGTGTAGACTTATTTAAATTAACTTAAGTAATGGAGATGTTTAGCAATTATTCACCTGCATTTACAGTAGCCAAAATGAACCGAATGGACTTACTTGGCTTTTGTTTTTACTGTGAGTTAATCGCGCAATATATAAGTTAAAAGAGTTAACTCATGGCTGAGTTAACTCGCGATTATTAACCAGTTAATGCTGACAGCCTTAATCTTAAGTCGAAACATTTTGCCAGTAATGTGTGACACATGGTTATTTTACATATATTATTTCAGGCTTTATAAAATATTATACACAGACTGCCTGGTTGGCAATTGGACTACACGCCCCTTTGTGCTGTGCAGAGGCCGTTCTGGCTTGAACTTTGTTATGGAAATAATGAGTACACAGTATAATATCCAGGGTCAGAGCCCGGCCATGATGGACTCGATTGGAGCATTGTTTATAGATAAATTTCAGCTGTAAAACACCTGTGTATCTTCAGCTACACATGTTTTGGTTGCTTATAGCCTACTATATGCATGATCCAAATGAATATTTAGGACCCAGGCTCTGTGACTTTTGTGAACAAACGTGATGTGGTTCTATACATTTACATTTTGTCCAGGGACGTGCAGAGAGTGTTAGAAGGGCATGGGCTGAAATCCAATAAGATTTTGGGGAGAGAGCATTCATCCTGAACTCTGTCAAGTGACACGGACGGATGGGAATGGCATGGGCAATTATTTACACATGGTAAATTCATGGTCTGGAGTATGGGTCAGTTGTTTTACACACACGCATCATGTTTCTCATCGTTTTGAGGATTTTTGAAGAATGTCGAAATTTCGAGAAAAAAACGACAGCATAGTATGTAGTTTTTCGACGATTTTCAAAAAAGGATGAAAACTGGCAAAAACAACAGTCTATAGTACATGACCTTGCACAGCATGCCGTTTTTCATCGTTTTGAGGATTTTTGAGGATTTTCAAAAAATGTCAAATGTTGAGAAAAAACGACATAGTATAGTATGCCGTTTTTGACGATTTTCAAAAAACTAAACCTGGTAAAACAACAGGCTATAGTACATGGTCTCGAACAACATACCATAGTATACCGTTTTTCATCGTTTTGAAGATTTTTGAGGTTTTTCGAAAAATGTCGAAATTTCAAAAAACATAAGGCTATAGCCTTACCTCTTTTCATGGTTTGAGGATTTTCGAAAAATAACGAAACCTAGCAAAAACGCAAGGCTATAGCCCTACAGTCTTGCACAGCATGCTGTTTTTCATCGTTTTGAGGATTTTTGAGGTTTTTCGAAAAATGTTGAAATTTTGAAATAAATGTAAGGCTATAGAATTTTGAAGATTTTCGAAAAAATGACGAAACCTGGCAAAAACGCAAGGCTATAGCCTTACATTCTTGAACAGCATGCTGTTTTTAATCGTTTTGAGGATTTTTGAGGTTTTTCCAAAAAGGTCGAAATTTTGAAGAAGAAAAAAAACGAGGCTATGGCCTTACGTCTTTTCATGGTTTGAGGAATTTTGAAGATTTTAGAAAAATGACAAAACCTGGCAAAAACGCAAGGCTATAGCCTTACATTCTTGCTCAGCATGCTGTTTTTCATCGTTTTGAGGATTTTTGAGGTTTTTCAAAAATGTCGAAATTTTGAAAAAAACATAAGGCTATATCCTTAAGTCTTCTCATGGTTTGAGGATTTTTGAAGATTTTCGAAAAATGACGAAACCTGGCAAAAACGCAAGGCTATAGCCTTACGGTTTTTCATCATTTTGAGGTTTTTCAAAAAATGACGAAATCTGGCAAAAACGCAAGGTCTTACGGTCTTGCACAGCATGCCGTTTTTCATCATTTTGAGCATTTTTGAGCATTTTCGAAAAATGTCGAAATTTCGAAAAACCGCAAGGCTATAGCCTTACGGTTTTTCATCGTTTTGAGGTTTTTCGGAAAATGACGAAAAAATGAGGAAATCTGGCAAAAACGCAAGGCTATAGACTTACGGTCTTGCATAGCATGCCGTTTTTGATCATTTTGAGCATTTTCGAAAAATGACGAAATTTCGAAAAACCGCAAGGCTATAGCCTTACGTTTTTTCTTCATTTTGAAGATTTTCGAAAAATGACGAAATTTCGAAAAACCTTATTTTGAGGTTTTTCGAAAAATGACGAAAAATGACGAAATCTGGCAAAAACGCAAGGCTATAGCCTTACGGTCTTAAATAGCATGCCGGTTTTGATCATTTTGAGCATTTTCGAAAAATGACGAAATTTCGAAAAACCGCAAGGCTATAGCCTTACGTTTTTTCTTCATTTTGAAGATTTTCGAAAAATGACGAAATCTGGCAAAAGCGCAAGGGTATAGCATTACAGTCTTGATCAGCATGCCGTTTTCACCGTTTTGAGCATTTTTGAGCATTTTTGAAAAAATGTCGAAATTTCGAGAAAAAAAAACGCAAGGCTATAGCATTACGTTTTTTCATCATTTTGAAGATTTTCGAAAAATGACGAAATCTGGCAAAAGCGCAAGGGTATAGCATTACAGTCTTGCTCAGCATGACGTTTTTCACCGTTTTAAACATTTTTGAGCATTTTTGAAAAAATGTCGAAATTTCGAGAAAAAAAACGCAAGGCCATAGCCTATAGCAGGGGTGGCCAACCTGTGGCTCGCGAGCCACATGCGGCTCTTCAGCTGGTTACATGCGGCTCTTAAGGTGCTTCCACATGGAACCGTCAAAAACACTCGGCCTGGCGCACTCATGCATTCCCTATACCAGTGGTTTTCAACCTTTTTATACCAGGTCCCACCATTTTTTCAGAATTTGAGCCACGGAGGACCACCATTTGATGACATTTTAGCTCCAAAGACCCCAAAGCTAAAGATTTTGTTTACTTTTGTCAAAAAATCCAGGCTGGATTTCAAAGAAAACAAAACAGTCAAACATACAGATCAAAATTACCATTAACCTTCTACATTCTCTAGTTGTGTAGACTTCTGTCTAACCAACTTTACATCATTTAGCCTGGGGACCACCTGGAATCCTCTCAGGGACCACTGGTGGTCCCCGAACCACCTGTTGAAAACCCTGCCCTATACAGTGGTGCCCAGCCACTCGACCAAGGACTGATTCCTAGTCCACCGTGGAGGTGTAGGTGTATGTTTTTTGACTTGTCAAATACTTTTTTGGATTGTAAACCCTGTTTCTAAATATATGTCTATATGTTTTAATAGTGTGTCTTTGCATTGTGCATCTGCACACAAACGCACATGTCTTATGGCAGGAGAGGGGAAATGTATTTGCAACCGTGACGGCTGTCGCGGCGGTTTTATAACAGTTGTGACCGTTTGATGTGGCTCTTTGCAGTAACACAGTGAAAAACGTGGCTCTTAGTCTGTGACCGGTTGGCCACCCCTGGGCTATAGCCTTACGTTTTTTCATCATTTTGAAGATTTTCGAAAAATGACGAAATCTGGCAAAAGCGCAAGGGTATACCCTTGCGCTTTTGCCAGATTTCGGTCTTGGACGCCATGCTATAGTATGGCGTTTTTTGTCGTTTTTGAGCGTTTTTGAAAAAATGTCAAAATCGAAGAAAAACCATGGGCTATAGTACACGGTCTCGGAGCGTTTTTGAGCGTTTCGAAAAAATGTCGAAATCGAAGAAAAACCATGGGCTATAGTACACGGTCTCGGAGCGTTTTTGAGCGTTTTGAAAAAATGTCGAAATTGAAGAAAAACCATGGGCTATAGTACACGGTCTTGGACGCCATGCTATAGTATGGCGTTTTTTGTTGTTTGTGAGCGTTTTTGAAAAAATGTCAAAATCGAAGAAAAACCATGGGCTATAGTACACGGTCTCGGAGCGTTTTTGAGCGTTTTGAAAAAATGTCGAAATTGAAGAAAAACCATGGGCTATAGTACACGGTCTCGGACGCCATGCTATAGTATGGCGTTTTTTGTCGTTTTTGAGCGTTTTTGAAAAAATGTCGAAATTGAAGAAAAACCATGGGCTATAGTACACGGTCTCGGAGCGTTTTTGAGCGTTTTGAAAAAATGTCGAAATTGAAGAAAAACCATGGGCTATAGTACACGGTCTCGGACGCCATGCTATAGTATGGCGTTTTTTGTCGTTTTTGAGCATTTTTGAAAAAATGTCGAAATCGAAGAAAAACCATGGGCTATAGTACACGGTCTCGGAGCGTTTTTGAGCGTTTTGAAAAAATGTCGAAATCGAAGAAAAACCATGGGCTATAGTACACGGTCTCGGGGCGTTTTTGAGCGTTTTGAAAAAATGTCGAAATTGAAGAAAAACCATGGGCTATAGTACACGGTCTCGGACGCCATGCTATAGTATGGCGTTTTTTGTCGTTTTTGAGCATTTTTGAAAAAATGTCGAAATCGAAGAAAAACCATGGGCTATAGTACACGGTCTCGGAGCGTTTTTGAGCGTTTTGAAAAAATGTCGAAATTGAAGAAAAACCATGGGCTATAGTACACGGTCTCGGACGCCATGCTATAGTATGGCGTTTTTTGTCGTTTTTGAGCGTTTTTGAAAAAATGTCGAAATCGAAGAAAAAACATGGGCTATAGTACATGGTCTCTGAGCGTTTTTGAGCGTTTTGAAAAAATGTCGAAATTGAAGAAAAACCATGGGCTATAGTACACGGTCTCGGACGCCATGCTATAGTATGGCGTTTTTTGTGGTTTTTGAGCGTTTTTGAAAAAATGTCGAAATCGAAGAAAAACCATGGGCTATAGTACACGGTCTCGGAGCGTTTTTGAGCGTTTTGAAAAAATGCCGAAATTGAAGAAAAACCATGGGCTATAGTACACGGTCTCGACGGCCATGCTATAGTATGGCGTTTTTTGTCGTTTTTGAGCATTTTTGAAAAAATGTCGAAATCGAAGAAAAACCATGGGCTATAGTACACGGTCTCGGAGCGTTTTTGAGCGTTTTGGAAAAATGTCGAAATCGAAGAAAAACCATGGGCTATAGTACACGGTCTCGGACGCCATGCTATAGTATGGCGTTTTTTGTCGTTTTTGAGCGTTTTTGAAAAAATGTCGAAATCGAAGAAAAACCATGGGCTATAGTACACGGTCTCGGAGCGTTTTTGAGCGTTTTGAAAAAATGTCGAAATTGAAGAAAAACCATGGGCTATAGTACACGGTCTCGGACGCCATGCTATAGTATGGCGTTTTTTGTCGTTTTTGAGCATTTTTGAAAAAATGTCAAAATCGAAGAAAAACCATGGGCTATAGTACACGGTCTCGGAGCGTTTTTGAGCGTTTTGAAAAAATGTCGGAATCGAAGAAAAACCATGGGCTATAGTACACGGTCTCGGAGCGTTTTTGAGCGTTTTGAAAAAATGTCGAAATTGAAGAAAAACCATGGGCTATAGTACACGGTCTCGGACGCCATGCTATAGTATGGCGTTTTTTGTCGTTTTTGAGCGTTTTGAAAAAATGTCGAAATCGAAGAAAAACCATGGGCTATAGTACACGGTCTCGGAGCGTTTTTGAGCGCTTTGAAAAAATGTCGAAATTGAAGAAAAACCATGGGCTATAGTACACGGTCTCGGACGCCATGCTATAGTATGGCGTTTTTTGTCGTTTTTGAGCGTTTTTGAAAAAATGTCGAAATCGAAGAAAAACCATGGGCTATAGTACACGGTCTCGGAGCGTTTTTGAGCGTTTTGAAAAAATGTCGAAGTTGAAGAAAAACCATGGGCTATAGTACACGGTCTCGGACGCCATGCTATATTATGGCGTTTTTTGTCGTTTTGAGCATTTTGAAAAAATGTCGAAATCGAAGAAAAACCATGGGCTATAGTACACGGTCTCGGAGCGTTTTTGAGCGTTTTGAAAAAATGTCGAAATTGAAGAAAAACCATGGGCTATAGTACACGGTCTCGGACGCCATGCTATAGTATGGCGTTTTTTGTCGTTTTTGAGCGTTTTTGAAAAAATGTCGAAATCGAAGAAAAACCATGGGCTATAGTACACGGTCTCGGAGCGTTTTTGAGCGCTTTGAAAAAATGTCGAAATTGAAGAAAAACCATGGGCTATAGTACACGGTCTCGGACGCCATGCTATAGTATGGCGTTTTTTGTCGTTTTTGAGTATTTTTGAAAAAATGTCGAAATCGAAGAAAAACCATGGGCTATAGTACACGGTCTCGGAGCGTTTTTGAGTGTTTTGAAAAAATGTCGAAATTGAAGAAAAACCATGGGCTATAGTACAAGGTCTCGGACGCCATGCTATAGTATGGCGTTTTTTGTCGTTTTTGAGCATTTTTGAAAAAATGTCGAAATCGAAGAAAAACCATGGGCTATAGTACACGGTCTCGGAGCGTCTTTGAGCGTTTCGAAAAAATGTCGAAATCGAAGAAAAACCATGGGCTATAGTACACGGTCTCGGAGCGTTTTTGAGCGTTTTGAAAAAACGTCGAAATTGAAGAAAAACCATGGGCTATAGTACACGGTCTCGGACGCCATGCTATAGTATGGCGTTTTTTGTCGTTTTTGAGCGTTTTTGAAAAAATGTCGAAATCGAAGAAAAACCATGGGCTATAGTACACGGTCTCGGAGCGTTTTTGAGCGTTTCGAAAAAATGTCGAAATCGAAGAAAAACCATGGGCTATAGTACACGGTCTCTGAGCATTTTTGAGCGTTTTGAAAAAATGTCGAAATTGAAGAAAAACCATGGGCTATAGTACACGGTCTCGGACGCCATGCTATAGTATGGCGTTTTTTGTTGTTTTTGAGCGTTTTTGAAAAAATGTCGAAATTGAAGAAAAACCATGGGCTATAGTACACGGTCTCGGACGCCATGCTATAGTATGGCGTTTTTTTGTCGTTTTTGAGCATTTTTGAAAAAATGTCGAAATCGAAGAAAAACCATGGGCTATAGTACACGGTCTCGGAGCGTTTTTGAGCGTTTTGAAAAAATGTCGAAATTGAAGAAAAACCATGGGCTATAGTACGCGGTCTCGGACGCCATGCTATAGTATGCCGTTTTTTGTTGTTTTGAGCATTTTGAAAAAATGTCGAAATCGAAGAAAAACCATGGGCTATAGTACACGGTCTCGGAGCGTTTTTGAGCGTTTTGAAAAAATGTCGAAATTGAAGAAAAACCATGGGCTATAGTACACGGTCTCGGACGCCATGCTATATTATGGCGTTTTTTGTCGTTTTTGAGCATTTTGAAAAAATGTCGAAATCGAAAAAAAACATGGGCTATAGTACACGGTCTCGGAGCGTTTTTGAGCGTTTTGAAAAAATGTCGAAATTGAAGAAAAACCATGGGCTATAGTACACGGTCTCGGACGCCATGCTATAGTATGGCGTTTTTTGTCGTTTTTGAGCGTTTTTGAAAAAATGTCGAAATCGAAGAAAAACCATGGGCTATAGTACACGGTCTCGGAGCGTTTTTGAGCGTTTTGAAAAAATGTCGATATTGAAGAAAAACCATGGGCTATAGTACACGGTCTCGGACGCCATGCTATATTATGGCGTTTTTTGTCGTTTTTGAGCATTTTTGAAAAAATGTCGAAATCGAAGAAAAACCATGGGCTATAGTACACGGTCTCGGAGCGTTTTTGAGCGTTTTGAAAAAATGTCGAAATTGAAGAAAAAACATGGGCTATAGTACACGGTCTCGGACGCCATGCTATAGTATGGCGTTTTTTGTCGTTTTTGAGCATTTTTGAAAAAATGTCGAAATCGAAGAAAAACCATGGGCTATAGTACACGGTCTCGGAGCGTCTTTGAGCGTTTCGAAAAAATGTCGAAATCGAAGAAAAACCATGGGCTATAGTACACGGTCTCGGAGCGTTTTTGAGCGTTTTGAAAAAATGTCGAAATTGAAGAAAAACCATGGGCTATAGTACACGGCCTCGGACGCCATGCTATAGTATGGCGTTTTTTGTCGTTTTTGAGCGTTTTTGAAAAAATGTCGAAATCGAAGAAAAACCATGGGCTATAGTACACGGTCTCGGAGCGTTTTTGAGCGTTTCGAAAAAATGTCGAAATCGAAGAAAAACCATGGGCTATAGTACACGGTCTCTGAGCATTTTTGAGCGTTTTGAAAAAATGTCGAAATTGAAGAAAAACCATGGGCTATAGTACACGGTCTCGGACGCCATGCTATAGTATGGCGTTTTTTGTTGTTTGTGAGCGTTTTTGAAAAAATGTCGAAATTGAAGAAAAACCATGGGCTATAGTACACGGTCTCGGACGCCATGCTATAGTATGGCGTTTTTTGTCGTTTTGAGCATTTTTGAAAAAATGTCGAAATCGAAGAAAAACCATGGGCTATAGTACACGGTCTCGGAGCGTTTTTGAGCGTTTTGAAAAAATGTCGAAATTGAAGAAAAACCATGGGCTATAGTACGCGGTCTCGGACGCCATGCTATAGTATGCCGTTTTTTGTTGTTTTGAGCATTTTTGAAAAAATGTCGAAATCGAAGAAAAACCATGGGCTATAGTACACGGTCTCGGAGCGTTTTTGAGCGTTTTGAAAAAATGTCGAAATTGAAGAAAAACCATGGGCTATAGTACACGGTCTCGGACGCCATGCTATATTATGGCGTTTTTTGTCGTTTTTGAGCATTTTTGAAAAAATGTCGAAATCGAAGAAAAACCATGGGCTATAGTACACGGTCTCGGAGCGATTTTGAGCGTTTTGAAAAAATGTCGAAATTGAAGAAAAACCATGGGCTATAGTACACGGTCTCGGACGCCATGCTATAGTATGGCGTTTTTTGTCGTTTTTGAGCGTTTTTGAAAAAATGTCGAAATCGAAGAAAAACCATGGGCTATAGTACACGGTCTCGGAGCGTTTTTGAGCGTTTTGAAAAAATGTCGATATTGAAGAAAAACCATGGGCTATAGTACACGGTCTCGGACGCCATGCTATAGTATGGCGTTTTTTGTCGTTTTTGAGCATTTTGAAAAAATGTCGAAATCGAAGAAAAACCATGGGCTATAGTACACGGTCTCGGAGCGTTTTTGAGCGTTTTGAAAAAATGTCGAAATTGAAGAAAAAACATGGGCTATAGTACACGGTCTCGGACGCCATGCTATAGTATGGCGTTTTTTGTCGTTTTTGAGCATTTTTGAAAAAATGTCGAAATCGAAGAAAAACCATGGGCTATAGTACACGGTCTCGGAGCGTCTTTGAGCGTTTTGAAAAAATGTCGAAATCGAAGAAAAACCATGGGCTATAGTACACGGTCTCGGAGCGTTTTTGAGCGTTTTGAAAAAATGTCGAAATTGAAGAAAAACCATGGGCTATAGTACACGGTCTCGGACGCCATGCTATAGTATGGCGTTTTTTGTCGTTTTTGAGCGTTTTGAAAAAATGTCGAAATTGAAGAAAAACCATGGGCTATAGTACACGGTCTCGGACGCCATGCTATATTATGGCGTTTTTGTCGTTTTTGAGCATTTTTGAAAAAATGTCGAAATCGAAGAAAAACCATGGGCTATAGTACACGGTCTCGGAGCGTTTTTGAGCGTTTTGAAAAAATGTCGAAATCGAAGAAAAACCATGGGCTATAGTACACGGTCTCGGACGCCATGCTATAGTATGGCGTTTTTGTCGTTTTTGAGCGTTTTTGAAAAAATGTCGAAATCGAAGAAAAACCATGGGCTATAGTACACGGTCTCGGACGCCATGCTATATTATGGCGTTTTTTGTCGTTTTTGAGCGTTTTTGAAAAAATGTCGAAATCGAAGAAAAACCATGGGCTATAGTACACGGTCTCGGACGCCATGCTATAGTATGGCGTTTTTTGTTGTTTTTGAGCGTTTTGAAAAAATGTCGAAATTGAAGAAAAACCATGGGCTATAGTACACGGTCTCGGACGCCATGCTATAGTATGGCGTTTTTTGTCGTTTTTGAGCATTTTTGAAAAAAGTCGAAATCGAAGAAAAACCATGGGCTATAGTACACGGTCTCGGAGCGTCTTTGAGCGTTTTCGAAAAAATGTCGAAATCGAAGAAAACCATGGGCTATAGTACACGTTCTCGGAGCGTTTTTGAGTGTTTTGAAAAAACGTCG
>CM076974.1:25434281-25455281 GCA_039105355.1 Benthosema pterotum | reverse complement strand
TTTCATTATCGTTTGATGAGGTTCTTTTCGAAAGAAAAACAAAGAAAAAATGAACAAAAAATGATGAAATATGAAAAAAATTTATCTACTTTTCATCTTTTTTCTGGCAAAAACGCAAGGCTATAGCCTTACGGTCTGCAGAGCATGCCGTTTTCATCATTTTGAGCATTTTTGAGCATTTTCGAAAAATGTCGAAATTTTGAAAAAAACGCAAAGGCTATAGCCTTACGGTTTTTCATCGTTTTGAGGTTTTTCGAAAAATAACAAAAAATGATGAAATCTGGGAAAAACGCAAGGCTATAGCCTTATGGTCTTGCACAGCATGCGTTTTTCATCATTTTGAGCAGTTTTGAGCATTTTTGAAAAATGTCGAAATTTTGAAAAAACGCAAAGGCTATAGCCTTACGGTTTTTCATCGTTTTGAGGTTTTTCGAAAAATAACAAAAAATGATAAAATCTGGCAAAAGCGCAAGGCTATAGCCTTACGGTCTTGCATAGCATGCCGTTTTTCATCATTTTGAGCATTTTTGAGCATTTTCGAAAAATGTCGAAATTTTGAAAAAACGCAAAGGCTATAGCCTTACGGTTTTTCATCGTTTTGAGGTTTTTCGAAAAATGACAAAAAATGACAAAATCTGGCAAAAACGCAAGGCTATAGCCTTACGGTCTTGCACAGCATGCCGTTTTTCATCATTTTGAGCATTTTTGAGCATTTTCGAAAAATGTCGAAATTTTGAAAAAACGCAAAGGCTATAGCCTTCCGGTTTTTCATCGTTTTGAGGTTTTTCGAAAAATGACAAAAAATGACAAAATCTGGCAAAAGCGCAAGGCTATAGCCTTACGGTCTTGCATAGCATGCGGTTTTTCATGATTTTGAGCATTTTTGAGCATTTTCGAAAAATGTCGAAATTTTGAAAAAACGCAAAGGCTATAGCCTTACGGTTTTTCATCGTTTTGAGGTTTTTCGAAAAATAACAAAAAATGATGAAATCTGGCAAAAACGCAAGGCTATAGCCTTACGGTCTTGCACAGCATGCCGTTTTTCATCGTTTTGAGCATTTTTGAGCATTTTCGAAAAATGTCGAAATTTTGAAAAAACGCAAAGGCTATAGCCTTACGGTTTTTCATCGTTTTGAGGTTTTTCGAAAAATGACAAAAAATGACAAAATCTGGCAAAAAAGCAAGGCTATAGCCTTATGGTCTTGCACAGCATGCCGTTTTTCATCATTTTGAGCATTTTTGAGCATTTTTGAAAAATGTCGAAATTTTGAAAAAACGCAAAGGCTATAGCCTTACGGTTTTTCATCGTTTTGAGGTTTTTCGAAAAATAACAAAAAATGATAAAAATCTGGCAAAAGCGCAAGGCTATAGCCTTACGGTCTTGCATAGCATGCCGTTTTTCATCATTTTGAGCATTTTTGAGCATTTTCGAAAAATGTCGAAATTTTGAAAAAACGCAAAGGCTATAGCCTTACGGTTTTTCATCGTTTTGAGGTTTTTCGAAAAATGACAAAAAAATGACAAAATCTGGCAAAAACGCAAGGCTATAGCCTTACGGTCTTGCACAGCATGCCGTTTTTCATCATTTTGAGCATTTTTGAGCATTTTTGAAAAATGTCGAAATTTTGAAAAAACGCAAAGGCTATAGCCTTACGGTTTTTCATCGTTTTGAGGTTTTTCGAAAAAGGCCAAAAAATGACAAAATCTGGCAAAAGCGCAAGGCTATAGCCTTACGGTCTTGCATAGCATGCGGTTTTTCATGATTTTGAGCATTTTTGAGCATTTTCGAAAAATGTCGAAATTTTCAAAAAAACGCAAAGGCTATAGCCTTACGGTTTTTCATCGTTTTGAGGTTTTTCGAAAAATAACAAAATGATGAAATCTGGCAAAAACGCAAGGCTATAGCCTTACGGTCTTGCACAGCATGCCGTTTTTCATCATTTTGAGCATTTTTGAGCATTTTCGAAAAATGTCGAAATTTAAAAAACGCAAAGGCTATAGCCTTACGGTTTTTCATCGTTTTGAGGTTTTTCGAAAAATGACAAAAAATGACAAAATCTGGCAAAAGCGCAAGGCTATAGCCTTACGGTCTTGCACAGCATGCGGTTTTTCATCATTTTGAGCATTTTTGAGCATTTTCGAAAATGTCGAAATTTTGAAAAAACGCAAAGGCTATAGCCTTACGGTTTTTCATCGTTTTGAGGTTTTTCGAAAAATAACAAAAAATGATGAAATCTGGCAAAAACGCAAGGCTATAGCCTTACGGTCTTGCACAGCATGCGTTTTTCATCATTTTGAGCATTTTTGAGCATTTTTGAAAAATGTCGAAATTTTGAAAAAACGCAAAGGCTATAGCCTTACGGTTTTTCATCGTTTTGAGGTTTTTCGAAAAATGACAAAAAATGACAAAATGGCAAAACGCAAGGCTATAGCCTTACGGTCTTGCATAGCATGCCGTTTTTCATCATTTTGAGCATTTTTGAGCATTTTCGAAAAATGTCGAAATTTTGAAAAAACGCAAAGGCTATAGCCTTACGGTTTTTCATCGTTTTGAGGTTTTTCGAAAAATGACAAAAATGACAAAATCTGGCAAAAGCGCAAGGCTATAGCCTTACGGTCTTGCACAGCATGCCGTTTTATCATTTTGAGCATTTTTGAAGCATTTTCGAAAAATGTCGAAATTTTGAAAAAACGCAAAGGCTATAGCCTTACGGTTTTTCATCGTTTTGAGGTTTTTCGAAAAATGACAAAAAATGACAAAATCTGGCAAAAGCGCAAGGCTATAGCCTTACGGTCTTGCACAGCATGCCGGTTTTCATCATTTTGAGCATTTTTTGGCATTTTCGAAAAATGTCGAAATTTTGAAAAAACGCAAAGGCTATAGCCTTACGGTTTTTCATCGTTTTGAGGTTTTTCGAAAAATGACAAAAAATGACAAAATCTGGCAAAAACGCAAGGCTATAGCCTTACGGTCTTGCACAGCATGCCGTTTTTCATCATTTTGAGCATTTTTGAGCATTTTTGAAAAAATGTCGAAATTTTGAAAAAAACGCAAAGGCTATAGCCTTACGGTTTTTCATCGTTTTGAGGTTTTTCGAAAAATGACAAAAATGACAAAATTGGCAAAAACGCAAGGCTATAGCCTTACGGTCTTGCACAGCATGCCGTTTTTCATCATTTTGAGCATTTTTGAGCATTTTCGAAAAATGTCGAAATTTTGAAAAAACGCAAAGGCTATAGCCTTACGGTTTTTCATCGTTTTGAGGTTTTTCGAAAAATGACAAAAAATGACAAAATCTGGCAAAAGCGCAAGGCTATAGCCTTACGGTCTTGCACAGCATGCCGTTTTTCATCATTTTGAGCATTTTTGAGCATTTTCGAAAAATGTCGAAATTTTGAAAAAAACGCAAAGGCTATAGCCTTACGGTTTTTCATCGTTTTGAGGTTTTTCGAAAAATGACAAAAAATGACAAAATCTGGCAAAAGCGCAAGGCTATAGCCTTACGGTCTTGCACAGCATGCGGTTTTTCATCATTTTGAGCATTTTTGAGCATTTTCGAAAAATGTCGAAATTTTGAAAAAACGCAAAGGCTATAGCCTTACGGTTTTTCATCGTTTTGAGGTTTTTCGAAAAATGACAAAAATGTCAAAATCTGGCAAAAGCGCAAGGCTATAGCCTTACGGTCTTGCACAGCATGCGGTTTTCATCATTTTGAGCATTTTTGAGCATTTTCGAAAAATGTCGAAATTTTGAAAAAAACGCAAAGGCTATAGCCTTACGGTTTTTCATCGTTTTGAGGTTTTTCGAAAAATGACAAAAAATGATGAAATCTGGCAAAAACGCAAGGCTATAGCCTTACGGTCTTGCACAGCATGCCGTTTTTCATCATTTTGAGCATTTTTGAGCATTTTTGAAAAATGTCGAAATTTTGAAAAAACGCAAAGGCTATAGCCTTACGGTTTTTCATCGTTTTGAGGTTTTTCGAAAAATGACAAAAAATGACAAAATCTGGCAAAAGCGCAAGGCTATAGCCTTACGGTCTTGCACAGCATGCCGTTTTTCATCATTTTGAGCATTTTTGAGCATTTTCGAAAAATGTCAAAATTTTGAAAAAACGCAAAGGCTATAGCCTTACGTTTTTTCATCGTTTTGAGGTTTTTCGAAAAATGACAAAAAATGACAAAATCTGGCAAAAGTGCAAGGCTATAGCCTTACGGTCTTGCACTGCATGCCGTTTTTCATCATTTTGAGCATTTTCGAAAAATGTCGAAATTTTGAAAAAACGCAAAGGCTATAGCCTTACGGTTTTTCATCGTTTTGAGGTTTTTCGAAAAATGACAAAAAATGACAAAATCTGGCAAAAATGCAAGGCTATAGCCTTACGGTCTTGCACAGCATGCCGTTTTTCATCATTTTGAGCATTTTTGAGCATTTTCGAAAAATGTCGAATTTTTGAAAAAACGCAAAGGCTATAGCCTTACGGTTTTTCATCGTTTTGAGGTTTTTCGAAAAATGACAAAAAATGACAAAATCTGGCAAAAAGCGCAAGGCTATAGCCTTACGGTCTTGCACAGCATGCCGTTTTTCATCATTTTGAGCATTTTTGAGCATTTTCGAAAAATGTCGAATTTGAAAAAACGCAAAGGCTATAGCCTACGGTTTTTTCACGTTTTGAGGTTTTCCGAAAAATGACAAAAAATGACAAAATCTGGCAAAAGCGCAAGGCTATAGCCTTAACGGTCTTGCACAGCATGCGTTTTTCATCATTTTGAGCATTTTTGAGCATTTTCGAAAAATGTCGAAATTTCGAGAAAAAAAAAGTAAGGCTATAGCCTTACGTTTTTTCATCACTTTGAAGATTTTCGAAAAATGACAAAATCTGGCAAAAGCGCAAGGGTATGCATTACAGTCTTGTCAGGCATGCCGTTTTCACCATTTTGAGCATTTTTGAGCATTTTCGAAAAAAATGTCGAAATTTCGAGAAAAAAAACGTAAGGTATAGCCTTACGTTTTTTCATATTTGAAGATTTTCGAAAAATGACGACAATCTGGCAAAAGCGCAAGGGTTATAGCATTACAGTCTTGCTCAGCATGCTGTTTTTCACATTTGAGCATTTTTGAGCATTTTCGAAAAAATGTCGAAATTTCGAGAAAGAAAAAAAAACGTAAGGCTATAGCCTTACGTGTTTTCATTAATTATTTGAAGATTTTCGAAAAAAATGACGAAATCTGGCAAAAGCGCAAGGGTATAGCATTACAGTCTTACTCAGCATGCCGTTTTTCACCATTTTGAGTTTTTTGAGCATTTTCGAAAAAAATGTCGAAATTTTGAAAAAAAGGTAAGGCTATAGCCTCATCATTTTGATGATTTTCGAAGATTTTCAAAAAATGACAAAATCTGGCAAACGCGAAGCTATGCCTTGCATTGCTGTGCAAGACGTAAGGCTATAGCTTACGTGTTTTCATCGTTTAGTGATTTCGAAGATTTTCAAAAAATGACAAAATCTGGCAAAAACGCAAGGCTATAGCCTTACGGTCTTGCACAGCTTGCCGTTTTTCATCGTTTTGAGGATGTTTTAGGGTTTTCAAAAAATGTCGAAATTTTGAAAAAACGGTAAGGCCATAGCCTTACGTGTTTTCATCGTTTTGATGATTTTCGAAGATTTTCAAAAAATGACAAAATCTGGCAAAAACGCAAGGCTATAGCCTTACGGTCTTGCACAGCAAGCCGTTTTTCATCGTTTTGAGGATTTTTGAGGATTTTCGAAAAATGTAGAAATTTTGAAAAAACGCAATTAAGGCTATAGCCTCATGTTTTTTCATGATTTTGACGATTTTCAAAAATGACGAAACCTGGCAAAAACGCAAGGCTATATATAGCCTTGCGTTTTTGTCAGATTTCGTCATTTTTCGAAAAATATGAAAACGATGAAAAACGGCATGCTTTGCAAGACCGTAAGGAAATAGCCTTGGGTTTTTTCGAAATTTCGACATTTTTCGAAAATCCTCAAAAATCGTCAAAACGATGAAAAACGGCATTGTGCAAGACCGTAAGGCTTTAGCCTTGCATTTTTGCCTGGTTTCGTCATTTTTCGAAAATCCTCCAAAATTCTCAAAACTATGAAAAATGGTAAGGCTATAGCCTTGTTTAAAAAAAAAATGTCATTTTTTAAAATCCTCAAAAATCCTCAAAACGTTGAAAAACGGCATGCTATGCAAGACCGCAAGGCTATAATCTTGCGTTTCTGCCAGATTTTGTCATTTTTCGAAAATCGTCCAAAATCCTCAAAATGATGAAAAACGGTAAGGCTATAGCCTTGCGTTTTTTTTTTTTTTTTTTTTTTTTTTTTTTTTGAAATTTCGACATTTTTCGAAAATCCTCAAAACAATGAAAAATGGCATTCTTTGCAAGACCGTATAGGCTATAGCCTTGCGTTTTTACCAGATTCCTTCATTTTTCGAAAATCCTCAAAACGATGAAGAATGGTAAGGCTATAGCCTTACGGTTCTTCATACCGTTTTTTTTTTTTTTTTTTTTTTTCCTTCCGAAATTTCGACATTTTTCTAAAATCCTCAAAAATCCTGAAAAAGGTTTAAAAAAAGACATGCTGTGCAAGACTGTAAGACTATAGCCTTGCATTTTTTCCAGATTTCGCCATTTTTCGAAAATCCTCAAAATTATGAAAAAAGGTAAGCCTATAGCCTTTCTTTTTTTTTTACTTTTGACATTTTTTGAAAAATCCTCATAAATCCTCATGAATCCTCAAAATGATGAGAAATGACATGCTGTGCAAGACCGTAAGGCTATGCGCTTTTGCCAGGTTTTGTCATTTTTCGAAAATCCTCGAAAATCCTCAAAACGATGAAAAATGCTTAGTTCCGGCATTTTTTGAAAAATCCTCAAAAAAAATCCTCAAAGCGATGAAAAACGGTATGCTGTCGAAGAGCATAAGGCTATAGCCTTAGCATTTTTCATCTTTTTGAGGATTTTGAGGATTTTTGAAAAATGACAAAATCTGGCAAGAACGCAAGGCCATAGGCTTATGGTCTTGCACATGCCGTTTCTCATCGTTTTGAGGATTTTTAAGGAAATTTGAGGATTTCCGAAAACTGACGAAACTTTACAAAACGCAAGGCTATAGCCTTACAGTGTTGCACAGCATGTCGTTTTTTCATCATTTTGAGGATTTTTGAAAGATGTCAAAATCGAGAAAAAAATGACATATTATAGTATGTCATTTTACATAGTTTTCGAGGATTCTAGAAAAATTACGTAATTGAAGAAAAATGACACGGTATAGAACATGGTCTCGGACAACATACCATATTTGCCCTTTTTCCTCGTTTTTGAAGATTTTTGAAAAAATGTCAAAATCAAAGAAAAACCAAAGGCTATAGTACATGGTCTCGGACAACATACTACATGCCGCTTTTGAGGATTTTCGAAAAATGTCGAAATCGAGAAAAAAATACATATTATACTATGCCGTTTTACCTCGTTTTCGAGGATTTGCGAAAAATGGCGTTTTTACTCTATCTCTTATTCTATCTTTCTACCATTGGGTCACAAACGATGTCCATTTCCAAAAGCAAACCTTAAAATCGTCTTGGACGAATGCCATGCAACTTGAGAGCATATATGCTCGCCAGCTAGCTCCTCACTCCTCCATATCACCCCTAGTGTTTTTTGTCACACTCTCAGACTTAAAGGTAGGGTAAGTGATTTGAAATTCATTGTGTAGTACCAGCCTGGTGCACTAGGGGCGCCCAAGAGTAGCTACACTATGTGAACCTGCTGCTCGATCCTGATTGGAGGAGAATTCACCCTCCACCTGGGGAACTTTTATTAGCTCCTCTGCTAACGTGGGGGATGGGGAAAACTCCATATATGGTCTGCACAATAGAGCATTTAACAGAAAAACATTTTTTGGGGGGTGATATCTGACAAAAGTGAAATCACTTCCCTACCTTTAAATGAACAAACTTAAGAGATGAGGTATTTAAGTCAGGTGCTATGTGACTTTTGAATGATGGTCACATGTTCTACACTTGGCTAATAATACACTATGACTATATAGAAAGCGTCCATGTTTTCAAGGCCAATATGTCATACTTTGTTGGTCATAAAACATCATATTTCCTTGGGTCACTGTCGCTTGCTGCCGCATATATATTCATAAGTGCAGCACTGCTGCTAACTATAATGTCTTATCTCCACCGCAGTGTCTCTGCACGGCAGAACTCCACAGTTGCTATGGCAATAAAGCATATTGAACCTTGAATCGTATATTTTGATGAGCGTCTTCGCTTTATTTGCACATGGAATAAATCAGGTTGATATGATAGCATGTGCCAAAGGTCTTGTCGGTTCAGATGGTGAGAGCCTGTGTGTTACAGTATGTGGAAGCATGTATATGTATGTGTGTGTCCACATAATCAAACTCCGATGTACAGTATGTATGTGTGTGTACACATAATAAAACACTGCTTCCTGCTGTAGCTCTGGGATGTAATGTAACCAAATGGACCCCACACGGATCCATGCGTACCCTCTCTGAGTTAACCCATTTAGGCCTAACCTAAGTTTTCTGAAAAACTTCAAATATTATTTGGCTGAATAAAAAAATAATATTTTTTGAATACTGTACATACTGTACAGCAGTGGTTTTCAACCTTCTTCATACCAGGCACCACCATTTATTCAGCATTTTAGCCACAGGACCACCTTTGATTTTGAGTTTAATCTCTCTGACCCAAAAGTAAGTTTTTGTCCACAATTTAGGAGAGATAAACTGGCAAAACGTTGGTCAAAATAACAATTCTTCTACATTTTCTAAATGTGTATATCCTTGAAAATGAAGTCATTCATTTCATAAAATGGAACTAAATGGACCCGTGAGGGTCCATTTGGTTTCATTTTAACGCTCTCACTCAAGAGTTACAGACTGTCACAACTGTCCATCATTTAGCTGGGGGCGACCTGGAATCTCAGGGACCACTGGTGGTCCCCGGACCACCTGTTGAAAACCCCTGCTGTACAGAATCCAAAAAATGGATTCCCGACCTGAAATGGTTAAAGGAGGAAGCGTGGTGTGACGGCTAGGTGTGACAGTAGCAGGACGCGGCGTTGAGTGATGGAGTATATGACGGCTTTATGGGGCAGTGTGACTTACTGAGTCAACAGTGCAACCTAATGACATTTATTTAAGTACACTATGCGAGTGGCGAGAGTGTGAGCGTGCAGGGTCCGGCACGTCGCCTTTATAGGTTGTGTGTGTGTGTGTGTGTGTGTGTGTGTGTGTGTGTGTGTGTGTGTGTGTGTGTGTGTGTGTGTGTGTGTGTGTGTGTGTGTGTGTGTGTGTGTGTGTGTGTGTGTGTGCGCGCGTGATAGACAGACAAATGGTGGTGGGAGGAAGAAGGGAGTGGCCATGCACTATCAGTGGCAGATGGGTCACGCTCCTCAAAGCCTATATGACACGTATAGCACACGCGTGTGCTCTGAGATAGAATGCTGAGGAGCTGTGCAGGGCACATGCATGCACACACAACCCAGGATATCCTGACCAACAGGTATGGTTGACACAGCACACACTCACGCACGCACGCACACACACACTCACACACACCCTATAGGCCTAACTACTGGTATATCCACCTGCTTAAGCTATCACTCCCCCCTCCCCCCTCCCACATGTGGCAAAACAAACCGGCTGATAACACACACACACACACACACACACACACACACACACACACACACACACACACACACACACACACACACACACACACACACACAAGCATGAACGCACGTACAGGACACACAGAAAGAACATAGAGTACAAGGCCAAAGGCTAGCGAGGGCTAAGGGGTGGGGGCAAGCGGCAGAGTTCACTGAGTGCAACTATAGTCGCTCAAGACACTCTGGCCTCGTTAGCGCACTGGCGCTAGGAGACACCCTGCGCTAGCCAAGACACCACTGACATATGACTCAAGTTCTCTCTCTCTCTCTCTCTCTCTCTCTCTCTCATGCATGGACACACACACGCACAAACACACTGCCCAATTCTTACTAATTCTGTGTACCACTTTTAGTCTTCAGCAAAACCATAGTGTGTCCATGGCAGTTTACTACACTCTTGAGTTAGAATTAACAGTGAAAATTGTGCTGAGTACAGGCAGAAATCTGGAAAAACAAGGCTGTCTTCGGGTATTGAAAAGCACAAATACCGGCATTGCTGAAATTACTTTGTGGGGTGAACTTGGTTAATACAGTAGAACATATAGTCACAGATATTGTTGCGTGACTGTATCATTATTATTTTCATTTATTTATGAATTTACATCCCGTCTGCAATTAGCTGCAACTTTAACCCTTATTTGCCACCCGATCTTATTTAGGTAATGCTTATCTAGGCCTACTATGCCTTCATTAACAGTGAAATGTGCTCACTTTTCCATTACCAAAATAGAAGTGCAGAAGCACACCTATGGGCACACACACGCACACACACACACACACACACACACACACACACACACACACACACAACACACACACACACACACACACACACACACACACACACACACACACACCACACACACACACACACATGCGCACGCGCACACACACTTTTCTTATCTCACAAAGAAATTCCCCACTAAACACAAGACACACAAGCAGTAGTTTTACTTTCTTTCCTTTTTTTATTAATTGTTTTTCGATAAAGGGACAAAATGGGTGTGTGAACAGGATTATGCAGACATCTGCCAGAAAAAACACAGACAGTGGTTTTCCCAATACATCTGAACAGAGACCCCAAAAGACCCCCAAATATTACAACAGAGGAGCTAAGTTTTGTCCAATGACCTTCGGCCACCATAAAAAAAAGAAAAATCATAACAAAGAAAACCCCAAATAATAATAATAATAATGATCCATTCCATGTCTGTTTAGAACAGAGCATATAGGTAATAATAAATAGTAACTCCCATTGTAAAAGATAATGTTCAAGTTCAAGTTACAACAAACAGCTTTCAGAACAGGAATACAAAAGGCTGATAACAAAATATTCCGCATTGCCATTTACAAAAAAGTCTCAAACTCAAGCAGGCTTCCCCACATCCCCCGGGGGCTCCTTTTTCTTCTCCTCTCTTCTTTTAAATATGCTTTGCATATGAAAAGTTATACCCAATCTAAATATAAAGCACCATTTAGTATTTGGCAATGAAAACAAAACAAACTGCAAAACATTGATTTATTTTATTTTTATTTCATTTTTTATTTTTTTCCCCTTTTTTTTTTTTTTTTTCATTTTGCCGCAATATTTCAACTCTTTTTCATTTGTGATAATCCGCATACTGCATATGAAGTAAGTTGACTTGTTTTTTTGTTTGTTTTGTTTTTGTTTTGTTTGTTTTGTTTATTTTCTCTCTTCTTCTCGTTGAGATGTTGGAATGTAGTCAGGTGGGAGAGATGAGAGAAAGAGAGAAAGAAAGAAAGAGAGAGAGACAGACAGACAGACAGAAGCACACAACAGAACAGGCTGACGTCAGCTTGCGGTATAGCTACTGCATACAAGAATGGCAGCTGGGGGGTTGGGGGAATGGGGAGGGGGGGGTGAGGAGGTCCGAACCCCGGAAAAAAAAAAGAAACCCAAATAAGATATGTACAACCACCTCCATCATGGACACAGAAACAAAAAAACAGCACAAGGCGGCCATCTTATGGCCTCCCCCGGCACCGGGTTAAAGCGGTGCCGCTTTCTCATAGCTGCTTCTTTTGTTTTGTTTTTTTGTCTTTTTTTAAGCTTTTATTTCTTTAAACATACAAATAATTCGCACTATATTATCCTGCCAAATTAAAAAAATATACCGTGGCAGCTTGGGATTTTTTTTCTTGTTTCTTTTTTTCCACTACCAAAGAAAAGGTACGATAAATACCTTTCAGAGAGAGAACGAGCGACAGTTAAAAATACGAGCCTCAATATAAATACTATTATAGTGCCTATTCTAAGTGAACATTGAATTCAAATACAATTCTAGAAATACAGAAAAAAGTAGACCATAAATGTGTTTAAGCATAGGAATTGATCGACATGAGTGTGCATTTTTTTCCTATAGTTTAACGTCTTTATTATATCTCATATAGAATCTTAGTTCATCTCCCACCCCGATGCTAATTGTATTTCAACCTGAAGAGCCAAGGCAAAGAAAAACTCAATTTGTTGTTCCATTCTTCACAAGTTAGGAGACGTGTCTTGAACACCACCAAGACATGGAGAAGAAAAAGAAGTGAATTAGCTTTCCCAGATAGTGAAGAGTTATTTCTAAAAGATTTATACAAAAAAGCCAATAAACAAACACAAACAAGATAAAAATCAGTGCAGTGAATGCAGGGAGTCTGGACAGTTGTAACCCAGCAGACAAGGTCTATAGATTACTGAGCTTACTTGGACAAAAATGAGATTTTATGCATGAAGTGGATGTTTGCTGATAGGACACATTCTGTGGTGACCCAACAAGTGCCGCTATACCATGCATTAAGTGGGCAAGTTGTTCCTTACATTTAAAGTGCAACTCAACATCTGTCCAATAATTATTGTGTGTTGCCCTCGGTAGGTTAAAGACTATAGAAGGTTTACACCATAGTGCTCTGACCGTAGCACTGTGATGTAAGCATTCATTGCCTTGCATTTAATACATCTACTGTATATCATAATGGGTACACATTTAAGATGTAGGTATGTGCAATGAGCAAATGTTGGCATTAGTATCACCGCTGGTTGCACATTGGCAGTTAAATGTAACACGCCATTACAGCTACATCACAGTTAAACAGATTTTACTATTCTATAATTTTTAACCTTTATGGGGCAGATAAACTCACAAAAATGCCCTTTTTGCTGAGTTGCATTTTAACCTATAGACCTTGCTAGCTAACGGGGATAATTAGCAAATTGTCCTGTTTTATTTTTTTTCCTCGTTGTTGTTACTCAGCTAAGCACTTTGAGTACATCACTGTGTTTTCCTGGACTCAACAACTAAAGGGTCACGGGTGAAATGGCATGGATATAGGGGTCATTATGGGTGAGAAAGCTGGAGTGGCCGGCAACAGATTATCTGTCTAATTCATCCCTGCTCTGAACACAATGAACCCCATTGACAGCATATAATTCAACAACGGCTTTTGCTTCCCGCTTCTGCGTAAAGCTGTAAACTGGGAAATTTGAAACAGTGCACTTCATGTCTTTAAAATGACAATCTGACAGGCTTTTAGACTCGACCTAAGTACCAACATAGCATCAATGTAAGAGCATGTAAGAGAGATGTCAGTCAGTACTCTTAGGCAGAGTGATAGGTGCTAGTAGAAATTACTCGACTGAGTGTCTGCAACTCAACAAGGAAAAGTAGCTCTCATTTTGTGGTTGAAAAGCAATAGCAAAGAAGAGAGTGTGCCTTGCATTAGCCTATGCATACTGTTAAATCGACCTCTTCTCAAGAGTCATGGATAAAACTGCATTTCTGCTGCATTTTGATTAATCTTTCTTTCTTTTTCTTTCTTTCTTTGCAATACTTAATTAATCACCCTGTTTTGATATTTTATATTGTGAAATGTAAAGTAAAAAAAAAATACAAAAGATAAAAGATTGCCTCAGATCCCCCCAGCTAACTAACTAAAGGCTGGTTTATACTTCAATGCATGTCCATTCTAATAACAACTGTCACTCATGCAACAAAGTGTAAAATAGCCTCAAGTAAGACCTAGTATCCAGTTCTGTGTAGCTTCTGTCTGTCTAGCTTGTCGTCATCTCAATGCCCTCTAATATAATATAATCAGCCTTGATTGGAGCTGCTCATATATTACTTTATGCATTGTTCCGCACACTGACATTTCCAAGCAGCGTCAAAGTTTTGTGCTAACGCAGCTACGTGACACTTTGCCGGCCACGTGCCTGAGTCCCTCGAGATCAGGATTTGCAGGATTGTACGTACACATGTACAAGAGTACCTTTTCACTTTCAAAGTACCTCCCGAACCAGAAACAAAACTACAAAATAATTCAGATATACACAATACTGCCTGTACCATGCTTTGCCATGAAATCCACACATCAAAGATACTATTGAACAGGTAATAGGTAGCTAATGGTGATTAACTAGAATGTTCGGATCCTTCCTTGGTTCCTGTTCACCACTTATCCCCCCTTTTCAACTTTTCAGATTTCAGATTTTTTTTTTCTAAAATGTAGCCTATAATGACATGCCCAAAATAGGGACGCCGTGTTAAAGTGGTTACTTGTCACAGTCCAGTACAGCAGTAAGGTGCTTGATGCAAGAACCTTTTCCTGGGTGACTTACTCTCTCGGCAATACCTTCCAAGAAGCCCCAATCCCCTCCCAAGTTTATAGCAGACAAGATTATGGCCAATGCAGTCTTGAGATATCAAAAGGCACTCTTTTTTTAAAATTTGTTTCACCATTTGATAATAAGAATTTAATTCTTAGCCCATCCGCGTCTTTTTGAAAGAAATTTGGAGGCTGTCGCCGCATTACGTTTGTCAAATCAAGCCAATTTGTGAACTCTCATAATTGTTTTTCTTTAACCCCCGTGTGGGTGTGGTGTCTTTCAGAAAGATTGGGATTTTTAAGTGCGTTTTCCAGGGTTGTCCAAAATAGGGTCAAGACTGTTTTTGTTTGTTATTTTCTCCCATGTTACAACACAAAACTGTACATGATATGTGTTACAGAATGTATGCAGCATGGTCGTAGCATTCTTGTCTTTTTCTCTTTTTGAATAATAAAAAGGAAGAAAACAGAACAAGAGAACAGCAACACATTTACTCAACAACTAACCAACCAGGGACAAGTTCTTTTCATTATTTTTTTTTCTTCTTGATTAGCAAAAAACGTACTATGCATGCTGTCTAAATTTCTTAAAAATGGAAAAAAGGAAAAACCCCAGAAAAAAAGAAAAGAAAAAAGTACACAACATGTAAATTATTGCACAAGAGAAAGGCTCGAAGTTTTGCGTCAATGCAATAGTATTGCCCCGATACAGATCATGCATTCAACGGGTAATGGAGACGGGGTGTGCTGGTGCAGAGCACATGTCTTAACCACTTAAACCCTATAAACCCAGGGGTCTAGAATTGTCCCGCTGCGTTTTTTCCCTCTACACCAAATATCTGTGCGAGAAAACAGCCAATCTACAAACTCACTATGCCTCACATCACGGCGCATTGTGAGCTTGTGCACTGGCTACGTTCTCTGAATGTTTGCCCCAGAATAGGGACACTCAGGGTTCATGTGGTTAAGCTTCCACCAGACAGGCGAAAGAGGTGTGTTGGGGGGGAGGTTGGGGGAACTGGGGCAAAATCTACAAGGGACTGGTGTCGGGGGAGTTGTGGAGGGGGGCGGGATTGATGGCAGACATAGTTCAGGTGGTGTTCACCGTTTCAGCCCACTACTCCGACTTAATTTCGGTACTCAGGGGCCTGTCACTGTGCCATTTTTTCATGTGTTTCTCCAAGGTGCTGTAGACGCTGAAGGGCATCTTACAGATTTCGCACTTGTACACGTCCTTGCCCACCTGGCCGTGGGTCTTCATGTGGCGTGTGAGCTTGGAGCTCTGGGCGCAGGCGTAGTTGCACAGTTCGCACTTGTAGGGCCGCTCGCCCGTGTGGCTGCGCCGGTGCACCGTCAGGTTGCTGCAGTTCTTGAAGATCTTGCCGCAGTACTCGCACGTGTCACTCCGGCGGCTCTCCTTGGAGCCCGGCCTCAGGGGGGCACCCAGGTGCGGCGTGCTGCCCCCGCTGCCCGTGCCGCTGCGGCCTGACACGCCGCCGTCCACCTCCCCGGGAGGCGTGGAGAAGCGCAGGCTGCCGTTCTCCGACGAGTGCTCGGAGGACGAGGCGAAGGGCGATTGTCTGGAATCCCCGAAGTTCAAAAAGGGGTCCTTGAGTTGTCGTGACGCGGCGTAGCCGGCCAGCCACTGGGAGTAGACGTTCTCCGTGTTGGGGATGGTCGGGGTGGGCAGGTCGAACTCCTTCTCCAGCTTGATGCGCTTGGAGAAGGGACTGAGGGGACCGGGGCTGCCCAGCAGCAGTTTCTTAGAGAGGCCTACCGAGGCGGCTTCATTGGGGGACGTCCCCCGGCCGTTGATGCCGATCGCCTCGCCGCGCTCCGACTCCAGCACCGAGTTCTCGTCGCACATGTCGCGGCCGCGGTGGTGGTCCCGGTCGACGTGGTGGTGCAGGTGGTTCTCCTGCGCCGCCATGGCGTTGCGCTTGTGCGCGCTGAGCGCCTCGGAGAAGTGCTGCATGCTGGCGGCGAGGCCCATGCCCTGCACCACCTCGGGCAGGGAGCGCGGGATCGAACCCTCGTCGATGGCTCCTCCTCCTCCCCCCAGGCGGCCTCCGATGCCGCCGTTGTTCTCGTGGTGGCGCGTCGCCTCCAGGTTCAGGCCAAAGTGGTAGCTGTTGTTGTTCCGCCGGCCGCTCCCGTTCCTCTCGCCGTTGGGCTCCTCCTCCTCCTCGCCCTCCTCTTCCTCCTCCTCCTCCTCTTCCTCCTCCTCCTCTTCCTCCTCCTCCTCCTCTTCCTCCTCCTCCTCCTCCTCGCCGTTCTCGCGGAGCAGGCGGTTGTTCTCGCTCTTCAGCTTGGCCACCACCGACTTGAGGGCGTTGCTGGCGCTGCCCATGTGCTCGCTGGTGCCGGGCTCGGGCGAGGACGCCGCCGAGAGCCCGTCCTCCGACTTGCCGGCGCTGGGTGACGACGACTTGTGCATGTGCGTCTTCATGTGGCGCTTGAGCTTGCTGGCCTGCGTGCAGGCGTGGTCGCACAGGTGACACTTGTAGGGCTTCTCGCCGGTGTGGCTGCGCCGGTGCACGATGAGATTACTCTGGAACTTGAAGGTCTTCCCGCAGAACTCGCACGACTTGCTCTTCATGGGGGCGTTGGAGGTGGGAGGGGCTCCCGCTCCCGCCGAGGGGAGCGGGGTGGTGGGCGCGGTCTGGGAGCCGGACGGGGACTGCATGGAGCCCGGGAGGGGCGGCGGCGGCGGCGTGGAGAGGTACGGGAGCTTGCCGCCGGCGGCCCCCGGCGGCACGCCGCCCGCCACCCCCACCCCGCTCTGGAAGGGCTGGAGGAGCCGCTGCATGGGGCTGGGCCGCCCGGGGGACAGTGGCGGCGTGGACGTTGAGTTGTTGCCCGCCAGCTCCCTCAGCCTCCGCGAGAAGTCCATGGCCGGCGGCGGGTCCAGCGCCAGCGGAGGGTTGAGGCGCAGCACCCTGTCGAAGGCACTCGGGTGGTGGGCTGCCAGCGCCAGCTCCTCAGGGCTCAGGTGGTGCGGGTCCAGGTGGTTGCGCGGCGGCGGGCTGAAGAGGGGCGGCGTCGGGGGGAAGCGCTGATGGTGGCCCCCGCCGGCGCTCCCCACTCCCCCGCCTCCTCCTCCTGCTGCTATAGCGCCTCCTCCACCGGTCCGGTCGGCGCTGTCCCGGCCGCCGGAGCCCGAGCCGGGGATGCGGAGGAGGTTGAAGGGGCTGGCGTCCGGGGGCAGGTGGAGGCCGTGGAGCGGCGGCTGGGAGGGGCAGTCGGCCCCGCCGCCCAGGGACGAGGGGCGGCCCATGCGCGGCGTCAGGGGGCTGCCGTGCTCGCTGTCCAGGTAGATGCGGAAGCCGTGCGTGTTCTGGGCGTGCTGCAGCAGGAACCAGGCGCTGCCGTACGAGTGCTTGCAGGTGGTGCAGGTGTAGCTGGTCGGCTCCTCCTTACCTGCGGGAAGCAGAGAAAAGAACAACACGGGTTAGGACAACCGAAAAAGGAAAAGAAGGAAAGACATAGTATGCCGTAGAAACATAATTCATAATTCCAAACAAAAATAACTGAAATGTATGTATTGTGTACATATAATTCAAATTAGCTTCACCCCTCTCCTAACCCATGCAGCTGGTTAAGGTTCACAGTGTTCCATTTGCCAGGCATTCAAATGAACTGATGTCAGAACATAAATCTTTTGAACCGCAAGAACACATTAGTTGCACTCAAAATAAAAGCATAATGTCTGACTGCCACGGCGGGAGCTATACAGTTGTATCTAAGATGTAGTTTGTTGATCCTTAAGCCTCGCTGTTATACTGCTATACTATAAAAATGTCTTTCAAGTGAGGTCACCGCGTATACAGCAGTTATTGTTGAGGTCACGGCCCAAAATGTAGTGTGCGTGTCCGACTGTGTGTGTGTGTGTGTGTGTGTGTGTGTGTGTGTGTGTGTGTGTGTGTGTGTGTGTGCGTGCGTGCGGTGCGTGCGTGCGTGCGTGCGTGCGTCTATGATAGCGGAGTATGACTGTTGTGTGAGTGTCATTGTGTGCATGTGTACAAATGTTATGTATTTGTCTGGATCACACTTTTGCCCAGACTCCGTAGGGAGGTGATTCCTTCTTTTTTTTTTACTCTGTCTGTGTGTGTGTGTGTGTGTGTGTGTGTGTGTGTGTGTGTGTGTGTGTGTGTGTGTGTGTGTGTGTGTGTGTGTGTGTGTGTGTGTGTGTGTGTGTCTGTGTCTGTGCGTGTGCACGCACGTGCACTCCATTGTCAGCATGAGAAACAAAGAGAGATAGCTGTCCCAGTGGACCAGCTTCCCACTTCCCACCAATATGAACCAAAATAGAGGCTCCTCGACAAACAGACAGACAACAGGGACGGAATCCTTTCAACTTTGAAATTACAGTGCACTCGTATCTGTAATTACGCTATAATTACACACTAACAGAATATAATCCACTTCTGTTTGCACAGAAGCTATTAATACAGCAACAAACAGATAGGGACCAGACGGCTGTGTATGTCTTCAACATTTTATTTTTTCCTCAAGGTATAACCTCCGGATATACTGGTAATTGTTTTTGCAAATTCTAAATCTAAGACCATGTTGTAATGTGTTTATATTTTATAATCTCCATATATATAATATCAGGATGTCCTGGTTAGTGTTTATCAAATTAGTGACAAACCTTCTGAATTTCAGAAAGTCTTCGCTCTGTATTGACACCTTTGCAGGTAGTAATCGCCGTAATGATTTAATAGGCAAACATTTGCCAAAGGAAATTCCAGAACAACTTTCTAAAAGCTAAGGATGTATTGCAATGTCTTGTTATTGTACTGTATATTTTA
Source organism: Benthosema pterotum (assembly GCA_039105355.1). NCBI lineage: Eukaryota > Metazoa > Chordata > Actinopteri > Myctophiformes > Myctophidae > Benthosema > Benthosema pterotum. Next base: position 25,436,116 of record CM076974.1, on the reverse strand, counting down.
TTATGTTCAATGTATTTCATTTAAGCTCTTAAACTGGAGATATACTTAATACTAAATTGAATACATGGCTTGCACTGAATAATGATCGTCAAAATCCTTGTACTCACACAGGACTATTATGAGTAATTTCAGCGGGATGGTGTTTACAGTATAGTGACCACCAAAGTTGCCCATATCGGGTCTAAAATGACATATCCTGCGATTATTACTTGTACGTTACGGTGATGTGCAAACCATCTCCTAATGCATGCGTGGCACTCCAAACGCTATTCTCTCACACTGAAACTTAACACGTGGAAAAAATTGCTTTTCCCCAAAAGGCACCGTTTTTATTTATTTTCATTTTTAAAACGTCAGGTTCCCTCATCAATATTGTCTTATACTGTGTTCAAAACACACACACACACACACACACACACACACACACACACACACACACACACACACACACACACACACACACACACCTAATTAGACATGGCATGCCAGTCAAAGTAAAGCAGGGGGGGAAAAAATGCAACATTTCAGGCTCCAATTACGTAATGTGACAACCACTGTGAAAAGACCCAAGCATTTCAAGCAACAGCAGAAAAAAAAGCGTCCTTCTGTAGCTGTGCTCACAGCCTTTCTCTCAGCGGTGATATGCAAAGAGGCCGTTTCGCCCCAGCAAGAGAGAGAGAGAGAGGGACATTTAAAACAATAACTGCTTTTAAATGGCCCCGCTGATGGTGACCTGTACTGCCATCCCACAATGCATGTGTAATCTCATTATGAGCGTCGGACGCCCAGCCATCAACTCATTTACCAGATTAGATAATAAATGACCCCTGACGGCACCCATGTCGCCGCCGCAACGCAGAGAGCCCCCCCCACCCCCCCACCCGTGAAATGCACTGTGACATCCATGTTGGCGGGCGGAAAACAGTTGTGTCTACAGAGAGTGTGCATGTGCATGACGTCATGGTGCTGAGGGAAACGCCCACTTTTTATGGAGTGGCAAAACAACTTGCTCTCCAGAGAAATACACTGTTGAGGGCAGCAATTTCCATTCACTCTAAAAACGGCGAAAAAAAGCTTTTATTTTTTTATTTTTAGTTATTAGAGAAAGTAAAAGATGAGTGATTATTATTACTATTATTATCATTATGTGCTGCTTTAGGGATTTTATTTTGTATTATTTACTATAGTCCGTATACTACAAGAAAATACCATTTTCAAGCTTTTTTCACAGTGTTTAGAGTGAAGGGACTTAATTGCGATGGGACTTCATTCCTTTTGCTCATATGCCACCAAAATGTGGAGTGCCTTGCCAACAGTCATTAAGACATGTGAAATGAATCCCTTGACTCCTTCAAAAACAACTCACAAAAGGCACTTACGGACGGCTGCAATTCGAAAATGGCCTCCGTAAAACAAAATAAAAATACAATTTCCCCCACCCCCTTTCCCCTCTTTGTATATTTCTCTTTCTCTTTTTACATTCACTATGATTTGCTGCTTCTGGCTTGTCATTATTTTGTATGTCATCAGTGTTGTTGCAGTGTGTATTTGACTTGTACTGTAATTCTCCATTTTTTGTTTAAAAAAAGTACCGTAGTAGTTACTAGTATTAAAAAAAATAGTGAAAAATATTTTCACTGTTTGATGAAATATTATGGCATTATTCTGCTTAGAACAAATAAGATATCGAAGTATAGAGATGATTATGTTTCAGTGAGGATATAACATATAACAGAAAAACAGATGCATGCAGCTCACAGCTCACTTAGACATGCACTATAAACAGGAGACAGCGACACACACGCATGCGCGCACATACACATACACAGACACTT
>CM076974.1:25426781-25429281 GCA_039105355.1 Benthosema pterotum | reverse complement strand
AGGCTTAGGCTTTCAGGAATCTGCTGCTTAATATTTACATCTGGCTGCGTGGCGATCCCCTCGGTCAAGGCCTCTTTTAGCTCACCCACCGCTGTCACCCGCCTCCCATCTCGAAGGCTAAAGTATACGGCTTGCTCTCATGTTAAACGTTCCAATTAGGTATACTCATTCAGATGCTGCTAACTCCTCATGCAATACTACCTAGCGGGAGAGCCGGTGTGCTTGCATGGGACTTTAATTGGGAACAACTTGGACGTTTCAAGATTGTAATTTAGTCTGTTGATTTATCGAGCCTGCATGTGTCAAAAAAAGAATGACAGAGTGATCCGCCGCTTAAGGGAACTGAACCTCAACCGAAAGGTCATCAGCTTAATTCCCTGAGACAGGCGATGTGTCCTTCAGAAAGAAAGAAAAAAAAAGACAGTGACCTCACTCTGTGTGAAAGACCTCACGCATTGTTAGTTGCTATACAGATAAGATGTAGCACTCTGGAGAACAATTTAAAAAATGTAAAAACACAGCTGAAAGGTTCAGCTCTTTTTATCTTTATTGCAATGTATTAACCTGTGAACAGAAGGAATGCGCACAAGAGAGAGAGAATGAGAGACAAAGAGAAAGAAAGATTGAGAGAGAGAGAGAGAGAGAGAGAGAGAGAAGAGAGAGAGAGAGAGAGAGAGAGAGAGACAGAGGGAGAGACTGGGAAGACAGGGAGATCACCAAATTAATCATTGGAAAAAGGAGTGCAGAGCAGCAACCTAAAATCAGAATGTATCTATTAGATTTTATCCCAGAAAGAGATTGTCAGACAAAATCAGATGGGACCACATGAGGACCAAAATGTTTGGATGAAAGCCTAGTTTTCTAGTCCCTCCACAACAGACATGGGAAATTGGCGGGCCCCGGGGCCCCATGCCCCCCCTTCACTGATATATTATATTATTGATTTCAGCTGCTGCAGTTCCAAACATGAAAACAGGACCCGCTTTAATTACTACATTCTATATTAGTAACATAATGACTACAGTATTCCAATGCTATTCTCTTTTTAATGTCCAATTAAGTTGTTGTAATAAGTTAACATACTGTATAATTATAAATGTATTTGAAAATCAATAGCATTGTTAAATTCTCAGTATTCCAATCGAAAAAAGAAATAGCAATAAAATAACAATAAAATAATGAAATTAAATTAAATTAAATTAAAGAAACAATAACATACCTCTGAGAGCTTAAAAATGTTATACACTCATTGTATACGCTCCACTGCTGTACTACTAGCCAGTCTCTATTGGCCAGTCTTTCTACTGTCCAGTCTCTATTGGCCAGTCCCAGCCTCTCTACTGGCCAGTCTTAGTCATCATTTCTGATGAATTGAAAATAGGAGGACTCTGTTTTAAACAAGTGTAATGTTTTATCATTGTGTCGTCCACGGCCACAACACAGTAACAGTTTTTGTATTGAGTTTGAGTGTTTTTGTTTGAAATGTACCTATTCTGCATATCTGCTCCTAAGTTAAAGCTTCGTGGCTTAATGTCAACCTATTCATGAGGAAAAAAGTGACTCCAATATCAACTGACTCAAAGCAAACAAATACAATTCCTTGAGTGAGCCAAGCAAGGTACTTTACTTCTCTATCGTTGGCTGACAACATAATAAAAATGTAGCTTAGTCTATTCATAAACACGGCATGATTAATGCGGTCGGCCATTTAAATCTGAAGACCAGACTATGGGATTTAACATCCTGTCAAAAAGTTCAATTGGCTACTGTTGCCAGGGAAAGAAAACATGCTTCTAGCCAATAAGTAAAGGAGAACGTTGGCTATACACTGCTTAGCAACAACATTTAATACTAGGAAGAAATAGCAGGAAAAATGGAAACTTAAAATAGTTCCAACCCCAACGACTGGATGCTACGTTTTTTTTTTTTTTTTTTTTTTTTTTTGCAGGACGACATGCACCTTTACGCTAGACAATAAAGGTATTGTGTTGTCAAATCATGGAAGAAAGTGCTGCAGACGCAATATATCTACGAAGGATAGCAATCGCGTATTGTGCCTGTCTGATTGCATATATTGCATGGTGTGTGTGTGTGTGTGTGTGTGTGTGTGTGTGTGTGTGTGTGTGTGTGTGTGTGTGTGTGTGTGTGAAATATATCAACACATTCTGTCTAGGGATTTTTGAACCCCTGCTGAGCTGCGCCGTCCCTCACCATTAAATCCTCTATTGAATGTGTGTGCATGTGTGTGTGTGTGCGTGTGCGCGTCTGTGTGTGTGTGTGTGTGTGCCTCTGTGTGTGTGTGTGTGTGTGTGTGTGTGTGTGTGTGTGTGTGTGTGTGTGTGTATGTGTGTGTGTGTTGTGTGTGTGTGTGTGTGTGTGTGTGTGTGTGTGTGAGAGAGAGAGAGAGAGAGAGAGAGAGAGAGAGAGAGAGTATACGTGTGTGTCCTCATTTTTCATCAATTATAGTTATCAGGTGAGCAAATATTCCATCTTCACACAC
>CM076974.1:25399281-25421781 GCA_039105355.1 Benthosema pterotum | reverse complement strand
GACACTTTGTGAGCCTGTGTTGAGCTGCTATTTTTGGAAGGAAATCACTTGATGAAATAACGTTTTTTTGTTTTTGTTTTTTTAGAAATGATCTAAAATACAGACGGCAGGCTGAATGTGGTTACCATAGATTTCATATCTTCACATGCATGTGTTATTTTGTATAATCTGACTGTGTATACAGTATTTGTACAAAATAGCAATTTTCCCAGTGAAATCGGGCATACGTTATAAGTACATGCGGTACTGCACGTGCCTATATGTAATTGCGTTGTTGTGCGTGTAATAGTATCCGAGGGTGTGCATGCGTGTGTGTGTGCGCGAGAAGGAGAGGAGCTCCATTAGCTGTTTGGAGAGCAGCGTGGAGCCTTGGCATTTCCCATCAGGCCGAGCGAGAGTTCTAAAGTGCTGCACCACACACTCCTGAACGCCGACCATCATAAAGGCCCCACTCTGCTGGGCACAGCGTGGGCATCTCCCCCCGGGGCGCCCGGCCTCCACTACCCTGGCACCACCCCTCAGCCAACAAACTATACTATACCCCCAGTGCACATACACACACAACCACATAGTATGTGCACACATGCACTTATACAGACACACACAACAAACAATTAGACCCACAAAAACAATTACAGGACAGACACACTGTATATAGTACTAGGCAGGCAGTCACAAACAAAAGACTGACAACACACAGAGGCATGTAGACAGGCGCACACGCACACGCACACACAGGCGCGCACGCACACGCACACACACACACACACACACACACACACACACACACACACACACACACACACACACACACACACACACACACACACAAAAAGCTCTCCTAATGACCAAACCCAACAGCTCCCAAACAACTCTGAACAGCTATTAGGAGAGGTGGCCAACACTGAAGGGGAAGTGCATTTCTTTTTTTTATAATGCCATTAAAAGCCAGGGATTAAAATGTCCATTCGCGTAAATACAGCCACAGTTCAGAGGGGGATAGCCAATCGCAGATAATTGAGAAACCCCACTTCCCTCCCCCTGAGGCCTAAGAGTGCCCAGGCACAAGTTCTCGTATCAATCACGAGAGGGAGTCTGAGGTGAGGGATGAATACAGGCCTTTCTTTTCCCTTCCATTTTCTGTTCCATGTCTTTGTTTTCATGTATTTTAACGACTTAAAGCCTATATACTTGAATGACCAGGGTCCCTCAGCTGTCTAGTATACTTGGTTCCTCCCCCTTGTCACCTGGCATGTGTCCAATGTGCGGACCCTGCATAGGGTTCAAGTGTTTGTGCTTTTGTGCCTCTCAAAAAAAAATCGAGTTTGATTCTTCTTTTAAAAAGAAAGATTGCACTTGTGTGAAGTGAGAGGCACAAGATGTGCTTGCATTGGCCATATGACCATCTTGCATCGCTAATTCATTTACTGCCTGCCCTAAACAAAATTAAGCTACCGGGTTGACAAACAATTTACGGGACATTAACAATCTTATAGCTTTGCTGACATGTGACACAATCTCCAAAAGCTACAGTATGTATTTTAGGGGCTATAGTGACACTCCAAGATGGTTGATGAACTACAGTTAGTGCTTTTATGATGATTATTATTCATTGAGAGGACAGACAGTATATAGGAAAGCCGAGAGGTGAGACAACATACGTAGGAGAGACAGACATAGGAAAGCTGAGTCTAACAAAGTTGTCCTCAGATTTATACCCTCGGTCGTCCCGTAACCAAACTCTTAACGCTATATACTCCAGCAGTCCTGCATTAAACTAGGACCCTGGGTCCACACACGTCCTGAGCTTCCCAGCATAGTGAAGGCAGGTCCAATGTAAACAGGGTCCATTGCTGGCCTAGCCGGCCGGGTCCACCGGGGACCAAAGGCAGGTCAGGTTCAGACAAGACTTACAACCCTGACGTCAGTTTTTCCAAAGCTCTGGCATACCTGCTCTAACATCACTCCCCCTTGTCTCTCCACATCTCTCTTTCTCTCGTGTTTTTCTCCTCCGCTCGTGTTTGTTTTGCCTTTTGTCCTTTGTTGTTCTTTTCTTCTAACACTCTCTTTATGCCTCGCGTCCTTGCCTTCTTAGTTGATTTAATTTTCTTTGTGAATCGCTTTTTCCACCCGTTTTCTATTTTGCATCTTTTCTGAAGAAAGAAAGGGAATGACAAAGGATGAGTGACAGACCAAACAAAGACATCACTCATCTAGCCTGACAACCGTGCGCACACGAATGCGCGCGCGCACACACACACGCGCACGCGCACACACACACACACACACACACACACACACACACACACACACACACACACACACACACACACACACACACACACACACTAAACCTCGCCTGCTTAATTGGCATTTATCACAGTTACACAATCATCCCTTCTTCTGCTGTAGGTACCTGTAGTCTCCACTGTCTGTATGTCTGTCTGTGTGTCTGTCTGTGTGTGTGTCTGTCTGCCTGCCCGCCCTGCGCCTTGCAGCTGGGTAGTGTAAATCAAGTTGAAACATAGCTCTCTGCGTGTGTGTGTGTGTGTGTGTGTGTGTGTGTGCGTGCGTGCGTGTGTGTGTTGCCTACTGGCCCTTGCCAAAAAATGTGTCCCAACCAGCCTTCCACCTCCTATATATCTGCCTATATAGGAGCAAGAGAGCCAGAGGGCTCAAAGGGGAGTTCGGGTGTGTGTGTGTGTGTGGGTGTGTGTGTGTGTGTGTGTGTGTGTGTGTGTGGTGTGTGTGTGTGTGTGTGTGTGTGTGTGTGTGTGTGTGTGTGTGTGTGTGTGTGTGTGTGTGTGCACGCGCGCGCGCATGCGTGCATGTGCAAAGTATACGTGAGGGATTAAGTGTGGTCCTGTCTGTCAGGGTCATGTGGGTTAAAAAGGAACATATCGCAGACACTTATCTCCAGTAGCACACACTGCAATGTTTGAGAGAGAAGAAAGAAAGAAAGAAAGAAAGAAAGAAAGAAAGAAAGAAAGAAAGAAAGAAAGAAAGAAAGAAAGAAAAGAAAGAAAGAAAGAAAGAAAGAAAGAAAGAAAGAAAGAAAGAAAGAAAAGAGAAAGAAAGAAAGAAAGAAAGAAAGAAAGAAAGAAAGAAAGAAAGAAAGAAATGGCGGCAGTGGTTCAGGGGTAGAGTCACCGGATGGCAACCGCAAGGTTGCCGGTTCGATCCCAGAATCCCGCAGAGTTACTGTCGAAGTGTCCTTGAGCAAGACACTGAACCCCTAATTGCTCCTGACGTGCTAGTAGGTACCTTGCATGGTTTCCACTGCCATCAGTGTATGGATGTGTGTGTGTAAATGGGTGAATGTGATGCACAATCTATGTAAAGCGCCTTGGATAAAGGCGCTATAAATGCACCATTTACCATTTAAAGAAAGAAAGAAAGACTACTCAGGGCCAAAAACTGTTGGTGTATAGTCTAGTAGTGTATAGCGAATTGGAATGGGATTTGAACGGATGGACTGTTCAAATCCCATTCCAACGCTATAAGACAGGCTGATGGAAAGACGGAGGGATACAGTAGTGAGAGAGATAGAGTGAGTGTGTCCAATAATGTATGTGTTAAAGGGGAACTCCACCCATTTTCAATATTTTACTATGTCATTGATGTACCTTCGAGGTGTTGGGTGGACATGATAAAAAAAAAGTTCCCGTTCCCAAGAAATGGAGGTCTGAAGAAAACCACTAACATGGTGAAACATCTTGATGACATCATCAAGATGTATTTTCACCATGTTAATGGATTTCTTTAGACGCTTCTTTTTTTCTGAAAGCGTACAAATGGATTGCATTTGTACGCTCTCAGAAAAAAAATGAAAATGAGTGGAATTCCCCTTTAAGTGCAGTAGTGCCTCTCTCTCTCTCTCTGTCACTATCACACACACACACACACACACACACACCCACACACACACAATATTAAAGTGAACACTTGTTCCCCAAGTGCTTAGTGAAATGTGCATGATGTGTGCATGTGTGTGTTTCAGCATGTCCTGTGTCCTGTCTCGGTCCGTACTACTCACTCAGCAGAAAATTCTTAAAGGGGGGTGCCGTGATTTTTGTATTTTTTCCTATTTTGTACATATTTAAGTGGTGATGGTTAGAACCCTTGGTCTGTTTTTTATGTGTAATGATGCCTTCCCTTTGTATTTAGGGTTTCTTCCTGGAGGCTAAAACCTTTCCAGTCAAATGTGCCGATGACAAAGGCTGTAATGTAGTGACATCACACTTGAGCTCCTCCCCTAACTCCTCCTCCTTTACCATACAACTACAGCTGTGGATCTGTGTGGATCTCCACCCATCACCACCCACCAGGCAAACTAGGCATACTTAATGAGCTGGTGGGGGAGTCCACGTAAAAACATCATTTTAACAAATACTGTATAGACCTTTTTGAGAAAATTCTTTCTTTTCATGTAACAATAATACCTGATAATCATGATTTAAGTTGGAAAAAAATCATGGCACTCCATCTTTAAGCTGCATTGCATCACTAGCTGGGCCTCTATTATGTAAAACACTGGTACACATACCATCTTTATCAGTATAGTAACACTGTCCGCAGTTAACCTCATACATATGGCCCTTCTGCAAATCAATATATTGAATTGAAGGTGTAAAAATGGATATCGCTAAAAACAATTTTACAGTGTATATACTGTATACACCTCGTATATATATACATTCGCTTTCAGCTCAGGGATCTTCAACTTACATCTGCCCAATAAAGCATTATTATTATTGACTTCATTGCTTAGTAACCCTTACCCAGCCAGAAAGCTACAGGCCACATGAGAAGGAATCCAGCATTCTCAACCTGTCAGCCCAATCAGAGAAAATGTGTGTGCGTGAGAGAGAGACAGTTAGTAGTACTCTAGATCAGGGGTTTTCAACCAGTGGTCCGGGGACAACCAGTGGTCCTTGAGAGGGTTCCAGGTGGTCCCCAAGCTAAATGATGGAAAGTTGGTTAACCAGATGTAACTCTTGAGAATGTAAAAATGAAACCAAATGGACCCTTGCGGGTCCATTTGGTTTCATTTTCACACTCTCAAGAGTTAAAATATTCTTCATCTGAATTACCACTATTTAATTAAGAAGTCTACACTGTTTTGTTTGCAAAATCCAGCTTGGAATTGTGGACAAAACCAAAAGAATTCTTTAGTTTTAGGTCTTTGGGGCTAAAATGGTCATCAAATGGTGGTCCGTGGCTCAAATGCTGGATAAATAGTGGTCCCTGGGATGAAAAAGGTTGAAAACCCCTGCTCTAGATGTTTCAGTCTATCAGTTTATATCCTATATGTTATCTTTTCTTTTTTCTTTTCTCTCCCTTTATCTCCACTGTAACATGTCATCTCTCTCTCCCTCTCTCTGATAAGGCCATGGCTGGAACTTCTCACCCCTCTTGTCTCCTCTCCTCTTCCTCACATCCAAATGCCACCACCTCAACACGGCGCACACTTCACCACCAACTCACTATCTCCACAAAATGGCTGCCTTGTTATTTCCCAGATACTACTGGTGTGATATCGGCCCTGCGAGGTGGCAGCTGGCAGGGCTACAAGTAAGAAAGGACCAGTGAATAAAGAGAAGGAAAAGGACTCCTTTTTTTTCTTCTTCTTCTTCTTCTCACGGCGTGCTGGTATATTTAGACCAGACAACTGCAGCCACGCACCAAACCACTGTGACTCACATTTACTGTATAGGAGGACACACACACACGCACACGCACACACAAGCTTTGATGACTCGCGGACATGCGAAACGAGACATGTAGGCAGGAACATGCAAACAAACACACACACACACACACACACACACACACACACACACACACACACACACACACACACACACACACACACGTGTGCGCGCACACACAGACGCGCACGCGCACACACACAGTAAGTAATTAATCTCAGTAGACCAGGAGAAGTTCCACCTCACTGACCATGTAAGTTTCTCACTACCTGTTTTGGTCAGGCTAGCATGCAGGTGTGTGTCTGTGCGTGCCATGCGTGTGCGTACGTGCAGTACATGTGAAACTAGGTGTACGTGAAAGAGGAACTGCGCGGTATGTGTAATAAGGCTGGCGGGGCAGGTGTGGCAGGGCCAGCCCGTCCGTCGTTGGCAATCGCTCAAAAGCTCTTAAGTTGGCACCAGGGAGAATGTCAGAGTTTTTGGGTCACCTAAGTCCAGGCCTGTTTTTTTTCTTCATCCTGGAGACATTTCCATTATAGATCCAGCTGACGCGGCTGTATCCACAGCGTGAACATCGCTCAAAACAAATCTGTCACAAGCCAGCATGGACGAAAACATCGGTGGGCTGTGGGGATGTGACCTGTGACCTTTTGATCGCAGGGCACACACTCTACTGTAAAGCCGTACCGGTCCAACCAGATCAGCCATGCAGGCATGCAGCAGGTTTCCATGTAATTCCAGAGGCGGATGTAACATTTCTCAATGGGGGGCGCGACAAGAGAAACTGGTACGGGGGTGGCTTCATCCGCACCCATACCATTTTTGGTTACAGGACTTACTGTATATTAGGCAAGTAAAGCATCAATAATAACATCAGTTGTTGTTGAAGTTGCAACAGACACGCAGCATGCATGAAGCTAAAGGTCTGACTCAGAGAGTTTTCTGTTTTCAATGATGAAATGCTGTTGGTTTAGTGATGCCACAACTGTAGTTAGTTAGTAGCAGTAATAGTGTTTCAAATCATTTTAAATATAAGCACTTTAACTTGAAATATCTTAGGTTGTTTTGCATGCCATCATGTTTGGTGGGGCAGTCAGGGCATTAAGGGAGGCATTGCCCTGCCCACCCCCCATGCCCATGCCTAGATCCGCCCCTGTATAATCCCCATCCGACACTTCCCTACAGCCCATCTCTCCGGTAGCCTATAGTCGACATATCCTCATACGATAGATTAGGGAGAATTATGCAAAAAGCATATGAGAGCTTAATCCCACCGCCCGAAGACGATTCAAAGCTTTAGCTTTAATATGTGCACTGACAAACCAAAGGCAAACATTTTGCCAATAATCGTTTATTACTTGAAAAAAAAATCCTGTTATCTGATCTGATCTCATCTGATCGCCCTCTGTCCTCGGCAGAGCCAAACCGCACCTGTGGCACTTCAAAGGCGTAAATTAGCTCATTAGCGCTGGCACAGTAGCCCGGCCCCAGCGGCTAAAAACATTAGCATTTCACACGCAGATTCGACCAGGAGCCATAACTGGGCTGGCTATAGCCATGCAGTGACTGGTGGCCTGAAAGGACAAACCCCTCTGGTGTGGCGGAGGTGGGGAGCCATGTTGGACTAATTAACCCCCTTCATCTGAAAGAGGATGGGTATATGGGGTGGGGGTCTCCATCTCTCTCTCTCTCTGTGTTTTCTGCTGGCCGTGGCGTAGCATGTGTCCATAAACTGACTAGCCTTGACAGATGAGGCCTCACCCCCAATCACAGCCCCGCGCTTTACTGGCAGGCTGCCGTCCGACTTGGCAGACACACACTCACATGGGGCCTTCTGTGTGTGTGTGTGTGTGTGTGTGTGTGTGTGTGTGTGTGTGTGTGTGTGTGTGTGTGTGTGTGGTGTGTGTGTGTGTGTGTGTGTGTGTGTGTGTGTGTGTGTGTGTGTTTGTGATTGCACAAGGGAGGGTGGATTATAGATGTTGAACACACACACGCAAATGAGCGCAGTGCCTCGACTGGTCTGTATGCCGAGTTTGTGTGTGTGTGTGTGTGTGTGTGTGTGTGTGTGGTGTGTGTGTGTGTGTGTGTGTGTGTGTGTGTGTGTGTGTGTGTGTGTGTGTGTGTGTGTGTGTGTATGTGTGTGTGTGTGTGTGTGTGTGTGTGTGTGCGTGCGCGCGCGTGCATGCGTGCGTGTATGTGCGTATGTGCACACGCGTAGCCAGTGATGTTTTATTGCCCCACTGACACAGTACATAAAAGATGTGTGTGCCAGAGCCATTAGTGGTATAATTGCATTACATGGTAAATATCTCTCAAAGGTCAGAATCAGCCCTTGAACATCACCAGCCATCACACAACTTCTCAATTAGCGCGGCACAAGTACCCATGTTTCTATCCAAGTGTCATTCAGGGAATCATCTATCTGTGAAGGGAGGGAGACCATCCATTTTGATGCAGATCGATCTTCTTCGAGTATAGCTTTACAGTAGCTATAATTCACTTATTACATAACTTTGTGGACCGTGCAAATTTGGTTGTGTGTTTGAGTGGGTGTTCAAATTCACCATCTCTAAAAGCTTGAATTTATAGGTGTCGTCAAACAGGGAAAGAGAGAGATGGGTGAGTGTGCCAGGGAGGAGACCCTCATGGTTCAAATCTGACTCCCATTATATCTCACTGAAACTCTCTGAATTATTCTTTCGTTTCACTTCGTTATTCAGCAGAAAATATATTTTTAAGGTGCATTTCAGAGCCAGGCTAATCTCACATGTCATCTCACTTTAGTTTCATGTCAGTGTCCCTGAACTAACTTTGCCAGAAGTACAACTTTCAATCATACAGAAACAGAATATAACTCCAGTGTGTTTTAACATAATTATATATCTGCTTAATTTAACTCCTGGTCTAGTGGTCCAGGAGTTATATTCACACTTCATGACAACTTTACTGTGTATCTCCTTCAGCCAAGTTGATAGGATGAATGCCATCAATTTGCAACCTTTGTATACAATGTGTGAAACGTCTGCTGAAAAACTAAAGTACACAGAGCTGCATGATTCGTGACACAACCATATAAGTAAAAGAAACTGCAGGCTGTAGTAGAAGGAGAGTATAGGGGAAGCCGAACGGAGAACACACACACACCACACACACACTGTATGTACACATGGCACATACACAACATCCACACACGTGCACACATGCACGCACACACACACATGCGCGCACACACACAGCCCCTGGGCTATTGTTCTCCACATTTAGGTCAGGCTGAAATTGAAAGCTAATGTGTGTGCATGCGTGTGTGTGTGTGTGTGTGTGTGTGTGTGTGCGTGCACGTGTATACACACAACACACACACACACACACACACACACACACACACACACACACACAGTGTTCACCTGCAAAGAGGGCAGTTTGGACAAAGTGTCAAAGATTAGACTGTGTTTTATCTCTGAGAGAGAGAAACAGAAGTGTGTGTGTGTGTGTGTGTGTGTGTGTGTGTGTGTGTGTGTGTGGTGTGTGTGTGTGTGTGTGTGTGTGGTGTGTGTGTGTGTGTGTGTGTGTGTGTGTGTGTGTGTGTGTGTCGCGCGCTTGTCCATGCACATGCACATGAAGGATGTGTTTTCACTCAGTCCTTTAAAGCAGAGGGCAGAGGGTCACTAGAGAATACACACACACACACACACACACACACCACACACACACACACACACACACACACACACACACACACACACACACACACACACACACACACACACACACACACACAGCGCTGCCCTTCTCTGTGTGCGCGGTCAAGTGGAAAGGTGGATCTGTGTCAGGTAGCAAGGGTATTTACTGCTACAGAGACAAGCAGACCCACACAACACAAACAACACAACACTACAGACAGAGAGAGAGAGAGAGAGAGAGAGAGAGAGAGAGAGAGAGAGAGAGAGAGAGAGAGAGAGTAGTGTAGTGGTGTTTCAAAAGATCTGCGAAGAAAGCATCCATGTGCACCTTCCAACCCACGCATGTACACACACAACTATCGATGGTCAGATACAAACAATGATATAGCATGGATGCACATTTACACACATACCTAGTGTACATTGAATCAGGGGCGTTTTTGCCAGTAGGCAGATGAGGCAGTTGCCTAGGGCGCCATGAGGGGAGGGGGGGCGACCATGAGGGGAGGGGGGGGGGGGGGGGGGGGGGGGACATTAAAATCACATATAGTAATATGTTCTTTAGTTTAAAAATAGTTCATAATTGTGTCCCTTGGGGAGCGCCATTTTACAGGAGATTTTCCCTGGAGCCTGGAGCCTGCTCTTACGGGTCCATTTGGTAAGGGGGGGGGGGGGGGGGCTCCAGGGAAAATCTTTGCCGGGGGCTCCAAATTGCTTAGAAACGCCACTGCATTGAATGTATACATGCAGCATAACCAGATATCGAACACATAATAGGCAAACGGGCACGCAAACAGGAGATGTGTGGAAGCCTGTAGGTGCACTCAAACGTCAACCCACGCGTGTACACATGGTGTGGCTGCAGATCCAGTGGTTCTCAACCTTTCCGGGATCAGCGGTGCAGCTCACTTGAACAGCTCGAAAGCGCTCAGCGCCACGCATGTACGCAGCGGCCCACCCATGTCACTGCTAAACAGGTTGACACCTTAAGTGGTCAGATGGGTGGTCCTTCCTTCCTGCCCCGAGCCACTGACTGACTGAGCGAAAGACTATTGCCATGGAGTCGACGCAAGTGCTCCTTATAATCACGGCGCATGTACAGGATGATTTTCGACATGGGGATCATCATCAATCAAAGTAGAAATTAATCATGATGTTCTTTTTCCGACCTGCATGGCATCCCAGGCATTTTGGATAGCCTACTGACTTGTCCTAAGAAAGTGGCTATAAGAAAAGGAAATTCCATTAAAGAGAGGTTGTCTTTTGAATGTGGTACTTCTTTGTAAATTGCTGGATTTGCATTCATGTGATAAATCTCTTGACCACATGTGTCTGTATCTGTAGCCTGCTGCCCAGCCATGGTCGATGATGACCCATGCAGCCGTTATTGAGTAAATTAAAAAGCATCCAGTTCTTTTCACTTATCAGAAAGTGTCAGTACAACATGAGGGCCCCAGTTTGTATACAAAACATTGTAAAAAAGCTGTTTTGTGGATGCTCTGAATTGGAAAGACTCTTGTTCATTGTGTCCAGCACCACCCTCCGTCTAGACTGGATACTGTAAGCAAGTAACCTTCACTTTGGAACATGTCATTATTGTCACCATTTGAACAATAGTAGCACGGCGGTGGGCGGTGAGGTTCAGTGGGTTCGTGGAGCCGGTGTGAACTTCCTCCAGGAGATAAAGAGATGACTAAGTGTTCAAGTCTTCATATCTCAGTGATTAGAGCTATCTGAACTAGACCCACAGGATAGCAATGTATGTGAAATAGTCTATAGAGCCTATAAAGAGAGTCCCTGTGTGTGTCTGTGCAAGTGTCTATGATAGCAAACATCATTTCTACATTGTACATATAATTACTGGTACTTTGAAAGTGACCGAAGCAAATAGTTCAAGCAGCAGGACACTGCATGGTAAATGGTTGAGGCGCGCACGCGCGCACACACACACGCGCACACACACAGGGAGAAGAAGTGGGGCCACTCGGACATGAGGAGGTTATATCAGAGGAGAGGTGGATGCACTTTTATTTTTTGACAAATAGTAAAATCTTTAGGACCTCATGATCACACAGGCATTTTGCAGGCCAGTGGCTCTTAATCCAAACAGAATGTAGGCAACTATCAGCACTGTGTATCTGTTTATCTTTATCCATCTAAACTATTGGTATGTCTTGCACTGAGCAGGTACATAGGGAGGGAGGGAGAGAGAGAGAGAGAAAGAGAGAGAGAGAAAGAGAGAGAGAGAAAGAGAGAAAGAGAGAGAGAGAGAGAGAGAGAGAGAGAGAGAGAGAGAGAGAGAGAGAGAGAGAGAGAGAGAGAGAGAGCAGCATGAAGGGGGTGGGGGTGGGTGGAGAGCATGCCTGTGTGTGTGTGAGTGTGTGTGTCCGTCCCAGCGCTGGGGAGCAGGGGACCACAGGTGCTGGGGTGAATCCGATGGACATCAGTAATTTATCATTCATACACCAGTGACGGCCAGCCAGGGCAAAATATGGCACAGTAAACACAATCCATACATCATCCACACACACACACACACACACACACACACACACACACACACACACACACAAAATGCAGGTAAATGCATAATAAAAAAACACACACATACACATCTTAAGATCTTAAGACAGATGCTTTTATAAGAGTATGATAAAGACATGCTTGACCATATCTGTATTTGTCTTACTCAATTTCTTTTCTTCTCTCTCTCTCTCTCTCTCTCTCTCTCTCTCTCTCTCTCTCTCTCTCTCTCTCTCTCTCTCTCTCTCTCTCTCTCTCTCTCTCTCTCTAAAGCTCTACCAGCTGATCTCCAGTGTTTACATTAGATTAGTGTAGAGAGAGAGGGGATAGTGGGCGATACCAAAGCCAGCTGGTTTCCAGTCCATGGTGCGTGTGTGAATTTATCAGTGTTAGAGAGCGTTAAACGTTTGATATTAACTACACAAAGGCATCTGGGACAGATCATATACAGTATATACATATTTCTGCTAGAGGTAATACAAACTCCCCCAAAAAAACAACGCATAGCGAGGGGCTGCAAGTTCAACACACTCTCCGTCCCATGTCCAAAAATGTCATGGTTTTTAAAAGCTTCCAGTTCTGACATCTGGAGATATACATGGCGGTAGGGAAAAGGTTGAGGAAAGGTTCTTGGACCGTCTGTCCGCAGCTCAAAATGCTTCAATTTATGAGTTATATCACCTCCCTTTACAAAGACAGAGTCAGAAGCAGTGCGGAGCGCGTTTTAGTATAGATCTATGAGGGATTACCGTTATATCAGGGATGTCAAACTCAAATACACAGTGGGCCAAAATAGAAAAATTGGTACCAGTCGAGGACCAGAGACACATGGACACAGGTTTACGATGACGTCCCAGCCAGCAAAAAGTAATTTTCCTTCAAAAATCAATGTCCCTTAATAGCAAGATAAATATGAAGATAAAACTGCATGCATTAAAAACTGAAAGTAGATCATAAAAGCTCAGTTTAATGTTCTATGATCCTCACCAAGCACTGTTTTCATAGTGAAATTAGAAAGTAAATTAATTGAGGAACTGTGGAAGTAAAACAATTAGTTTACATTAATTTCTTGTACCAGAGGGGATTTGGCCCACGGGCATTGAGTTTGACATATGTGTACTATATGGTCAAGAGTATAAAATCTGCATTTGAGGTTGAATTAATATTAGCAGCAGTGCGGCCATTTACTATACACTTAACGTCTGTATGTGTGTGTCTGCCTTTCTGGCTGTCAGTCAAAGGGTTTATCTGCGTGTCCTTATGGTTCAGGGGTGTCCAGTTGACAGTTGGTGTTACATATCAGTCTATATGCGCTGCAGTCAGTGCAAACACACATAGCGTCCACATACCTCCCTGACCCTCCAGGCCTCGCAAACCCTCTGACCCTCTCTGTAAATGACAGACCCCGTCCCACCTACTGTACTGTATGCTGCATAATGCCAAACAAGCACACAGGCCGAGTTACGCTGTGTGCGTGCTGCTGGCCTGCACTTACACATAATGCACGGCAGGGCCGAATTTAAAACTAAAAACTAAAGATTTATTTTGCTTTTGTCCACAATTCCAGGCTGGATTCGGGAAACAAAACGGTCAAACATACAGTACAGATCAAAATCACCATTAATGTTCTACATTCTCTAGTTGTGTAGACATGTGCTAATTCACATGATGAATATTTTAACTCTTGAGAGCATAAACATGAAACCAAATGGGCCCGCAAGGGTCCATTTGGTTTCATTCAGATGGTTTCAGATGTAACTCTCAATGAGTTACATCTGGTTACCCAACTTTCCACCATTTAGCCGGTGGTCCGTGGACCACTGATGAAAATCACTTATATTACCTTTCATTGGGTGGGCAGGGTGCAATGCATTTGGATGGGCACTGCCCACCCCTGCCCCCCTGATGCACAGGCACGTGGAACAAGTGCCAAGGACCACAGTCACAAAATATGTTTTTTTGTGCATTGTGTGCACACCTTTACACTCACACATATTAAATTCTATAGACAGACACAACCATAACACACACACACACACACACACACACACACACACACACACACACACACACACACACACACACACACACACACACACACACAGTGTTTTATATGTGCTGTACGCAGTAAATTCCTCAGTACTTTTGTACAAGGTGTGTACAAAGTGAACACCTTGATTGTGCAGTTTGTGTCTGCAGGCCAGTGTGAGCCTGGTGTTATGAAATGGTTATGAAAGACGTGGACCTGTGTTTGCACTGACCACAGGGCAAAAAAGTTCAACATGTACAGTCCGTGACTAATATATAAACATACGCGTGCCCGCGCCCGCTCGCGCCCACACACACACACACACACACATCATATCTCTCTGTCTGTCTCTGTCTCCTCTCACACATGCGCGCACATGGCCGTCCCAAGGTACATATCTACCCTCCCCTGGCTGAACATAAGGACACGACCCTTTAGAAACTTTCCACAGATGGTGTGGGTAGGTATACAGTATGTATGTATAAGTCCTGTACACCCTGTCTCTGTGACCGGCCTGATATCTGACCACGCCATGCATCTATTACTGTACGGTCCATCCAGCTGCCTTCATGCCGCTCCACAGCTATAAGGCCATGTTTGGGGGGGGGGGTCATTCGACACCCCGCCTGTCATTTCTGCACGACTTCATCCTTAGACGGGACCGTACAATGACTGTGCACTTTGGCACACTGTTAAAAAGAAAAACCCTGTCCCTGAGCATTCACTTAGCTCAAACTTATATAGGAAACTGGCACGTGTGGTACTGACTGTCTAATAAGTGTTAAATTATCACACAAGGGTTTTTTTTTTACAATGCAAACTGCATAGCGTCCCTATTCTTGGAGGTAACTTTTGGTGAAATATAGGCAATGTACAAGCTCATATCATGTTTGCGTTGTGAGTTTGTAGTTCAATCATAACATGTAGAGCGATGAAGATAAGTTCAATGGGTCCTATACTCCTTTAGTATAGGACCCATTGAAATCAGGTCAACTAAGTATAAGCTTTAAGTAGTGAGGTGGTTAAAAGAGCACATCCGCACACAGTCACCTTTGGGCCTTGTTAGGACTGAATGGGACACCATGTCATTTTGTTTTACGGCATAATAGAGATTAGGGAGAACATACATGAAGCATAAAGAGCCATACATTATCTGCCAGGCACAGTCCAAAGGGTAAGGATGTCATATGGTTACACTGGCCACGCCACTGGGCACTGCATGGGCCCACGCATGTACTGTATGTATATATGTACAGGGGCGGATTGGCCATCTGGAGTACAGGGAGTTTTCCCTGTGGCCTGGACAAGATCCAGAATGCACTAGTGGCACTTCCAAAATGCACTAGTGGCACTTCCAAAATGTACTAGTGGCACTTCCAAAATGCACTAGAATAGATGCTCGCCTGGAACATACAGATCAAAATGACCATTAATCTTCTACATTCTCTAGTTGTGTAGACTAAGTTGGGCTAATTCACATGATGAATATTTTAACTCTTGAGGGTGTAAAAATGAAACCAAATGGACCCGCAAGGGTCCATTTGGTTTGATTTTTACGCTCTCAAAGAGTTACATCTGGTTAACCAACTGCCACCCCCAGGGTGGCCTGGCAAAGGCAAAATTGTCCCGGTGGGAAAATATGTGCCAATCCGCCCCTGTATATGTATGTATTCAGGCTGCCTGAGAGCGTCAGCTGGAAGTGAAACTATAGAATGAGCTAATGTCAGCCACCTCGTACAACAACAACAACGACAACGACGACACAAGCAACTGTACCGTTGGCTTACAGTTCGGCTCATTTATATTTGATTAGCGGACGAGGTTCCCTGCACCTGGAAAACACTCTCAGGTGGAGCCGCGTACAACAACAGTAGTACAACAACAATAGTACAACAACAACAACAGTTGCCTGCTGTGTGCCGAAACGTACAGTATGTTCTCGTGTTGGGGGTGAACCTGTAAACAGCCAATCCTAAATGGATCAAAGTGAGTGCTGCTATTCCTTCATTTGTAGTACTATAGACCATTTGGCGATAGTGCCAGAAATACACATCATGTAGGACACATCCTTTATTTGTTTATTACTCGTCTGAGTGTTGAGTTCTCAACAGGTACAAAAACTTAAAGCCGAGAATTGCACCCCAAAACTTTTTTTTATCTTTATTTGCACTTAATTTGTTAGAAAAAAGTGGTCCAGGTGTTATTTTGTGAAAACACTCCTTAATGCCCGTTTCCCCTCTCCCAAAATAAGCTTATAATGGGGCTAATGGGTCAAATGCAAGTTCACCTATATACATCGCTCCAGAATGAAAATTTCTGCTATATATTGTCTCCCCACCATGTCAGTAGTGAGTTAACACTCACACTTTCACTTTCACTTTTGGCACAGCAGTAATTTAGCTGTCTCAAAAGGTGGGGGCGTGGCACATGGTTTATGGCTGAACCACTGCTGAAACGAAAGTGAAAGTGAAAGTGTGAGTGTTAACTCACTACGGACATGGTTGGGAGACAATATATAGCAGAAAATTGCATTTTGGAGCGATGTATATAGGTGAACTTGCATTTGACCCATTAGCCCCATTATAAGCTTATTTTGGAGAGGGGAAACAAGCATTAAGGAGTGTTTTCACAAAATAACACCTGGACCACTTTTTTCTAACAAATTAAGTGCAAATAAAGATAAAAAAAAGTTTTGGGGTGCAATTCTCCCTTAAGGCCTAGCCCTCATCAAACCCTGTAAACTCATGACACTGCTCCAGGTTCCACCCTTAGAGCTCCATATATGGAACTGACCTGTTCTAACATTCCACATGTTGATCTGACCTCATCAAACCCTGTTGCCTACGGTCAAAGCACAGATGGATGCATGCATCCTTTAGGGCAAAGTGGCTTCTTGCCCTCAGGGTGTCTTACTGGTTATATGGTGCTGTATTCAGCAATTGAGGTGACTTCAAGCAAAGTTGGTCAGTGAGCAGTTTGATCAAACTACCACGCCCCTCAACACCTACACACACACACACACACACACACACACACAACACACCACACACACACACACACAACACACACACACACACACACACACAGATGCGTGCACGTGTGTGTGTGTGTGTGTGTGTGTGTGTGTGTGTGTGTGTGTGTGTGTGTGTGTGTGTGTGTGTGTGTGTGTGTGTGTGTGCACGCTCACACACACACATCAGGTTACATCACGGGTCTTTCAAGTCATGCGTTAAATATATCTGGATTTCACTTCCTTCTAAGTTTGCTTTTTTACTCTCTCTCTCTTTCTCTCTCTGTCTCTGTCTCTCTCCATTGAATGAGGACTACGCATTGGTCAACAGTGGTGTCAAATATATGATATATGATACACTGTCCTTTTATTTCAGTTGAATTTCATTTAATCTTCACATGCATGTCTTACCCATACCCTCCAAGACACTGTTGGCAAATGGGCAAACCGGTTTAGACCGGTCATGCCACCGCGAGTGTGGCGCGCGTGCTTGTGTGTGTACACACACAAGCGTTGTGTGTGTGTGTGTGTGTGTGTGTGTGTGTGTGTGTGTGTGTGTGTGTGTGTGTGTGTGTGTGTGTGTGTGTGTGTGTGTGTGTGTGTTAGGGTGTGGGGGCAAAAGGGAATAAGAGTGAAATATATGAATGGTTCGAATGGGTTAAAATACTGGGGCGGAGAAGGGTAGTCTATGTAGTTGTGTAGCAAAATCCAGCTTACAGAATATTTCATGAAGATTCTTGTAAACCATATTTTTTCTGTTCTATGGACCCTAAAGGACACAAAAAAAGCGGTTTACATTTTTTCCCCCCGCCCTAACATTATTTTATCACCATGGCAACATGGCGTCGTGTATCAATCTGTCTGTATTACTGTCAACATCATTTCTCCAAATCTGCCAGCCCAATTTATACCAAATTTGGTCCAGGGGTGTATAATATGCTCTAGAAGACCCCATAAAAATGTCACCATGATCGGCCCATAGGTGGCGCTACAGTACCAAATTAAAAATTATAAATCGCGATTATTCACAAACTAATTGTCTAATTCAAATGAAAATTGCTGGGTTTTTGCACAATGGGCTGATACACAAGCCCTGCAAATTTGACCACAATCCACCAATGGGTGGCGCTACAGTAACCCATTTAGGAAGCAGATGCATGGTCTTCACATATTAATACAGTGATTTTCATGTAATTGCAATGTGATTCTTGTCACATTTAAGTAAATTTTAAAGCTCTGGGGAAGAAAGAGGCAATAGCCTTGGAATATTTTACACTAAATAAGACCACGCCCCATACCCCGCATCGAGGGACGTGGTGGTGGCATAATACACAAACAACACGTCAAATCAAAATCAGTCCAGTTAATTTTCCTGTTCCCTTCTCATTTGAACATTTCACCTTCAAACTGTCTGGCCCTAAACCATTGGTCGCAGCAGTCATAGACTGCCCAAACCTGCCCATCCATCTTCATCTACTTATCCTAGTTCGGGCCACGGGGGCAACAACTCCACCAGAGAGCTCCAGACTTCCCTCTCTCCTCCTGGGGGATCCTGAGGCGATCCAAGGCCAGAGAGTCAATGTAATCCCTCCATCTGGTCCTTGGTCTGCCCCGGGGTCTCCTCCCAGTGGGACGTGCCTCGAGGACCTTCCTAGGGAGTTGCTCAAGAGGCATCCTGATCCTAACCAGATGCCCAAACCACCTCAGCTGGCTCCTTTCCAGGAAAAGAGGCTCTCCCGAGTGACTGAACTTCTCACTCTATCTCTAAGGGAGATGCGAGCCACCCGCTGGAGAAAACTCTTTTTAACCTCTTGTATTCATGACCTTGTTCTTTCGGTCATGACCCACACTTCATGACCATAAGTGAGGGTAGGGATGAAGATAGCTCTGTAGACAGAGAGCTTTGCTTTCTGGCTCAGCTCTCTTTTTGTCACAACAGTGTGGTATAGTGACTGCAATACCGCCCCTGCTCCTCCGATTCTCCGGCTGATCACCCTCTCCATCCTCCCCTCACTCGTGAACAAGACCCCGAGATACTTAAACTCCTTCACTTGGGGTAATGCCTCATTTCTGGACTGTACAATCCACCGGTTTCCCTCTCAATTTTCTGTATTTCTCACACTGCTCACTGAGATGCATATCTCTGTCTGGAGATGTCAATATCCACGTGGACTCACCTGACTTCAAAGCGCCACTGAATTCCTTGACATTTTAAACGTTATCAATCTTACTCAGCACGTCCGTTTTCCCACCCACAGAAGGACACACTGTGGATCTCATCTGTACTACAGGAATAACCACTCATAATGTCACCAGCATGGACCTTGGCTCCACCATCTTGGACCACCTAGCCATCATCATGGACATTGACACCCCCACTCCCCTCAACAATGAAAAACGCTCCATAACTTTCCGGAACCTCAAATCTATTAACCCCTCCTCCATGTCCTCATTATTGTCCTACACCATATCTGACCCTAGTCCACCCACCCCGAACACTAAATTGGTCAATGTTTACAATGACACACTCTCAACCTGTCTCAATCAACTTGCCCCCACAATGACCAAGCACGTCTCCTACACCCACTCAGCCCCCTGGTACACGGATCATCTACATCGACTAAAAAAAAACAGGTTCATTCCAAGGCTTACAAACCGCATCTGGAACAATACAAAAATGCTCTCAACAGTGCATGCACCTCGATAGCTCAAAATGTGGAGAGCCAAATTTTGAACAGGCTATAATAGCCAAACCCAAAATGTAATCAGAGTAAAACTTTTTTAGTTGTCCCACTACTCATCTGTTATTCAGTCCGGCAGCAACTACTCAATCCTTTAATGCAATAACTGCATCCAACCTCTCCTCCATAACCTCTGGCATGAAAACCTCCACCTGTATCCTTGACCCGATACCCATCACCTTGGTCATTGCCAGTCTTCCTGTTCTCTCATTGCCAGTCTTCCTGTTCTCTCTCCACTTATCACCAATATCATAAACCTCCCTCTCCACTGGCCAGCTCCCCCTGCTCTCATCTTGCCACTTTTACCCCAATATTGGAAAAATATTGGGGCAACTACTGACCCATCTCCAACCTTCCTTTCCTCTCCAAAATCCTGGAACACACTGTTGCCTCTCAGCTCAAGTTTCACATAGACTCCAATAACCTCTACGAAACACTTCAATCTGTTTTCCATTCCCTAGCACAGAAACCATTCTCACAAAAGTCACCAACAATATCCTCCTCTCTGCTGATTCCGTTCACCTCTCCATCCTCATCCTCCTCAACCTCAGTGCCGCTTTTGACACCATCAGTCACTCCATTCTCATCACCTGTCTCCAATCTTCCATTGATTCAACAGGAACTGCTCTTTCCTGGTCCAAATCCTACCTCTCTGATTGACAACAATTCATCTCTGTCAAGAACTGCAACTCCTCCACTACCCCTGTTACCCATGCATGGTGTCCCCACGGCTCTGTTTTTGGTCCCCTGCTCTTCATCTTAAACATCCTCCCAGACTGTCAGATCCTCCATCACCATGGACCTCAGTTCCACTCATTTGCCGATGACACACAGTTGTATTTCAGAAATCATCATCACTGGTCCCAACTCCCTCACCAGTTCTATGCAGGATTTTTCACTCAGCATTGATGGTTCCATTGTTTTACTTTCCTCCCACATCTGCAACCTTGGCATCTTTTTTGACCCACCCTCTCATTCCTTCCCCATGTCAACCATGTCACCAAAACTGCCTTCTTCCACCTCAAGAACATTGCTCGTCTCCGACCCTTCTTGTCATTTTCTGCAGCTGAAACTCTCATCCACGCCTTCATCTCATCACGCCTTGATTATTGCAAGAGTATCCTCCACAGCACCACCTCCAAAGTCCTCAATAAACTTCAATATGTCCAGAACTCAGCCGCGCGTCTGCTCACCAGCACCCGGTCCAGAGATCATATCACACCTGTTATCTGTGACCTTCACTGGCTACCAGTCAAACAAAGAATCCACTTCAAAACACTCCTGGCCCCATATAAAGCACTGATCAACCTGACTCCCCTCAATTAAGTTGCTTCTTTTTATTTTACCTCTGTAGTCACCCCCCATGCAATGTGTCTTTGGGTACTCAAAAAAGCGCTATATAAGTTTCTCCTACACCCACTCAGATTATTATTATTAATAATAGACGGTGGGGGGTAGTATTATTAATGTCCAATTATCGTGGATGCAATTTCTTTTTGTCAAAAGAGAAAGTCAAGTTATTTTTTTCCATTTGAAACAAAACACTGTCTGCGCACGATTATTTAAGGTTTTTGTAGTGAATTGGTCATTTTAAAAATGTTATTGTAGCGCCACCTATTGGTGGATAGTGGTCAAATTTGCAGGGCTTGTGTCTCAGACCATTGTGCAAGAAATCAGCAATTTTCATTGAAATTAGACAAATTGTTTGTGAATAATCACGATTTTTGGTTTTGAATTTGGTACTGTAGCGCCACCTATGGGCCGATCATGGTGAAATTTTTATGGAGTGTTCTTGAGCACATTATACACCTCTGGACCAAATTTGGTGTAAATCGGGCAGGCAGATTTGGAGAAATGATGTTGACAGAAATACAGACAGATTGATACACAACGCCATGTTGCCATGGTGATAAAATAATGTTAGGGTGGAGGGAAAAATGTGTAAACCACTTTTTTTGTGTCCTTTAGGGTCCATAGAACAGAAAAAATATGGTTTACAAGAATCTTCACGAAATATTCTGTAAAGTACACAATGACGTGGACTAAGGGAGAGTTATTGTGTGCGTGTCTGCGTGCATCTCATGGGCTGTATGCTTCACACACACACACACACACACACACACACACACACACACACACACACACACACACACACACACACACACACACACACACACACACACACACACACACACACAGGGGTCTATGACACCCGTCTCATCAAACAGTTGGATGTCTGCCAAGTTCATCTGTTAATGGACAGCCACCGCCAGGACTCACACGTGTGTGCAAGCACACACACACAGACACACACAGACACACACACACACACACACACACACACAAAGCTCTCTCTCTCTCTCTCTCTCTCTCTCTCTCTCTCTCCCCTCTCTCTCTCTCTCTCTCTCTCTCTCTCTCTCTCTCTCTCTCTCCCCACCCATCTCCCATTCAGACTCGATCGCTCTATCATCACTTCTCAAGCTGCTCCCTCCCTCGCTCGCTTTCCCTTTATTTCTTTCACCTTTATTCATGCCACCATCTCTCTCTCTCTCTGTCTCTCTCTCAACCCCTATCCCTCTAGGCCTCTAGGGCACTCCCCCATGCCCTCTTCTCTTCTCTTCTGTTCTCTACCCATCCCCCATATCTGAACCCCCCCTCTCTCTGTCTCTGTCTCTCTCTCAGTCTTTCAGTCTCTTCCAGTCTCTCTCTCTCTCTCTCTCTCTCTCTCTCTCTCTCTCTCTCTCTCTCTCTCTCTCTCTCTCTCTCTCTCTCTCTCTCTCTCAGTCTTTCAGTCTCTCTCTCTCTC
>CM076974.1:25391781-25394281 GCA_039105355.1 Benthosema pterotum | reverse complement strand
CAAACACACACACACACGAGCCACGAGCAGGAGCGCCGGCCAAAAACAGCAGCTTTCCTTTTGCGCCACAAAGGAGCAAATGTAGCGTGCATGTCGAATCATTCACCAACACACAAACACAAGAAGCCAGATCAATAAACAACGCTCCATCACAAGCAGCGCGCACAAGCCCTTTTGACGTCACCGTTCGCCTCAGCACTCAAACACACACTGCTAAAACCGGCCCATGCTTATTTGTGCCTGTGGAGCCTGACCTCAATTTATTTCTACATGCACTTTGTTGTACGTTGTTGCCACAAAGCTCATTTGCAATCGATTCCAAAATATGAATCATGCCCTGTTTGATTGATTGATTGACTAGAGAAATACAATAATATTTCATTACATTTGAAAAAAATATATATATACAACATAAATATGTATTTTCGCCAGTACACTTAGCAGGTGAATGCAGTAAAAGTCGAATGTGACGTTACTCATTTCACAACAGATGGTTCTAATCGCAGGTCACATTTCCAATGACGTCGCTCTGTGCAGCATTGGATCCTTCTCGGCTGTAACTGGTCGTTCTCTTCTCTTAAACACCAGAGGATGGGTTTACAGGTTTGATCAAGCCAGTCGGCATTTCACACCTGTGTCTTCCATCCTTCCACACACAGCTAAATGCAGAGTGTATTTAACGGTTTGCAAGCAACCTTTTTGACATGAAGTGATACCGGTAGTCAGTGAGCCGCGCAAACATTGGTTACTTTTGGACACCACAATAAAAATGTCATGTTTTCAAACTGAGTTTGATTGTCCATATATACTGTATAAGCAATCAAAATCGCAACCTTTTCAACTCAATAAGTCCCCTATCTGCCATAGGAGTTTGAATGTATGTAAAATTATGTGCAGGATAGCAGTTGTATATCGTTAATTTAGCTGAATATTTAAATTTAAAAGAATGGACCCTTTCACACTAGACCAATCCCTCAACCATGGTTGTCCACTATGCCAAGGTTGCCTGTATCCCAATCTACTTGACCACTACACCATCCCTATTCTGGGGAAAACATTCGTCAAAAATAGCACATCTACTGTACAGACTCAAAGCATGTCGCGTGGTGTGTTGTGTTGTGAGCTTTTGGATCTAGAGGGTTTAGGTTAACGCCAGTGTATAAAGTGGGTCAGATTTTACTGTGGATCCGGTTAATCTCTGGTGTTTCCTGCTTGTGACACATTATTCCTCTCTGTTCAGGCAAGTGCACATAGAACATTTTTAAATGACAAAATTCCTTTTTTTAAACAGATTGCAGCTACACAGGGAATTTAGACAGATAGTATAGTTAATCTGAACGAGCAGAGAGTATAGTTACACTGTCCAGAGATGTAGGAGAGACAGGCAGACACTAGGAAAGCCGAGAAGGAGAGAGTGTAGGGGAAACAGACAGACAGTAGGAAAGCTGAGAGGGAGACAATGTCAAGTGGTCCTCAGCCCCCAGGGTTTAACCTGATTTGAAAGTAGTAGATCTACAAGATCATCAATGCACCAAACTGCAAACCCGCCGTCAGCTTATAGATCTGCCATTTTCAAAAAAATAAAATAAAATAAAATAAAATAAAATAAACTCTTGTTAAAACAACACAAATCCTGTATGGGCGGGTCCCAGCTGGCAAAGAATATTTCCACAGCCAAATGCAATAGAAAAAGTTTGAGAAGCGCTGGTGTAATTTGTCCAGACAGACACAGTGGTGTAGCGGAGCCAGACAGTGGAGCAGAGCTGACAGGGGAACAGTGACACAGGAGAGAATGCTGTGGTGTGATTTAGTCCTGTGCCAACTGGGAAACACTGGCTTTTCACAGACAAAGATCTTCTACGGTACTATCCACAGCCCAACTGAGATGTGAGAGTGATTCTACAAGTCTTCTAAATCCTTAAAGGGGAACTCACTCCACCCATTTTCAACATTTTAATATGTCATTAATATACAGTACCTTAGAGATGTTGTGTGGACATGATAAAAAAAAACTTCCCCCAATTCCGTATTTCCTAAAAATGGAGGTCTGAAAAAATCATTACGGTGATACGGTGAAATACATGTGATGACATCATCAAGATGTATTTCACCATGTTAATGAGTTTTCTTTCAGGCCCTAGCGGGTCCATTTGGTTCCATTTGTACCCTCTCAGGAAAATTTTGAAAGTGGGTGGAATTCCCCTTTAACAGTTTTCTGGCAAACATACATTGCTATGCGGTGGTGGTGCTCAAACTGTTTCATGTCAAGGACCACCAATATTACATAATGTGTTTGGCAACGCAACTCCCACAAGTTTCGTTCCATTAGTCTCTGACTAATGGTATATTCATAAAATTCCTACTGCACTATACACACTGTAGGACCGTCATTAGTTCACTGTCCCAGAGCTTAAACTATTGACCGTAGAGTGTCCCATTCTCTATGATAGCCAGTGCCATGCAGCCGATAATATGCAACCCTGCCATTGATTTGGCTAGT
>CM076974.1:25324281-25384281 GCA_039105355.1 Benthosema pterotum | reverse complement strand
TTCGTTTATCACGGCCACGTTCATGTATGCATGCACGTGGCATGTAGAAAACGTTAATTTGTACACTAACCACCTTTTTCTTCCACAAAAGACATCTCTCTGACCTACCAGACGTGCGTCCTGTATTAATAAGAGGCAAAACACCCAGGCATCAGGTGAATTCTTGTGTCATTTTGGTGGTGTCTGTGTATAGGTGTGTTGTGACGGATGGTTACCTGGGATGTGTTCCTGCTTGGGGCAGATCCCGCGGGGCGACAGGATCCGGTCGTCATCCTCGTCGGCCAGCGTTGCCTGGACGCCCACCTCCACGGGCGGCCGGCGGTGCCCGCCGCGCTGCTGCTGCAGCACCCCGCCCAGGGCGGGCGACGGCGTGAGCGCCAGGCCCGGCGAGGGGGACGGGGGCTTGTCCAGGCCCCGGCCGTGCACGCCGCCCCCGGGCGGCAGGCAGGGCGGCCCGTGGCATCGCTTGCGCTTGTGCTCAATGAAGAGGAGGATGTCGGAGAGCGGGAAGGTGGCCTGGCACTGGCCGCACGTCAGCAGGTCCTGCTCCGACGGTGAGGACGAGGAGGAGTTGGAGGAGTTGGAGGAGGACGGCGGGTGCAGGTGGTGGTTGTGATGGTTGTGGTGGCCGTGGCTGTTGTGGTTGTGGTGGTGCGGCGGGTGCGGGTGGTGAGGGTGGTGGTGGTGCGGTGGAGGAGGCAGCGCAGGGTGGGGGTGGGGTGACGGCGGCGGCGCCGCGGCAGTGTCGCGCCCTGCACCGCCCAGCCGCGCCAGCCTGTCCGCGCCCGCCGACGGTGGGAGGTGGTGGTGGTGGTGGTGGTGCCCGTTGAGGCTGGCGCTCTCCTCCGAGTGCTCCGAGCAGCGCTCCGACAGCTCCTCCGAGGAGGGGGCGGAGGTGGAGAGGGGCTCGGCTGCATGCGACAGGGGGGAAGGGGACAGGGGGAGGAGAGGAAACAGAAGGAGCAAAGAAAGCAGACACACACACAAAAAAGGAAGAAATTAGAAGGTGGCTCTTGCTCTGATCATGAAAAGAAACGGCTGCAGCGTTATTTGTTTTCTGTTGCTTTCTACTGCACATTATTTAAAGACACTCGTATAGTCTGTGGGAATGTCTTCTCTCAGCAATACCATGAAAGAGGATGAGAGAGAGAAAGAGAGACGCGTGTTGGCGGATGGGGGATGTTGGCGCACGCGCTGCAGCTCTGAGGCGCTCATACAGCGGAGCCCTGCGTGCAGCGGCGTATACACCTAGGATCTGTCAACATCGCCACCGTCTCTCTGCACTTAAGGGACTGAAATTAAAATGACAATGATAAGAGGCTGTAACATGCGGGGACCGAAAATAAGGTGGTGAGAGCTGCCGGGGCCTCTGTGATGACAGGAACATGTGTAACGCGGAGGGGGAAAACGACTATACGGCGCGGACTGATTTCGATAATCAAAATGACATAGAAATCCATGCTGGAAAAATAAGATCTTGCACACCGCAAAGCTGAATTTCTTGTTTTTGTTTTTTCTTCTAAACCCTAACAATTCCAATGCCAATGAAAGGGGGTATATACATGGAAAGTTAGGGGTTAGACCAAAATATAGTGTTCAACAAAAAAAGGACATAATGACATGTGGTTCTTGCTGTGTGATTTGATACATCGCTCCTGTAGTGTTTTTATTTGCATTTTGTTCCTGTAATCTGCGCAGTAGAAATTGTCACAATGTGTCCAACACAACGTGCCGAGGAGAAAGAGCCTTATACACAACGCTTTGCTGGGTTGCGACGGGGAGAAAGAGACTTCCTATAATAATTCTTTCTGTCTTTCTACACGTGTGACTATACCTCACTCACTCCGTCTCTCTCTCCCTCCCTCACTGCCTGTAATGTGTGTGACTTATGGTTCTGAGATACCAACCACCTTTTTACAGCCGGAAATCGGCCTTAAGGAGCCGTTGAGCTAAATTCTTGGGCGCAGAAGGCCCAGGATTAACGCCTGACTAGCTTTTAAGATGCCTTTTGTCAAGCGGGGCTGTGCATGCGTTAAACACCGGAGTGTGAACACATGCAGGGCCAGTGAATTAAAAGACAGGGACATTATTCACTGTACCTTTTTATTTAAGAAAAAAATGGGTGGGGGGGAAAAGGGAAAAAAAAGAATGAAATCTTTCACTCCAAGGTGAGGAGGCTGCACTCTTGAGGTATAGCCGTCTAATGCACGTTGACCTTCTTTACACGGCCGCCCAATTTCACATTTTAATGAACCTAAAACCACTGAGAATCAAAAAATAGATTTTAATTTTCGGTGTCTGGGTGATTGGTACGGATGTCTGATAAAAAAGGGAGGGGAGAGGTTCCTGCGGGTGCATGCCTAAGACAGTGACTGAGTGCGTTTGTCTTTCGGTGTGTGTGCATGTGTGTGTGTGTGTGTGTGTGTGTGTGTGTGTGTGTGTGTGTGTGTGTGTGTGTGTGTGTGTGTGTGTGTGTGTGTAAGAGAGAGAAAGGGGGAGAGGGAGAGAGGAGAAAGGAGCATATGCAGAGGGGCTGAATTTGATTTAGTGCGTGTGTGCGCGTGCGCGTCAATGAAGAAGGCAATGAAAGGTGTGTGTGTGTGTGTGTGTGTGTGTGTGTGTGTGTGTGTGTGTGTGTGTGTGTGTGTGTGTGTGTGTGTGTGTGTGTGTGTGTGTGTGTGTGTGTGTGTGTGTTCGGGAGGGGGGGGGGGGTAAAATGTGGAGTAGTTCCCAGCGCGCACAGCGGAAGAAGGAAATATCATTGAACGAGATCGCGACGTCTGTGCGCGCGAACCGACACACACACGGAGATAACGTGTGATAGATTCCGGTGGTTGCAGGGCCCCTGTCTGTCTGTCTGTCTGTCTGGTTCTCTACTCCTTAATTTAACGGCAGGTCAACTGCCACGCCGGCCCTCCCGGTTACACAACAACCCCGGGGCATTATTATTACATCTAACGGATAAAATAGAATGAAAGCTGCATAAGCCCCTCACCTCAAAAACCTTAAAGGGGAACTCCACCCATTTTCAACATTTTAACATGTCATTAATATACCTTAGAGATGCTGTGTGGACATGATAAACAAGTTCCCCCAATTCTGTATTTCCTGAAAATGGAGGTCTGAAAAAATCATTACCATGGTGAAATACATCTGATGACATCATCAAGATGTATTTCACCATGTTAATGATTTTTCTTTCAGACCCCTTTTTCCTGACAGGGTGCAAATGGACCCACTAGGGTCCATTTGGTACACATTTGCATCCTCTCAGGAAATTTTTGAAAATGGGTGGAATTCCCCCTTTTCAACTACCGAGCAGAAGAGCTACACGTCTGAAAAGCATTTGGTGGCGATTTAATGGGGGGGAAAATAAAATAGAAAAGAACGTGTCTTAAATATAACGTGGGCAATTCAATTGTTTTAAGGCATGATAATTTAAACTTGTTATCCATGTTTTAGGGCATGGTTTAGCTGGAAGCCTGAATTTAACATATTGAAGAATATGCGCAATTAAACTAGAGAGGTCATAAGGATAGGCTACACAGCATTTACATAACCCAAACATTAAGATAATAAACGGTTCTAAAACTACGACAGAAGACAGTCTCCGCGGCAGAGTAACGCACCAATTAAACAAACAAAAAAAAGTTGCGCGCCTCATATATATATATATATATATATATATATATATATATATATATATATATATATATATATATATATATATATATATATATATATATATATATATATATATATATATATATATATATATATATAAACAAGGTTGTAATTATTGTATTGCCACTTTCTTGCTGCAAGAAATATGCAGTTTAGAATACTTCAGCCTTCATGTCATTGTGTATAAATTATTGGTAACAGTCGCATAGGATATGCAGGAGCAAAGAAAGCCTGCAGACCAACCACTTTCTCTTCGGTCTATGCAAAATCATTGTATTTTGACAATTTCACGACACCTCTTGTCATACCTCCCGTGGCAGTGTTGATGCACGAAAAGAAAATATGAATTGGTAAATTAAAATATAATAACAGGAGTATTTATCGGTTAAGGATTGAAAAATAATAACCATAATCCTAAATAAAGTATATTTATGATTTACACGAATACCTGAAAACATGCAGTTGTACGAAACAGTGTTGGTCAGATCCTGTAATTACAGAAGTGCAGGCTGTAAGTGCAAAATAAAATGCCTATAGACTTCTCTCTGAGCATGCTCTGGCGTATAGGCCTATTTAGTTGCATATGCCCGATTGCTGCCTGTATTAAAAATGCATTAAAAAACATGCTCCATAAAATGTAATGGGGGCGAAGGGGGTGGAGGGGTAAAACAGCCAATTTGATGCGAAAGGGGGAGCTGGGAGACGGATGGGGAGGTGGAGATGGGCAGGCCCCACCGTCTTGTACATTTTCCCTTCTATTCTAAACATATCGTCAAATATGTAGATAGGGGTGGCGGTGAAATTGATCGGGTTCAAGTTCAACGGCGTTTACTGATCATGGTGTGCCTCCTAGCGACGGGACAGGGACATGGATAAGGATAACACACTGCCTGGACTCTGCTCCAGCAGCGTCTCTCTCTCTCTCTCTTTCCAAGACTCGACAAACAGCGACAAGCTATATGGGCTATACACGGACATAACGAAACCCAATCATGCAAGGTGATCCGCCTAAGATGGTCCAGATATCTTGTATCTTATGTTTGCGGCATCAAATGCGACGACGCCGTTTCGAGTGGCACGAAAATGTTGCGGGGTGTAACTGCCATGGCACATGGTGTGTGGCAGGCAGTCAGGGCTGCTGGCTGCCTATCCCCATATACCCGCAGTTCCACGACACCCTCATCTGCCTTCTCCCATTATTAGGAACATACTGATATGTATATAGCATACAGCTTGCAGCGAATAATATCGAAGAAGAAATCCGAGGATGTAGTAAAACGAGAGCGGCGTGCGTAATAACGGCGTGTCACCGCGTGCACCGACAAGTGACATTTGTTGTCGTTATTATCCTATAATTCGTCACATCAAGCTAGTGGCGATCGCCGTTTTTGCCTTACCTTGAATGCATTTATTGGGCTGAGCTTGTTATTTGGATCCAAATGTGTTCTGGATATAATAAACGGAGCGAAAATGCAAGGCGTTCTGTCGTCCTGCTCTCAGTAAAGTCAACACTGCAGAAGCACTACTGATCCCGTCTGTGTCAGAGACATGCTGCACCGTATAACTATACGTATACGGCAACTAAATGAAGCCCATATTACTAAATCCTTAACATTTACAAAGGGAATTTCAACTATCAATCCGTGCTGTAAAATACATCGTTCAGCCTATATAGCTGTGTTGCGGAGCTCGTGACGAACAGGGGACTACACGTCGCGCACGCCGTGCTTGTAAACAGTCGGCCACGAGATTTTTTTTCTCTCCCCAATCAAATTCCTGCTTCCAGTTTTTTTGAAAACCGTCCAAATGTAGAGCGTACGGCAGAGGAGGCTGACTACCTGCGTGCCGCAACGGAGAGCCGAGGAGGAATATCCCGGGATATTTTCTTTTTTCTACGCGAAATCTCCGCGGAAGGAATGGGTGAGTAGGAGCTCCTATATAGCCCACGCAGCCCCTGAATGCATTTCCACTGACCGTGTCGGCGGGGGCACCAAAGCCATGTAGATGGCTTTCTCCGAAAAAAAATAATAACGGTTATTATAAGAAAATAACTTTTCCCTTTCTTTCCGTGACGGGCATCTCTTGACTGACTTTTTACGCACGGAGCCATTTCACTCTCTATCTCTCTATGGCCAAGTCCAGTTGTCCAGTCAGTGTCCAAAGCTCGGGTTCCTCGTTAGGACTGCCGTCCGGTTCTCGCTGAATGGACCCCCAGGTCCGACCCGAGTGCAGGAGGATAAGAAAGGCCAAAAATGACACATTTTTAATATGTACTTACGCGAAAAATCCCGTTTGCTTAAGTGCTGGGGTTTGCCTTGCTTGCGGCGAGACATGTTGGTCTTGTGGCGGGCGTTCGGCGCGGATCACATCGGGAGAGCCGGGTTAGAGAGGAGACTCCAGAGGAAAAAATATCTTCATCAATGCCTTTGACATCCAAAATAAATTAGAAATAATACAAAGATGGCGCGGTGGAGATGGATTGCGGGCTCGCCGTCATGGCTTTTTTGAAAAGGAGAGCGAGTAAGATAGAGAGAGAGACAGAGAGAGAGGGAGAGAGGGGAGAGATGAAAAAATGGCAAAAGCCCCCCTGAGCTGCAAGTTCAAGTGCGGACGTGACGTCCCCGCGAACTTGAACGTCAGGCGATGGATGGACACCGACATACAAAACATGGGCAGGGCCAAGCGCCCGAGTGGGAGGAGGGAAGCGAAATAACAACACCAATGGACGGTCATTAGGGGCTGGACATGAAAAATAGACCCGGGGAAACCAATGGACACAGAGATCAGGGGGGCCGGACAAGAGAAGGCACTTGGGGGAGGGCGAGGAGAGAGAGAGTGTGTGTATGTGTGTGAGTAAGAGAGAGAGAGAGAGAGAGAGAGAGAGAGAGAGAGAGAGAGAGAGAGAGAGAGAGAGAGAGAGAGAGAGAGAGAGAGAGAGAGAGGGG
This sequence comes from Benthosema pterotum, assembly GCA_039105355.1. NCBI lineage: Eukaryota > Metazoa > Chordata > Actinopteri > Myctophiformes > Myctophidae > Benthosema > Benthosema pterotum. The sequence continues at coordinate 25,377,652 of CM076974.1, read as the reverse complement.
GGAGGAGGAGGAGGGGGGTCGAGAGGGAGAGAGTCTAATGAAAGCAATATGCACTGTGTATGTGCGTGCGTGTGGGGGGTGGACGACGCACGGAGCAGAACAGAGGCAGAGGGAAGAAGGCAGCGAGACTCTCCCTCCGAGGGGACTGGACACACATACACTGTACTCTCTCTACTACTACTACTACTACTGCATGACATATGTTACACTGTGTGTGTGTGTGTGTGTGTGTGTGTGTGTGTGTGTGTGTGTGTGTGTGTGTGTGTGTGTGTGTGTGTGTGTGTGTGTGTGTACGCGCGTGCGTGTGTGTTGTTATTTGTCCTCGTGGGCGTGCGTGGGCGTATGTACGTATGTCAGGTATTGGGTGTGTAGCCTATGGCTACTGGGAGGGAGAGAGAGAGAGAGGGAGAGATGCACACGCATTGACATGGAACGGAGCGCGTTGAAAACTATCCGGTTGCAGTGAACAGGACAGACAGGTTCGGAGAGGTCCTGTAGGACATAAGCGCGCGCACACACACACACACACACACACACACACACACACACACACACACACACACACACACACACACACACACACACACACACACACACACACACAGGGCCAGGTCGAGAGATACTACTGCTGCGCTGCAAACGATGATAGCGTCCATATATTACCTACATAACAAACGTATACCTCAGCTATTCAGTAGCCTATACAAGTATACCTACTGTTCAGCACACACATGCATGCGGCGTCTGGTCCAGTTTAAGGTGTGTGTGTGTGTGTGTGTGTGTGTGTGTGTGTGTGTGTGTGTGTGTGTGTGTGTGTGTGTGTGTGTGTGTGTGTGTGTGTGTGTGTGTGTGTGTGTGCGCGCGCGCGCACGCGCGCGCGCAGCGGGCACCATCACTATATAGGGTATTAAACATCCCTATCGTGTGTGTGTGTGTGTGTGTGTGTGTGTGTGTGTGTGTGTGTGTGTGTGTGTGTGTGTGTGTGTGTGTGTGTGTGTGTGTGTGTGTGTGTGTGTGTGTGTGTGTGTGTGAAATCGAGCCTCCCATGCAGACCGTGGGAGTCAGCCCCATAAGAGCCCGTGTAATAACTTTCAGATGTGCCTCAGGTTCGAGCGGCTCAATGGAGAGAGAGAGAGGGAGAGAGGAGACTAGGAGAGGAGGGAGGGAGGGAGGGAGGGAGGGAGGGAGGGAGGGAGGGAGGGAGGGAGGAAAAAGGGGGATTGTAAATACTCTTCGTATAAGGGGGGTTTGGTAATATAAGACGGGACTAAACAGCGCGCAGACTAAATACGACGCAGACGTCGCAGCACTAAACGCGATGACAAGAGGAGGAGGAGGGCGGATGAGAGGAGAGGAGACGGGGAGTGAAGACAGAGGAGAGAGGGGCAAGGAAGGAGGAAAAGATTTGCCTGGCGAGCTTTGGCAGGCAGCGGCGAGCTGACTCCAACTTCATCAAGCGAACAGAAGCGGCGAGGAGCAGCGCGCCGCGGACCCGAGCAAGGAGGACACGCACTTAATACCGTGCACGCAGGGGCCACGGGACAGAGCAAGATAAGCTACTGCTGAGAGAGGGGGGGGGGCGTGCAGGCGCGCGCGCGACAGAGAGAGAGAGAGAGAGGGAGAGAGAGTGAGAGAGCGAGAGCGGAGGAGTTTCAGCGTCAAGGGGGAAAAATGCATGACCAGTGAGTGAAATATTTTGCAGGTTGCAACTAGTCGAGCTGGCTTCACGCAGACCTGCGGTCGTATAGCGCACCGTGTGTGTGTGTGTGTGTGTGTGTGTGTGTGTGTGTGTGTGTGTGTGTGTGTGTGTGTGTGTGTGTGTGTGTGTGTGTGTGTGTGTGTGTGTGTGTGTGTGTGTGTGTGTGTGTGTGTGTGTTAATACTGGGAACGCGGCCAGGACAGAACAAACCATGCAGGGCGAGTTATTATATCCGTCGTGTCTGTAGCGTGTCAAAGTTCAGCAGGTTTAAGAGCCGTGCAGACGTCTCTCGACTCTGCCGAAAAGAAACCAAAAAGAGAAGAACGATCTCGTTTTAATTCCTGCCATTATTGCCAGAGACATTCCATCGTTAAGTAACTTAGTAATAAGCAGAATTCATGGCGCTTCATAATGACGCTGAACATGCAGAGGTAGCCGTCAAAAAGGACACTGACTGAACATTCACATTTTGACTAATGACAAATTATTGCACACAATTGACAAAGTGGTGCATTAAAAGCTAATTAAATAATTTTGAAACCCCAGTGCGTCTTATTTCAAACGTTTTCTTTTTTTTCTTTTTTTTTTCTTTTACACAGGGCTGTGGAATATAACTATAGACATTTTGAGTCGTTTGTTTTATTCAGCTGTTGATTTGAAAATATGATAATAGTTTTGATGATAATATTTGTGGAATAGACTAAATGTAAAATACCAATGTTGATATTCTTCGTATATGTAGGCTATATAAAGTGAGATATTTATAAATCAATGCTTTACATGTATTTCATTGGCCAATGACAGCTGGATCAAAAGGATACAAATGTTTACGAGAACACAACATCCAGTTATCGTGCGCGCCCTATACAGCCAGAATTCCATTTGTAATTGTACCAATTGGATTTTTACCTCAAATGTCGACATAATTATTGGGGGACATTGTGGGGTTTTAGCGAGGCTGAACAGGTGCCGCATTCATCTCATCCTCGACGTGCACTAGGAAGTAAGGTTATGGAATTGTATTGATTATACAGTAGTGATTATAGTCTCGGGTCACAGGGAAACAACAACAATTACAAATGTATTTATTTTTTTCTGATTAAGAACCAAACAAAGTTTCAAGGCGATACTGTTGCTGCCTGCAGCCCCCTTTTGCGCACGGAGGTTATACTATGCACGGAGCATATAGTAACTAAACGGCCGAGTGAGAAACGACGTGTCCTTTAAGGATCCAACTTGGGAAGAATTGTGAGATTTTTGTGCCTTAATAGCATCGGGTGTCCTCGCTGGCCCTGTTGCTCCGTGGATGGTGACAGGCGGTCACCGCGCCCAATGAACCTGATACCACAGTAACATTAGACACAGCTGAATCGATTATCTTTGCGGCATGGAAAATACGGCAGGTTTATTTCGACGTGCATGTGCAGGTTTAGAGGGGCGAGAGGAGGGAGGGGGGGGTCTATGGGATATTCTAGATTTGGTATATAGCAGCCAATAGTCTTGCTTGCAGGTGTATAGGCCTGTAGGGCTACACCGACACCAATACCCCTATACCCACCCACACCCACCCACCCACACTCACTCTCACTGTCGGGTGAACTGCACACTTGGCGTTAAAGTTCTCCTGAGTTGTGACTTGTGAGAGTTAAGAAAACTACCCAACCCTATAGTTTGTGAAGTTGTGCCAACCTATATGGATGTGTGTGTGGGGGGGTAACTGACCTTGACCTACAGCACACCCTTCTCCATCTGTTGACGACAAACACAATGTTCTACCATACATGTTCTTTCTCTTCATCCCTCTCCTCTCTCCTGTCCCATCTCTCCTCATCTACACCCCCTTCATCTCCTCTCCGTCCCTCAGCTCCAGTCAAGGCGACATTGATCAAAGCCAATATACGTGGAGAATGTACGCTTGGAGCCCACCACGCACGCGCAATGGATGGACCCACGCGAGGGAATCTCAATATGTAAATGACAGCGTCATAAATCAGTCACGCGGGCATGCTTGAATGCATTGGAGGCACGCGTAGAACGTAGAAGGTTGCATGTTTTTCTTCGTTTTTAGCTTCCATTAATCTTCGGAATTTGTGTTTGTTTGCAAGCTGTTTTAGTTCTTCCGCCAATCCTTTATTTATTTTTTTGTAAACGGGGGAAATCCAGGCCTTTATACAAAGGCCAGTGTAACAGAGGCGAGGCATATACAGCCTGGGTCCAAATATCCCCGATGGTCACATGCGTCCCTTCTATTCCACGCGCGACAGCTTCGGGGAAATTGAGTGACTGGGCGCTCGGGCGCATTTCAATATATGGAAATGACCGGGGGCCTCGCGAGATAAATCAGTCCTTCTCTCTCACACACTCTTTTCTTTTCGCTACCCCTCCTCCTCATCCTCCTCCTCTTCTCTTCGCTACCCTCCACTCTCTCCCTTCATGCTCCATCCTACCTGTCCCTTCCACTTTCAAGCACTGGCTGGCAGGAGGAGAATGTTATTGTATACTATAGCGTATCATAGCGTTTGTTCTGTTGTTCCTTTAGTACTATTTAAATCGCAGCATGTACAGATCATCACAGGTTGCCTGCTTTTCGTTAGCCTTCGAATTATCACTTCTTTTTTTTACTGTTCTTTTAACTGCTCTCGAGACTGTCACTGAGAGAGGGCATAGGCAATTACAATTACAACTTGAGTGTACAAAATATTAAAGTTAAAGATGGATCATTTAACGCCGTGTAGGCCGCATGACTGGAGGAAATGCGCAGTTGTACTGGTAGGTGTTAAATGAATTTAAATTGACGACATAAGCGATGGAAGCGGCAGCGTCCCTAATTCTAAAACAAATATGGTGGGAATGCATTAGCATGCAGTCAGTCAAACAGACTTCACCTGACGCCCCTTTCCGTTGCAAGAATGGGTATAGGTATTTGCTTTGAAAGACTGATGGAAGTTATTTTGCAGAGAGGGGGGGGGGGGTGGAATAACTGAGAAACCTAGGAATTAGCTTGAAATCCCCGGTAAATCTAGTCCCCGCGCCTTTCGCGCTGGAATTCCAGGCTCCGGTGGTCTTCACTCGATCCCCCAGCATTACAAATCCATGTGAATGGATTTCACTATATACGTGTCATTATCACACCGAGGGGGATGTGCTCGTGCTCTCTGGGCCGATGGCGTTAGATGGAAATCAGACGAATTATTTGGCTATAGGCCAAATTATAACCCCACACCCACCCACCCTTCCTCATTACCTCGCATCTCCTTTCCTCCTTTGTCCTCGCCTGTCTCCTCTGTCTTCTCCTCACTTCTCATCCCTTCTTGTCCTCTACCCTTCAGTGCCGGATCTAGAGGGGGGCCGGGGTGGGCAGAGCCCACTCAAATGTGCGTCCTGCCCACCCAATGAAAGGTAATAGTGGTAATGGTGCATAGTTGGTTAACCAGATGTAACTCTTTGAGAGCGTAAAAATGAAACCAAATAGACCCTTGCGGGTCCACTTGGTTTTATTTTAAACTCTCAAGAGTTAAAATATTCATCATGTTGATTAGCCCAAGTCTACACAACTAGAGAATGTGGAAGATTAATGGTCATTTTGATCTGTATGTTTTGTTTCCCAAATCCAGCCTGGAATTGTGGACAAAAGCAAAAGAAATCTTTAGTTTTGGGTCTGTGTGGCTAAAATGTCCTCAAACGGTGGTCCGTGGCTCAAATGCCGAATAAATAGTGGGCCCTGGCGTTAAAAAAAGACACCAGGGCCAACTGCTTCATATGAAAAACTTTGGAGTTCCCCACCCTGCCATTCTTCCTGCCCACCTAGGTAAGGCTGGCTAAATCTGGCCCTGCTACCCTTCTCATCTCTCACAGTGCCCTCTCGCTATCTCCTTCCATATGGTCCACAGTAAAAAAAAAAAAAATCCTGTGTTCATTTATCCAAATGTAACTTTAGGCCTACACACACCTTCAAGGTCAAATTTAAGTCAGCACACCCAGCTCCTATTCATTGCAACGCCGGGATTTGAATACATAAATAAATATCTAAATCCTTATAGGCCCCAGCATCGACGCTATAAGCGTTAAAGCGTATATCTGGTCTACAAGGCTTGCACCATTATATAGATTCCGCCCTCCGCCGTCTGCCCGTTAATGCGCGGACATGTTTATGGCTGTAGTAGTTAAGTCGTTGTTAATTTTACACTAAACGGTTGTTATGAAGATGAATGGCGTTGAGAGAGATGGCGCACTTGGGACGGCGTAGCATTTATCTGTGCAGCAGGGAAGGAGGGGGGTGACTCTCTCAATCTCTCTCTCTCTCACACACACACACACACACACACACACACACACACACACACACACACACACACACACACACACACACACACACACACACACACACACACACACACACACACACACACACACACACACACACACGTGCGTGCGCGCACAAACGCAGCCTATAGCTTGTAGCTGGGGGACCATAAATTCACCTTATTGGAGGGTGGAGACGTGTGTCTATATGTGGAACGTACAGGTTACAACGCGTTTATTATGTCAACTTAAGGACTCGGCATGGGGGCTGGAACATAGTTTCTATCGTTCTCTCTCTCTCTCCCCATCCGCCCAGCATCGGCCCTTATAGGCAGTTAGAAACAGTGCTCCGTCTTGCGTTTCATTGCACTCCTAAAATGCGGCCTCGGGCGCCATCTACTGTCCAAAGGGAGACACTGACAGCACGTGGAGTTGCAGTTGGCCCGCTCAGTGTCCAGAAAGGCCCCAATATAGATACTGTACATAGTCTAACTGAATTTCGCTTTGTGGAACTTATACAACACATGCACGAGCGCGCGGGCATATACACGTACGCGCGCGCACGCAAGCACGCCATAATTACACCACAATGTGCATGTTGCACAGTTACAGCCCATGTGCTTCTTCTGACAGTTGTGTTTCGCGTTTGTGAACAATTCTTAACAGTGATCAAATCAATCAGATCATTTCCATAGTGGTCCTTTTATTTCTGTATTCCTTATTGCCGACTGATTGACTACTCGATCCTTTATAACGAACAGTTAAATCTGGAATCATTTATGAAAGTCATGCAACACCTCCGTGAAAACTTGTCCAATGTCCATTCTCGCCCGATTTTGATATTTTGATAACTCTGTGAATTATAGAATGGCTAGAAAAAATATAAATGACCGTTGAGCAGGACTATATAACAGAATAACATATTTTTTTAAATGCGTATTTTTTTTTAACTTACTAAAATATAGTCAAATATATTTAAGTATAGGCGAATATCAAAACCATTTAGAGCTGATGCACATTTTAACCGAGTGTCGCAAATGCTCTTATGTGAAAACCACTTTCCTTTATAGCTCACTTAAATTGGGCACAAGATGTCGACTTCTGACTGAACACTTTTTTATAAGAATGAAGAAACGACTATAGAAAAGCAGTCATTATTATGATAATTGTTATTATTACGAGTATTATTGTTATAATCATTGTATTATTATTATTGTTGTTATTATTTAATACACATGTGACAGCTATCATTAGTCTATGTTAAGCACTGTCCCGCTAATCATTAGTCTATCAGGGCTATAAATCCAATCTAATAATCCCCCAAAGTCAGACGTACGGTCTACGTAGCAACGAACCTAAATTAAATTCGTGCTTGTAAATTGTCATAAGCGCAGTAGAGCTTTCTACCTTCAGAAGGATGAAGACGGCGTACCTCCGAGAGCTCAGTGATAAATCATGTATTTTTAATGAATATCAATAGAAGGGGGAGAAAGGAGGGAAAAAAGCAAGACATGAACCCGCTATCTAATTTGATTAAGCGGTGCTTAGGGCGGAGGAGGGGGGAGGGGGGTGGCTGGGGAATAGTGTGATAATGACTGGTCGGGCGTTAGGCTAACACCAAAGCTATTTTAATGGTCTCTAAAGCGCTGCCGGGGAGCCCAACTATTGGCGCCGTTCAAACGACTAACAACCGAGGGGAGAGAGAGAGAGAGAGGGGGGGGGATCATCTAATCTGACATGACACCCCTTATGTTCGGGCTGTTAGCGCGCTAGAGTAGTTAACACGCCGGGAGTTGAACGCACCTGTCAAATAGTAGCCTAGTATAGGCTATAGGCCTATAACGCAACTGCAAGCGAACCTCTCTGTGCAGGCCCATCTATGTGCTCTGATGTGTGTGCGCGAGAGTGCGTGTGCGTGGCATAGCCTACAAGTCGTCACCCCCAAAAGAAATACAATCTTATACATTTTGCGATTTTATGAATAAAACGCCACACCAATATGGCTAGTACTGAAAGCAGACCCCAGAAACTGCATGGAGGCGATTTAACTGCATTGTACTGTAGCCTGGCCCTGGGCTGCTCTTATATCGTCTATACAAACTCACAATGCATGCTCCCCGTCAAAAGAGAGTGATTTGGGGCCTTTTCAGCCCCCCGCCGTGAGAACACCGTGAGATAGGATTAGTTCAGCACCAAGGACAGCGCGCACGGTCCTAGTTAGTAGAACACAGAGGGAAATTCAGATATCTCAACACTGATAATAGGATTCTGGGAGATACCAAAATGCCTTCTTCTTTTCCTCTATTTTAGGTTACTTCCCTCTACTTCGAGAATGTGTGTAGAAAAGAAAACAATATGTAAATTCCTCTGTATCTGTTCTGTGGGAGCGCGCATGTATTTGGACGTGAACGCAGGCAAAACGGTGACAGCGTTTTCATGCACGGAAGAGCTAAAGACCAACAGGAAAAAGTGTCTGGATTGGGGTTTAAACTTTAAAGTAGCGTAACTTAGTCAATACGTCTGGACTGGTCTCAGTTTCCCCCTCCTGAAGCAGACGGTTGTTTCGTGCAGTCTACCATGCACCGTTCCCGGCGGTGCGGCGCCGCCATACAATGGGACAAACCACAGGCAGAGGAAAACAGTGCCTTTATACTTTCTCCTCTTGGATCATTCACATGTCACAATGTAAAATCTGAGTTGAATTAAGTTGGGAGTGTAGGCCTATACTCTATAAATGCAGCCTATAACCACGGATCAATATCTACACGACCGTTCCAAGGCTGTGTAGTAGGCCTACACACCCTTAGAAAACACCTTTTGGCAATCTCTTGTGAATTTAAACAACACAGCCTATACGTTCAGTTTTGTAGCCTTTTAAGCATGCACATGAAAAAAAAAAACTCTCTTCCTTTTACCGGTCAATTTTGTTCTCTTTATATGCTACACTCTCAGAGTTAAGAATGCATATATGAATACTGGGGATAGTGGGCCTTGGGTGTATTGAATGTCTTAGGCTATAACAAAACAAATAGCCTATAGCCTGTAGCAAGTGTCACGTTGCTGATAACTGCGGTGGCAAAAGTTACATAATGTATATGAAGGCTGTTACTAGAAAACCAAGAGAATTAATTGGTTTAACCAACATTCCTGATCAAATGAACTAACAAATATTTATCAAGCAACACAATTTCAAAATGGGCCTGGAATTGTTCTAGAGATAAAAATGCCATTAAATGGAGGTCCGTAGTTCAAATTCAACCCTAACCCGAGGGTCCTTGAAATGAAAATCCTTGAAATGATAAATCCGTGAAAATCACTACCGCAAAACTCTTCTCTTATGGGGCTTCCTTAATTGGCATATATTTTCTAATGGGGGTCCGCAATGAGGGTGCTTGACGTGGAAAACAAGTCTGAGAACCACTATCCGACATACATGTCAGGACTTGTGTGTAATAAAGATGAACTAAAATTAATTCGGATGTATCCCGACCCCAAATTCCTTTGGACTCGAATGTGTAGGCTATAGTTAAAACACATTAAAGACTCTACTTTTATCTTTATGTAACGGTAAAGTGTTTTATTCCGCAAAACAACGCAGCAATTGAAGGTGCATTTGGGAAATGATTGCCAATCAATGGATACTGTTCTGCTCCATAACTGCTACACTATGTAATTCAATGGTAAATGTTACAAGGTAACATAGGTTAAATGTAAATATTATTAGGCTACAAGGTAACGTCTACTCAAGTAGCATTGTGAGTAAATGTCGACGTATTTTTAAAATACTTTTTATTTGTACATATGCCACCACACCTCCTATACAGTAGCCTACGTAGGCCTACTCCTATATTTTATAGTTTCTATATTGACGATTTTGAATATTATTCAAAACATACATTAACCATTTCAGCTCTACAAATAAACACGAAAATGAAGATGGAATTTTGATTGGCCATGTACTTATAAGAGCGCACGGGTGTGGTTATATTTAACCGAGAGGACTTTTACGTGTTTTACGTGTCTATAACGTATTACGTGTACATATAACATGCGAGTACTGGCTGCCTGGACAGCCTGGTACATCTTCCATTACTGCTTTTACACTTCTACTTGTCAAGTCAATCAAAATTCACCAGGCCACTGCTGTATGCCATCAGCCACGATGAGCCATGAGGAACAGTAAGTCCATGCAATGCCTTCGTTTCACCACGGAGTGGCACTAACGAGGATGCACAATTTGCACATGCAGACAAGAGTGCCTGAGCTTTGTCAACTTGCTATTTTAAACTTTATTTATTTATTAGTATTATTCCCCAATGTTATTCATGAAACTAGACTCGTGCCTGGCTGCAGAGCACCAGTAATGGTGCAAGTTGGAGATCCATGCCCCACCCAGCTATCCAATATTGTAGCATGTCAAAGGTAGACTATTCACTTCCACCCACCTTCTTTGTCCCTTTTATGCCCATATACACACATGTAGATTTCTGTATTTCTGTCCCTTTATTATATTACTATGGACCTCTGTGTCAGGAGGAATGCCCAAAGAAGGGGTGTGATGTCCGAACAGGCCAGCTCCATCTAGATATAAGGGTGAGCTGGGGATAAGTTTGGTGATAGTGGGTAGGCCTATATGGCTCAGTGGTAGAGGTACATGTGGCAATGGTACATGGGCTTGGGACAGAGGCTGCCATCAACACGTATGGCCTTGGGACAGAGGCTACCATCAACACGTATGGCCTTGGGACAGAGGCTACAATCAACACGTATGGCCTTGGGACAGAGGCTGCCATCAACACGTATGGCCTTGGGACAGAGTCTACCATCAACACGTATGGCCTTGGGACAGAGGCTACCATCAACACGCATGGCCTTGGGACAGAGGCTACAATCAACACGTAAGGTCAGGGGAACGAGGGCCGATACTACCATCAACATAAAAGGCCATGGGACCCGAGGCTACCATCAAATCAACAACCAACTTCCCCAACTAATCAAGGCTATAAGCTTTTTACGGATATAGTGTAAATTCACTATCACAAACATAAAATCCTCAACATATTTGTTTACGGGCAGAATTAACATATTTAGTGTTTGTCAACAGGATGGATTGAGCCAATCGGGAAGGGGGGGGGGGGGGGGGGTCAGAGAGTCTGGCTTGAGCGTTAGCAGGGGGCGGGCTCCCTGCTAACCAAGTTGCATTAACGTGGTACTTCTGTATTTGACCGCCAAATGCTGGTCAAATGCAGTAGAGACATCGATTGGTATCCCAAACTGAAAATGTATTTTTGTTTACTAAAGAGATACTGTAAGAGAACATGGACAGGCCCGAACCACACTATGATATCAGAAAATCAAACATTATAACAAAAATAAATGACTTACCTGTATGCCTCATATCAGCAAAAAATAACAATAAAAAACCATCTGGTGAATATATCTAACGGTTCATGTTTAGAGCAGGTATTAAAATGTTTTCTGTTATGTATCTATGATACATTTGCAAAATAAAAACATAAAATAAAAATGATTTCATCTGTGATGAAATTTTCCTCTTTGTTGAAAGTTGCTCCTCTTACTTTATCTGGACATCAAATAGCAAAACAATATATTAAATGTAATGAGGAGTCATACGAGTCCTTTCCACTAGAAGGAAGAAAAAGTCAGTGCAAGAGTAGATTACTGCAGACTTATTTCACAAATTTATGGTAAACTCAAACTGTTTTCCTTATACTCCGAAACCTGCAAACAGTTAAATCCCCTGTGTTCATTTTATACTGAAAATGTACAAATTGCAAATTATAAAATGTCACTTTACGCTCTCATTGAATACTGAGGACGTTACTGTGCCGTTTCGAGCCCATGTGAGACAGTGGAAAGGGTAAAACACTGGCAAAGGTATTTGTAAGGTGGAAACTTTGTGCAAGAAAAGTGTGCAGTGTGCGGCTGTTTTTACCCTCTTCTCCATCACTAAAGGATTGATGTCCAGCAACTGGCCTAAAAACACAGGTACAAGATCACACAATCCCCTCTACACCGTGTGTGAGACCACCACCGTTACACCAAGAGGTTGAGCATTAAATGTCATGACCTACCTTGTTCCCGGTGGCGTGTCACTGAAACAGAAGAGAACGTTCTTATTGTCATGTTTACAGCGTATAGCAAAATGAAAAACCACAAGAGACCACTGCCTTCAAAAATTCCATGTCTTTTTCTTCTCTTCCACACAGTCTTTTATTTGTAAATAATAAAAATTAACTCTTGAATATAAAACATACACATCAGTAGAGCCACATCTGTTATACAAACAAGAACTGTTGCAGTGAATACTTTGTCTTTCGTCTAGAATGGTGTGTTGGGGGTTGGAGGGGTGAGGGGGGGGCATGGTACTGTAAACAATCAGTATTCCAGGAATAATACTGACAAAGGAAAGGGCAGTAGGCCACACCGCCGAGGGGCTTCAACAGAAACATCCGTGAAATGTACGTACATCCACGAATTTATATATATATTTTTTCCCGCCGGCTTCATAAGTCCAGTCCAAACTGTGTGTCGAAAGAAAGAAAAAGAATGAAAAAAGTATTTTCTTCCCATGTAAAATGAGAACGAACAGAAGAAAGGAAAAAAAGCAACTTGTTCCCATCAGGTTTTGTTCATGTTTGGTTGCAGGTGGGAAAAGGAAAAGAAACAGAAAGGCCTGTTGTTGGTGCCCCCTTGTGGCCCAAGGCCGCTCAGCGGCTCGCACACCTTCAACTAGACCAGGAATGTTTTGCGGGTTGGCGATGTGTTTTAGTTTGTTTGTTTCGTTTGTTCGTATTGTAGATTTCCAAGCCGTTCATCCCGACTCATATATACAAGGTGTGCGCGTCTGTGATGGGTGTACTGTCAGATACACTCTTTTTTATATTCATATATCTATCTTTTTTATAATTTCTGTCAAACTCATACGTATAATATACATTTAGCTGTTATAGACACATTCTCTATCTCTGTCTCTAGCCGCCAGTCCATCTCAGTGATTCATCATACACTATAATAATAAATACACCTCTATGTTCCTCAGGTAACCCCCAGGGGCTGGAAAATGCACAGTACTACAGAACAGCACTGTTGGGTCAAAGGGTTTAAAACCAAAGAAAAGAAATGAGGAAAAAACAAAACAAAACAAAAAAAATATATTTATTAGCTTTCAGAGACTTCTTAATATGGAGATTCAGACCCGAAGTGGTAGGCGTGGCCTGGGGAGGTGGGTGATTTTCTTTTTTATTATTATTATTATTTGTATTTTTTTTTTTTACTTCCCTTCCCCCTATTGGTCCGCTCCTGTCAGAGGGGGCGGGGATGGCTTGGCTTTTCTCTGTTCTTGTATTCATATTCAGTACGAGCAAACTGTACAGGTACATGCAACATACAAGCTGGCCTAAAAGTATGTGGAACTAACACACACAAGTCTAGTCTCAGTTTTTTTTCCCTTTTTTTTGTTCTTTTTTTTCTTGAGAATTCTTCATTAATTCGTCTCGTCAAAAAAGAGAAGAAAACAAACAAAAAATTAAAAAGAAAAAAGAAAGAAAGAAATAATCGTGCATGCAGCTTGGGGCCGGGGGGGATGTCCCCGAGTCATGCTGCTCCCTCCTGCTGTGGGTGTGTGGGGTGTGGGTGGGGGAGTGGGGGTGGGCAGGGGGGTTAGTTAAACGTCAAAGGTTGAGGGAGATGGGCATGTGGTTTGGGTTATTCGGGCGGAAATGATCAGGCCGCTTTGTGGGGTTGTCGATCTTTTTTTTTTCGGAGCACCATCGCTCGAAGACCCATACATACACACACGTATAGGGAGTCTGCACCTTTATGGTACCGTCCTGAACTCTAGTAATAAAGAGAGGAGAAATAATACATATAAAAAATGATCCAGCATGTAAAATAACAATCAAAAAATATCTAATTTGTTAATTTGGCCTCTATGTTTGAATCTGCTTACATTATTTTAAGAAGACGAAGACCACCAGAACTTTTGTTTCTCTTTGGTTCTCCGTCCAAATAAAGGAGTCAAGCTAATCCTTGTGCTTGCGTTCATCTCTTGACAAGGCTAAGAATGTGCACGTGCATGTGCATGTGCTGGGCTCCCTTCCTTCGGCAGGTGGTGAGACCATCCATGCCGACTGTTCCCCTCCTGCGTGTCCGCTGTGATGCAGTTACCGCGGTAACAGTGATAGAGGCACCAGTGCCGAAAAAAATACACATAAAAAAAAGGATGTGACATCAGCAGCTGTCAAAATGCTGCGTTGCCTATCGCTGTTTCGCAGTCGACCTCCAGCATCATTAACACACACACACACCGCTATGGCCTTACGGTAAGCTCTACTCTGATTGGCGGGGGGACGTCTTGGTTCGAGGACTCACCCCCTTTTTTCGTCACTCGTTCGGGTGGGCTGCACAAGAATGAAAAGAAAGGAGACAGAGAAGGAGAGGAAGGAGGAGTGAATATTGCAGGGCTCAGCAGCCCAAAGGGAGAAGGAAATGAATGAAAAGAACATTTTTGAAAACAAGAGTAGAGGAGGGAGGAAGAGGAGGAAGGAAAAGGATGAAAAGTGATTGTCAGACTCCAGCTAAGCTCTGATTGGCTAGTTCTCTCTCCCTCTCTGTCTCTACCTCTCTCTGCATCTCCGTCTGGCGTTTCATTGGTCGACGGGGCGTCTCGTCTTCCCTGGGCGTGTGTGTTCATGCACTCTGCTTGGGTTCAGGTCCAACAGCTGTGGTCCATTTTTATAAAGATATATCTTTAGGAGGGGTAGGGGGGGCAGAGAGGGGAGACGGGAGCATTGGGAAGGGGTACGCTGCGGTCGCCTTTCCGGTCACTAGGATCGAACGCCTGGAGGCGGTCCTGAGCTGTCCAATGACGTCTGGGAAGCCAGCCGTGACGTGAGCGGGGCTAACGTGGGGTCCACCAATGAGGAAGGTGGAAACAGTTTGTACCAGCCAATCACTGTGCTGGAGAGGTCCAGCTCCTCCAATCGGATCTGCGCCACGCCCATGAAGCATTTGTGGTCCAAGCGTCCATAATCACCCCACACAATGACCTGCAGACAAGATGAGTACAATGAGGTACATTTTGCACAAGATTACTCTCCATGTACATTTAACTGTGAGTGCACAAATCTTTGCACAGTCACAGAGTTACAATTATTGTACAATTGGTACAGAGACAATGTTCATGGTTTATGTTATTACAGAAAGTAATGAACCTTGGTTGAAAAAATAAAAAATAAAATAAAGTTGTCCTTTAAATTTACAATGATGGTTTGACTTTGGGTTATACACAGCATGTATGTTACAGAGAAATGTATATGGTTACAGCATTACTCTTCACAAAGGAAGCTGAGGAATATCAGTACAACAACACAACAGACATTAAAAAGATTTTGTCATCTAACTCATTGTCTGATTACTGTCATTTAAAATGCCATATCAAGATGGGTGAAATCACCTTTAGGTTTTGAGAGTTGTGTCAAAGGTAAGTTGTGACGTTACTTTGGTCTATCTGATGAATCTCCCATAGACATCATCTTTACATGGAATGATGTATTATCTGGATGTGCCAACTCAATCCAGACAGGAAAAACAGCATATTGCTTGCTTTCCTCAATTATATCAATCAAATATATCAATTATACTCAATTTTATCAATTTGTCCTATACACTTCCACTTTTAAGCAAATTCAGCCCTTTGCTAACTAGAATGGAACTCTATTTAAATGAAATATACGGTATACTTCTGACCAACATTCACCACATGGTGTCGCCAAACCAACAAATCCTTCACAGTATGAATATGACTGAAAATGATGAATATGAAAATGAGGTAGTATACACATTTATAGATGCAGTATAACACACACATGCATCCGCAAATGCGTGCATGAACATAAGACAAGCACGCACCCGTACTGTGCGCACACACATGTTTACCTGTAACACTTTGCCCTGGGGACTCTCCTCGAACAGCAGGTGTTGTTGGTAGAGAGGCTCCAATGTCTTCCGTGCAATCTTGGTTTTCTTTTTGGCTTTACAAGCTCCATTATCCAACAGGTAAACTTTCACATAGGGAGCTGGATGGACAAAGGAAGAGAGAGAGAGGGAGGGAGGGAGGGAGGGGGAGTTGGGTTTTGTTGGTGGTGCAGTTAGAGAGGACAAGCTGTGTTCCCTGTCCCCTGTAGGAACACAGCATTTTCAAACAGAGCGCAAAAATGATCAGGAAGAAAATTATCGTACATGTAAATAGAAATAAAAAGAAACATCCTGCTTTGTTGAGTAAAGGTGTGATGTTCATGTACAGAATGTAGCAACACTGCAGTCAGGTTGAGTTTCATAAAATATGGCATGTGTACTATTGTTTGTGTTCCAAGGTTTTGTTATGGAATGTGAGTGAATGCAAATGAAGTATTCACATGTTGTTTGTTCGTACCTGGAAGGGATTTAGAGCCAGGTTTGGAAGTAAGGCCTCGTGCCCTGATCACCTCGACCTCCAGCTGACCTTTCTTGTCCATCATACCAATTTGAACATCGCCTATATAAAACAAATGCACAGGCGCGCAAACAATGAGAAATGCATGAACATTATATCCAAGCAGCTCAGCTAGCATTTACGAAACATTCTGAATAGCAGTGTTGAGCTGTCACTCACCCATGGCAGGCGTGGCCAGTGTTTGCCGACCCACCAATTGGGCGGGGCCTAAGCCATCCAGGAAGTCACTGAACTGACTTTGCATCCCTGAGAAGATTAGACTGAACACACACACACACGCACACACACACACACACACACGGTTTGGATCTGCAAAACTCACCGTGCGCTGTGAGCATAGACAGCACATCTCGCATCACAGCTACTGTACTTAAGAACAATTTTGAAGTAGGAGTTTTAATGCAGAAGAGAATCTTGTCCTGATTAGGGGTATATCGGATCAGTCTCAGAAGTTATGCCACTGCTGCTGAACCAAAATAAGGACCAATATATTCAATGTACAGTATATAAAATAAAATAGATTGTAATTGTGATTGTACACACATGGACCAGCATGGGCCCATTTAAGAGTTAAACGATACACAGACAGTGGTACATACTTTCCCTCAGAGCTGTAGCTGTTCATGCTGCCATCGGTGGACTCTCTGCTGGCCTGCCGGTTCATGGCGGTGCCTCCTCGGGGGAACTCCACCGCCATGCCTGTCTCCACACTCCTCTGGATGCTGGAGGCTCCTTTACCTTTCTTCCCCGGCGCCTCTGTATAGCAGTCACAAAGGGAAGGCAAGTCAGAGGCACTGTGGTACTACACACAGACACAGGTACTATATTCTGACCTGGGCACGCCTGCTAGCAATGCCTCTGCAGGCATGTCAGAGAATGAAAGACAGCAATAATCGTTGCCGTCGGGTGGAAACGAAAATGTTAACTTTTCAGGAAATGAAAGAACATAACCTGTGTTCCAACAAATTAATCATTCTTATCATTTAGTCACACACTCTTGCTAATTCTTTTAATATTAAGCTCACAAGGGGACACACTGTCACGTTGTGAGCTTGTTGAACAGCTATTTTAGCTATAAGTAGGGCGTTCATTAACAATTTTTTTTTTTTTTTTTGATATGGACACAAGGTTTCTCCCCGGCAGCAAACGCGTACTGTATCATTCTGACAAGCCTGACAAACTGTGGGCCAGTATTTGTCAATATCCAGTCCAATGATGGCATCAACCAATTAAGAAAACGGTTTTGACATAACTTAGCAACAGGCATTACAGGTCAAATGGGAAATGTACATGATTCCTGCCAGATCAAATACGCACAGCATATTGACCTGGAAAAATCACGTGTTTTGAAGAAACTGAACCAGTCAAGGGAATTAGACTAATCTGAGCAGGGGGGGTGTCACGGGAGGTGGGGTTTAAGATACAGGTAAGGATGGCAACAGAGTGATTGGAGAGTGATGATCAAGGAACACAACCATGTTGGAGGGGTGATGTCAACAGGAAACACAATTCCTTGATGAAGTTCTTCCCTTTCTTCCTAGGCTAATGTGAACCCTCTAAAATGAAAGCTGTACTTAAACATGACTATGACTTCTATGACCAGCAGAGGCAGTGCAATTAGCACTGGATGCTTTCTACCTTAGTAGAAGCATATCACCCGAGCAGGTTTATACTAGTTTTGTTATAGATTATTTATACCTCTAGAAATGCCTTCTAAAATCTAAACAAAATTTTCATAAAACTTTCAAATTCTTAAGATTAAAAAAAAAGATGATGTTGCTACAAGTATACTGTATAGCAATAACTATTGAAACACAGAGGTAGCTTCCAGTATTAAGTTAAAGTTAAAACAGCATATACTGTAGGTTGCACTGGCTATCAAAGCTTCACTTCTGTATACACAAATATGGTAAAGCATTTTAAAAATTAAAGTAAATACAACATGAAAACGTCAACTCTCCAAACAAACAATCTTCCTCAGACTTGGGATGGTGACCATGGTGGTTAGCATGTTAATGAAATCTTGCAGAATGCAGCCATCTTTAAAGGGATAGTTCAGCTACATAAGAAGCCTTTGTGGTTCATGATTATTAAGTGGACGCCATTGAAGTCAATAAAATGGGTATAACAAAACTGGCCCAAAGAAAGACTTAACCTTGAGCCATGCAAAAAATATTCTTCGCTAGAAAGGTGGAGGCTTGGATGGTGGAGGCAAAGCTTTGCCAGCAGCAGCGTGTATAGTATAGCAGCATTAGGCTAGCAGTGATCACATTGTAGGGTATATACAGTAAATGGTCCATATTGTTGTGACAATGGGCTGTGATTGGTGCATAGGAATGCATTGGCTGATTAAAACACATATTCAATCAGCAGACTGATAGCTGATTACAGCTGGGGCGTATGACATCGAGTGCCCTGCATGAACAGACGCAATGCTTCATTTCTATGAACGAAACATCACAAGCGGTGCCCAATAAAACATCTTATATTTCAACTTACTTTTCCCCTTATTGGCTTTCACTACCACTTCTGTCAAATGCAAAACACAAACAAAGAACAACACCTATATTTCCAAACCCTTGTCAAAACAAATTACAAAATGGCTCTCAAACACATGGACCATTTCTTTACGGCTACAGTCAGGGTGGTTGGAATGTGTTGGGAGAACACAGCAAAGTTCACAATTTAACACAGACAGGGTACAGACTGACCCATAAGGGTCCATTAACAATAGGTGTTACGGTGTAGGAAGCGTGCAGGGGAGGGCTGCTTGTTCTGTGAAGCCAGAATGAGTTGAGGACACACCTGCTGGCTGTCTCTGTCTCGTGTTTCTGTCTGTCATCTGTCTTTGCACTAGCTTAACTCACAAAATTGTACAAACGGAACCAAATGGAAGGTCGTACTGCACAGTTCAATTAAGTAATACACTACTGTTAGTATAATGTTTAGTTTTTGTTTGTTCATTTTTCAAACTTTCAGTACTTTTGCTACTAATGAACTCCATACCATCTCAGGGGCAAATATTATACTTTTACGCCAATGTAAGTCTTAATAAGTTAGTTCTAGTTACTTTGTAGATGTTTTGATTATTATTACAAACCTTACTAACAGAGCAAACACTGAAGTAGGCTATTGACATTTGAACTAGGTCAGGGGTGGCTTATTGTAGGTTTCAGCCATAACCCCGTAACAATGTGCTATAGTTAGACACCTGGGAGATGGATCGCTGAGGTGGAGCGTCACTCCAATCATCAGCAGCGGTGGTGCCGGGATTGAACACTTAGACTTGAGGCCTAAAAACGAGAACCCTACCGACTGTTCATGTATATCTAAGTGCCATTATAGGCTTTTTCAAGGAAACAAGTCTGTCTATCTGTCTGTCTGTCTGTCCGTCTAACTATGCTTTACCTTTCTGTCTTTTGGCCGCCTTACCCCCCGTCGCTTCTGAAATAACACACAACAAACACAAATAAACAACACTGGAATGATTGAACACATAACTGGAATGCTGTGACAGTGTCTGTGTGTGTGTGTGTGTGTGTGTGTGTGTGTGTGTGTGTGTGTGTGTGTGTGTGTGTGTGTGTGTGTGTGTGTGTGTGTGTGTGTACTGTATGTGTGTGTAGCTTGTTGATATCTTTGTCAATCCACTAGTGATGCGCGGATCAAAGCAAAAACCCCTGGACCCAGGGATTTCAGATTGTGCCATGGGTTCATCCATAGATCAGAGGCTGGAGGTTAAATAGGCTGCAGGCAACATTGTTTTGACCTAGATTTCAGTTACATTGACATTATAAACGTCCGAATGCATTTTGCTCTTTCTGTGGCTCCTTTGTCTCTTGAACCACACAGAGGAAATGAACAAGAGCTATTCCTTATTAAGCAGCATTTTCATTTGGACTCAACTACATGTGTAGCAAGACCTTTGCCTGTGCTTTTGAGGTTTGTGGTCTAGATAAATATGCTGCCCCTACGCTTTGCTGTGCAGCAAATTACTTGCTTTGACTTTGAAGTCGCTCTAAATAGGCAGCAGACCTATGCAGTTTCTGTGTTTCCTGTAGAAGAAATTGTTTAATCATTAGGTTTTTGAGAAATGTGATCCATGTGTGCATTTGTAAAATTACCTCCCTTGCCCAATATATTTTGGTCATTGCATTGTGCATGAAAATGGGCCGACTGATTCTAATGTGCTCTCACACCCAATCGGAAGGCCCCAGGCTGCACAAAATCTGACCCGTGCATCAATAATGTTCATCTGTCTCTCTGTCTGTCTGTCTGTCTGCCTGCCCTCACCTGTCTGACTGAGTTGGGAGGTGCTGCGGCTCCGTCTAGAGGGAAGGACCGCCACCACCCGTTGGCTGAGGCTGTTGCGGCGCTTCTTGACCCCTCCCCCCAGGCTGAGTGCCGTGTCTGATTGGCTGCCGTCAGCGTGGTCTATGCCGTAGATCTCACCACTGACGCTGGTGCTCTTCATCATGTGACGACCTGCGGCACGCATGGCACGGCTGGAGGGGGGGATGGAACACACGCGCGCACACACACACACACACACACACACACACACACACACACACACACACACACACACACACACACACACACACACACACACACACACACACACACACACACACACAGTGAATCGATTTAATCAATTATATAAAATTAAGACTATGCCATAACTTCAGGGGCAGATGAAACATTTCCCAATTCGGGGCACAGGAGAAAATGATATGGGGGCGGCTTCATTGCCCGTGTCGCTTTGCGCCACGGGCGATGAAGCCACACCCATATCATCTTCAGTTACAGGACTTTTATTAGGCAATTAAAGCATCAATGATAACATCAGTTGTTGTAGAAGTTGCAACAGACACGCAGCATGCATAAAGCTAAAGGTCTGACTCGGAGAGTTTTCTGTTTTCAATGATGAAATGCTGTTGGTTTAGTGGTGCCACAACTGTAGTTAGTTAGTAGCAGTAGTAGTGCTTCAAATAATTTTAAATATAAGGGTAACAACCCAAATATCTTGGGTTGTTTTGCATGCCATCATGTTTGGTGGGGCAGTCTGGGCATTTAGGGGGCATTGCCCCCCCCATGCCCATGCCTAGATCCGCCCCTGCATAACTTCCCTGCTATTCACGACTGGTATCACAATCCACAATAAAAAACAAATCCACAAAACTGAGACATGGTGTTCTAGGCCAATTGTACTGCCTAAAGGACTTTACGGATAGCGATAGATAAACACACGCATTATCGCAGCGACGTCAGTGCAGACAGACAAAAAAAAGCTCACAGAATTTAGGTCTAAAATCAAACGCGGGTGTGTGCACGAAACGAACACGCACACACAGTCCACACCAGTCCCATTGAAAATGAACTAGAGGGCGTGATTCATTACTCCCCGTCTGTAAAGCCCCTTATTCACATCCCAGCAAATATATTGAGTGGTTATAATCCTAAGCCTAGAAAACATATTTATAACAGAGTTTGCGTGCTGAAATTCAAGGAGTGGTTTATTATGACAAATATGCCAGCCAAAATATTTATCATATTATTTATTTCAATGGAAAAAGTTACAGAGTACAGCCTTAAAGATCATTTAAAAAAATGCTGGGTTATAACTAACAGGCACGACCTACTGTGTCTCTTTTATACCCATATATGGATATATCTATGGCTGTCTGTGTCTCTTGCATGGCCAAGTCAGCCATATATCATTCTATATCCTTCTATCCATCTGTCATTGTCCCTTTCGATATAGTCGATATACTGATGACATTGGTCCTATCAAGGTCATCAGTATATCGACTTATCTCTTACAGTACAGTATATCAGCAGCTCTGACTCTTACAGGTCTGTTAAGGCTGGTACACACTGCATTTTTTGGGACTTTCACGACGTCGTGCACGACGTGCCCCGTCACACTATGCGATTAAAATTGCATAATTCGTTGACGATCATTTGTCTCGGGAGTGTTCACACTGCACGTCCCGACATATTGATGCTGGGGGAGGTGCTCACAAAAATATTACCTCCGACGTAAAGTCGGGAAGGGGGCGGCCGTTTATGCCAGTAATTCTGATGTGACAGGAATTTTGTCGGGAGTTCAAAATCGGGGGAAAAAATCGTGCTAAAAATCGTGCAGTGTGTACCGGCCTTTAGATGGGACACTCACAGGTCCATTTTGTTCCATTCCTACTAATGTATGTCATACCTGAACCTTCCACGAGGTCTTTCCGACTGTATGGACATGTAGCTGGTGCTGCTGATGCGAGAGGCACTGCTGGTACGAGAGATGGCTGACACGTCACTGACATCGCTGTCCGAGGACTTGTGGGAGACGTTCTCGCAGCTTCTCCGCTGGTCCTTGTAGAGCTGCAGGGGAAAAATGGTTCACCTTAAGCCAGGGGTCGGCAACCCAAGATGTTGAAAGAGCCATTTTCGACCCAAAATTAAATTCAAAATCTGTCTGGAGCCGCATTTTATTATTTTTTTTCCTGAGAGTGTGCAAATGTGATGTGGTTCCATTTGCACACTCTCAGAAAAAAACGTCCTCAAAGAAAAATCATTAACATGGTGAAATACAACCTTTTTTCAGAAATGGAGTTTCTAAAAAATAAAATAAAGGAGTTTTACAGAACTCCATTTCTAGTCCACACAACATCTCTAAGGTATATTAATGACATACGGTAGTAAACTGAGTAAACCTTTGAAAATGGGTGGTTCAGATTGAAAGCTCCACCTCTGATAACTGCTGGGCTTTTTTGACATGGCCAAGTGCTACTTTAACTGGCAACTGTCAGACAGCGCGTGACTGAAATGTTTATATTATTTTGGTGCGGATCACCACAGTGTGTGTATGTAATAATGCTACAGCCACTGAGCCACTAGGGCTGTGTTCTGGAGCCCCAGTGTGTATGTAATAATGCTACAGCCACTGAGCCACTAGGGCTGTGTTCTGGAGCCCCAGTGTGTATGTAATAATGCTACAGCCACTGAGCCACTAGGGCTGTGTTCTGGAGCCCCAGTGTGTATGTAATAATGCTACAGCCACTGAGCCACTAGGGCTGTGTTCTGGAGCCGCATGCGGCTCCTGAGCCGCAGGTTGCTGACCCCTGCTATAAGCCAACATTCAAAATAGCCAACAAAGACCCGAAATTACCCGAGGAGCATGAACACACACAACCGAGCTTCACTGTTAAAGAAGAATTGCACCTATCTTCAATCTTTTCCTGAGAGGATACAAATGTGAACCAAATGGACCCGTTAGGGTCCATTTGGTTCACATTTGTACCCACTCAGGAAAAAAGGGTCTGTAAGAAAAATCCTTATCTTGGTGAAACACAACTGAATGATGCCATCGAGTTGTGTTTCACCATGTTAATGCTTTCTTTTTTCAGAAACACAAAATGGGGGAACATTTTTTTCTTTTTTTAATCATGTCCACCTTAAACAACATCTCTAAGGCATATTAATGACATAGTAGGATGTTGAAAATGGGTGGAGTTCCTGATTAAATGCGGTTAAAGAAAAAACAGAGGGATGGGATTGTCTGACCTCCCGTTTGTTTTTGAGGGCTTTCTCCAGGTCCTGCTGACTGGAGGCTGTGGCGGGAGAGGCCCTGCTGGGCTGAACCCTCACGTTCAGCTGCCGCACGCGCTCTTCTGACGACAGCACTACACACACACACACACACACACACACACACACACACACACACACACACACACACACACACACACACACACACACACACACACACACAGGTCAAAAACAATGCAATGTATAGTTAGCATGCAGAATTGCTTCTTAGAATTGCATAGATTTACCGTAATTTCTGGACTATAAGCCGCATCTGACTATAAGCCACACCAGACAACAAGCTTCATGTTAGAGCAGTGGTTTTCAACCTTTTTGATCCCAGGGCCCACTATTCATTCAGCATTTAAGCCACAGAGGACCACCATTTGAAAACACTTTCACCCCACAGAACCCAAAACTAAAGATTTCTTCTTTTGGTTTTGTCCACAATTCCAGGATGGATTTTTGCAAACAAAACAGGCAAAACATAGTGATCAAAATGACCATGACTTAATAATTAAGTGGTGCTAATTTAGATGGTGAATATCATAACTCTTGAGAGTGTAAACATGAAACCAAATGGACCCGCAAGGCTCCATTTGGTTTCATTTTTACACTCTCAAAGAGTTACATCTGGTTAACCAAACTTTCCATCATTTAGTCTGGAGGTCCCACCTGGAACCCTCTCAGGGATCACTGGTGGTCCCCGGATCACCTGTTGAAAACCCCTGTTAAAAAAAAAAAAACACCTGTAAAAATCCATAGATTGGCCGCACCGTTGTATAAGCCGCGGGGTCAAAAGCATGTGAAAAAAGTAGCGGCTTATAGTCCGGAAATTACGGTAGCAACACATCACACACACGCACACGCACACGCACACACACACACACACACACACACACACACACACACACACACACACACACACACTCACCTTGTTCTACAGTGCTGCTCTTGGCGGGGACCTGTGGAAGTTGTCTCACTCTGCGGGCGGAGGAGGACAGAGACGAACCACCTTGGAGGTGAGACCTGAGGGACGGAGGGAGGAGGAGGAAACATGGAGATATGGAAAAGGAGCAAAGTCCAAGTGGAGGAGGAGAGGTAACGCAGAGACAGACAGAAAAATAATACACAGGTGGACGTGTATGGCCCAAAGGGAAAGAAGGAAGAGAGGTGGAGTTGAAGAGAGAGGAAGGGATGAGTGGAAAACAATTGGAGGAGAAGCAAGAAGACACAGATGTATGAAATGAAAGCGAGGGAAATGGATGGTAAAGAGATAGAAAGAGGACAATGAGGAGGGGAAAAAAGAAGAGTATAGAATGAGGCTGTCAGTCTACGAAAGCCCGGTATGTAACCAGTCCTATACTGCTTTCAAGGGCTCAGACCAAACAAAAATGTTTGAGCAACACATTTCGGCAGAACTCCTCCTCTATTGTAAAACTAAAAATTGACAGCACACAACACAGAACATTCATTCATCAAGCAATTGCGATTATTACTGTGGCATGTTGGAAGAAATCACTTATTCTCACTTCAATTAATACAGGGACATTTTTTCCAGTTGTCCCCGCTTGCCTCATTATGCAGAGAAAACGAAACATCAGCAAATGCTAGGAAAACCCTTTTTTGTAAGCTAGCTGGGGCTTGGTTGAAAGGCCAAACATTGCAGAGAGCATAGCCTGTTGGTCACAATGCATGTCTAGCGAAAGCAAATAAGTTAAAAACCTAGTATACCTTTGTCAGTCTGCTGCCATGCAAAGACAGAAGCAAAACCAAAAACACTTGTCTTGGGACACTGGGACCTCAGTAACACAGCTGCAGCAAATATAACAATAATAATCGGTGCAGTAGATTGCAGGTGTGCCAACGTGAAAGCATTGACAGTAACAAAGTTGTCATCAGTACAGGGCAGCCAACGCACAGAAGTGTCCAGGTGTTACAGTTACACTATAAGCACATTCAACATGTGGGGAGGAAGGCATGTGAGGACAAACACAACCACATGACATTTAAAAAAGGTTCAACAGTGCGGTGCGGGGTCCTGTTGTGGAAAAAGCGGCCAAATTCAGACAGTAAAATCAAAGCCATTGTCGAAGGAAGCTTTAAGCAAAAACACCACATATTGTACCCGCGCTTGGCTATATATTCACATGCATTCATATCATACCATATGCATACCATGTATTCACGTGAAGCCAACAAATTGTTAAAAATAAATCCCAGCAGCGTCAACTGTGGCTCAATGGATTAAATAGTCAAAATGTGTGGAATACGTAGCAGTTGAAATGAATCAGACAAATCGTAATTACTTCCCGTCAAACAAAAATGTAATGTGTGATTACATCAAGTGAAGTGACTAATCATGAATCCTTATTTCATTCACCTGTGTGATTCCCACAGCTCAACCTCCCTCTACACGCAGCCTATTCTCATCTGCTCTGCCCAGACAGTGCAGTATAGTATACACATTCCCGGTTTAACCTTAAACAAATTAAAATATGTATCTGAAAAAAGGGATCTGTCTCTCTGCCATGTAGACAAGGTAGCAGGGTCGGATTGACCATTGGGCATACAGGGAGGTCTCCTGGTGTGCCACGACCCGTAGGGGGACGGTGGTATTACGGTATGATTAAAAACACTGGTTTTCAACCTTTTTGACCCCATGACCCACTATTCAATCAGAATTTTGAGCCATGGACCACCATTTGATGACATTTTAGCCCCAACAGACCCCAAAACTAAAAATTTATTTTGCTTTTTTGGTCCACAATTCCAGGCTGGATTTAGTAAACAAAACAGTCAAACATACAGATGAGAATGAGCATTAATCTTCTAGAGTTTCTAATTATACTTGGGCCAATGTACTGTGGATGAATATTTTAACTCTTGAGAGTGTAAACATGAAACCAAATGGACCCGCAAGGGTCCATTTGGTCATGGGTCATGTTTACGCTTTCCAAGAGTTACATCTTTTTTAACCAACTATACCAGGTAGAACAGGTCCATCACGCTCTAGTTTTGGTGGGCCGGTCTAGGCCAAATCACGCTAAAAATGTCCGGGACGATTTTTTTGCCCAGTCCACCACTGCAAGGTAGTATCCCATAATTTGAGGTTATATAACGGTTGGTTGAGACATTGATTGCCTGAGACACTGTAACTT
This sequence comes from Benthosema pterotum, assembly GCA_039105355.1. Lineage (NCBI taxonomy): Eukaryota > Metazoa > Chordata > Actinopteri > Myctophiformes > Myctophidae > Benthosema > Benthosema pterotum. The sequence continues at coordinate 25,350,393 of CM076974.1, read as the reverse complement.
TGTTTTTCCCAACAATGCCATTTCTCTATACGTTTTAGGGCTAATGGTGCATTAGTAGCTGCAGTTTCTTTAGTAAGTAAGCATTATTCTGGAATGTTTCCAAAGTCTACAGAACATCATCCAGTGTCAGTCATGGCCACAGAGACTGCCACCAGAGACCACTGTCGTCATCAACAATAAACTTAATTAAATGCACATGGATAGTGACAGGGTCCCCCTTAAAGCAGTGCTTCTCATCTCAAGTCCTAGGAGCATGGCAGCCCTCTGGGATCCAGGTTCCAGGTGAATTAAATTACCATATATTATTATTATATATTATAAGGTGCAGCTTCAATGAATGGCCTATTTTAGAACTGTCAACATAGGATAGAAGCTGCTGCAGTCAAACGATCCATATATATGTTTTCTGAGAAATTAAAGCCTTATAGTCCGGAAACTACGGTAGCTGCAAAAGAGAGACGCCCCCTCCACACACACACACACACACACACACACACACACACACACACACACACACACACACACACACACACACACACACACACTCACACAGTGACAACACATTCACTTAACTTTACACACACATATGCAACTACGCATCTACGCAATGACACCCGCACAAAGCTGAGAGTTACAAGATCGACACATAAATACGACATGTACACACAAACACACATACACAGTGACCCACACACTCAGAGTTGGAATATGAAAGAGTCTTCTCTCCCCTGGAGGGGATGGTCAGTCTGGTCAGACGGTCGGTCTGTTTCTGTGGGTCGGACTCAATGTAGAGAATGTGTTTGAATGGGGAAGCAGGGGGAGGGGAGGGTCCCCTTACCAAGCGGCCGCAGTGGGGCCTTCTTTCCTCTGGAGCCCCTCAGGATGGAGGTGGGCTTAATTTGGACTCTGTCTCCGGCACATATGTGCGTGCGCACACGTACACACACGTACACACACACACACACACACACAATACAAATCCCACAGAGCCAAGCCACACAGTGCCACGCAGCATGCAGAAAATAAACAAACATAAGGATGTATAAAAGAATAAACATGGGGACAGGGGTGAAGAAATAACAAAAAAACATTTAAACAAAGGATCAAGCAAAGACAAATATGACATCAGCAAAGCTGACAAGCCACGATCCTAGTACTATGTATCCACCGTGAATACAAAGCTGGTCCATATAGTAGCCTATGAATAGATCTTAGATTTATATATTAGGATATCTTTAAGACAGGTGGCATAGCAGGTTGCCAAAATTGAATAATGAATTACATGTGGAGATTTGACCAAATCTCCACAATCGTTGTCTGCTTACCACTCCAAAAGTTGTTTTAGGGCTTTTTGTTTTCATTAATAAGGTCAGATTAGCTTGCACCGCCTCATAAAGTTTTTAAGTGGTGAATCCACTACACACAACTTTAAGTAATAAATGATAAATGACAATAACATTATGTATTTATCTCTGAATGAGCGCTAGAAACGTAAAATGAAATGTGAAAATACACACTCTTTTGTCATTTAAAAAAAACATGTCAACTCAGTTTATTTTTTTCTTAAGTTGTTCAGTCGTTTGCACAAATTCACATCAGAGGATCTTCTGTAAATTATTTGGTTAGTATTGATCCTAATGGGAACTACTCAGCCCACTGTCAAAGAGTTCATGGCTACCAATATGGAAAATTTTATGTGTCTGTCATACAGTACACCGCGTTCCAAATTATTATGCAAATCATGTTTTTGTTTGATTTTCCAACATATTTGATGCAAATGATGATCAGCATAATTTTCAAGTCATTAGCTGTCAATTCTTATTTCAAATGTTATTGAACAAACCTCTTAATGAAAACAGAATTTAGAAAATAAATTAAAAACTTAAAAAGCTCTGTTCCAAATTATTATGCACATCATAGTTTCAAGACATTTTCTAGTTTGTAAAGAACTGAAAATAGTAATTTGTTGAATTCATAGCAATAATGAGGTCATATGTACTGGGAAAAAAGCTATTTCAATCCAAAACATGTTAACAGGTCCAGTTACATGTTAACATGGGACCCCTTGTTTGATAGCAGCTTGCGTCCATCAAACTTGTGAGTTTATGGAGAGTTTCTGCTTGAATGTCTTTGCAGGATGTCAGAACAGCCTCCCAGAGTTGCTGCTTGGATGTGAACTGCCTTCCACCCTCATACTGTACATGAAGACCAATTTTCAAACAGTCTTGTTCACTGATGAGTGCCGTCCAATAAGGCTGCGACGTCAGCAAGTAGGTGGCGGAGTCATGTTCTGGGCCGGAATCCTAGGGAAGATCTGGTCGGCCCCTTTAGGGTCCCTGAAGGTGTGAAAATGACTTCTGCAGAGTATGTTGAGTTTCTGACTGACCACTTTCTTCCACTGTACAAAAGCGAAGAATCATGCTTTCTGAAACAAAATCATCTTCAAGCACGACAATGCACCATCTCATGCTGCAAGGAATACCTCAGCTTCATTGGCTGCTATGGGCATAAAAGGGGAAAAAAATCATGGTGTGGCCCCTCCCCCTGACCTCAATCCTATTGAGAATGTGTGGAGCATCCTCGAGCGAAAGATCTAAAGGGGCCGACCAGGTCTTTCCCTAGGACTCCGGCCCAAAACATGACTCCGCCACCTCCTTGCTGACGTCACAGCCTTGTTGGGACATGGTGGCCATGCACCAACCATCCACTACTCCATCCATCTGGACCATCCAGGGTTGCACGGCACTCATCAGTGAACAAGACTGTTTTGAAAAATGGTCTTCATGTACAGTATGAGGGTGGGAGGCAGTTCACATCCAATTAGCAACTCTGGGAGGCTGTTCTGACATCCTGCAAAGACATTCAAGCAGAAACTCTCCATAAACTCACAAGTTTGATGGACGCAAGCTGCTATCAAACAAGGGGTCCTATGTTAGCATGTAACTTGACCTGTTAAGATGTTACGGATTGAAATAGCTTTTTTCCCAGTACATATGACCTCATTATTGCTATGAATTCAATAAATTACTATTTTCAGTTCTTTACAAACTAGAAAATGTCTTGAAACTATGATGTGCATAATAATCTGGAACAGTGCGAAACGCACTTTTCCAAGTTTTTAATTTATTATCTAAATTCTGTTTTCATTAGTAGGTTTGTTCAATAACATTTGAAATAAAAATTGACAGCTAATGACTTGAAAATTATGCTGATCATCATTTGCATCAAATATGTTGGAAAATCAAACAAAAACATGATTTGCATAATAATTTGGAACGCGGTGTATATGCAAGTATTTCTTTTGTAATAAACCTAACCCAAAAGAATTATATATGACATTCAAAACATGATGCATAGTATTTTTTGTAAAGGGTCTAGTATGAAAGGTGCCACTTTCAAGAGTTTGCATATATGACATTGCAAACTATGACATTGTCTCCCTCTCCTGGCAGAGAAAGGTCATTGCAACACAGAAATGATAGTTTCGTTGGTGGTAAGAATTGGGGGCTTGTATATCACCTATTCCTTTCTTTTTTTAAATGTTAAAATCCTGTGCAGGAAAACATAGCATATTTGGGACATAGCTCGAGTGGCGATTAATCATGATTAACCTTTTTAATAATTCGGCAAACACTTAACACTTCTAAACGTATCTTCATATAATAGGTCCTCAATAACGTACTGTACATGACAAAATACCACTATGTTTTTCTACTTAGGTCCCACAGGACTGTAAAACCAAATGAACCTTGGTTGGGAAAAAACAAAGTTGTCCTTTAAGGGATAAGACAAGATGAGTGCAAGAACTAAGAGATCATCAGCTGACTGGTGCCTAATTTCTATTTTGAATAGTAAAACTATAGAAATGTACTAAACAAACAAACAAACAAACAAATAAATGGTAATTATGACAACACTAATAAACATGACAACCACTTAAACCCCACACTTTGCTGACCCCTCCAAAAAATACTGCATATTTGGCAAAAATCAATGATCGTAAAGTGTATGATGCACTCAGCATAAATATGGAGAAAATATGAGATCTACAAGCTAGAGGGAAAGGAAAAATAGAGGGGGAAACAGACCTCTGAGGAATCCCGGTCAGTGATGTAGGGTTTAAAGTTTTTTTTTTTTCTCAATGACGAGGCCGGCGACCGGGTCCAAGTGGTCCCTCTTGTACACATTATCTTTTGTTTTATTATTATTATTATTGTTTTACAGGGATGGGGCCCCAGAGATATATCCCAGAGTTAACAATTTACAATTTAGGCATTTAGCAGACGATTACTGGGCAAACACATCATGTACTGTACATAAAAATAGTAATCATGAATGAATGTAAGCTAAGAACCTATGAGTAAAATATCTATATGATAATCTATTCTTATATATAAAACTGTGTATATACTATAGTGCTCCTATGTTTACACAAAATGCTATACAAGTTGCATAAGTTGAGCTTTGCATAAACCTGTAAAGGCCACCGCAGCTAGCGCAAGTGCTACAGTAATGTATTTACAGACGTAAGGGTCCCTTTGGACCCCTGGTGGTCCCTGGTAACCTGACTCTGACTGATTGCAGCAATATCGTATTTCCTCCTCCTGCCTTGATCTGGGAACTCTCAGGCAGAAACGATGAACCGGAAGCAGGGGAACAAGTGTATAACACCTCCGTAGTAAATTTTCGCGTTTATAGTCTTGTTAGGTTGTGCTTACAACCTAAGAAGACTGTGTTGTGGGCTTGTGGCACAGCTTCAATGTCACCACCAGTCTTTGGCCCCGTAAGGCCACATATCGCTCCCATCACATTTCTTTCAGAGTGCATCGTCTCTGCCCAAGAGTGTCCTGATGGGAGCAGAAGGCCACCGGCTGGACAAGTCAGGTTAGCTCTCTATTCCCCGCACTGAGAGGCCAGCGGATTAAGATCGCAGTTATCACGTTGTCATCAGCAGGAGTTTTTCGTCTCAGAATGGCCATGCTCTGCCTACTGCCATTGTTCCGAGACGCAAAAATCCTAGCCCCCTCCAACCGTAACCCTAATCCTAAATGCCCGACCCTCAACCTAACGTTACGGTTAGGTTACGGTTGGAAGGGGCTAGGGTTTTGCTATAAACATTGCTACACCCTTCTCTAAACCTACCCCAAAACCTAACCGCAAGCAGATATGACTGTTATCAGTGGATAAGATCGCAGTTGTCATCTTATCAGTGAGTAGGCTCCAGACAACATGCTATCATCGATAAAATGGTGCTGATAAGCAGCCTACTGGGAATTATCGCTTGATAACGGTAGAAGCGGGTGCAGCGGCAGTGGTTTAAGTGGTTCTAGTGGTGAATGGCACTGCGACTGGGCATGGTGTGGCCTGCAGTGCCTTACCTGCTACTGTCAGGGAGCTTCCTGCCGAAACTCTGAAACTCAGAGGCTTCCAGGATCCCAGGCTGCCTGGAGTGGCAGACGGTGATTGGAGAACCATGACACAGAAACAGAAAACAAAGATGGATGGAGGGATGGGGGAGGATGGAGGACAGCATGATGGAGGGATACGTCAGTACAGATCCAGTTGGATTCTCTTTTGGGCATTGACTTTTATGATTTTATGAGTTTATATGAGCTGGACGAAAAGGAAATAAGGAGTATGATGTGATTGATGGAGGAGGGGGGGGGGGTGTCACACTCACTCGCTCATTCTTCAACTCTCTAACAGTGTATGTGCGTGTGTGTGCGTGTGTGTACCTCTTATTTGTACTGAGGTGATTTACAGCCTCCTGAAAAGGGTGTAGCATCCATATTCTCCATTCAAGCCATGAACATGAGAATGATGAAGATGACACGTACGTACACACACACACACACACACACACACACACACACACACACACACACACACACACACACACACACACACACACACACACACACACACACACCTCTATGATGTTAATAATGGACAATGCGAGTGACATAATTTGCACTAAACTTTTAGCCTTGACCAAAAGCACCTCATAGATAGAGAGCACAGATAGAGAGCGTACACAGTAAAAGCCCGAGTGTTAATTTAACTCTTAGAGAGTTAAATAAACATTCAGAATTTTGCATTTAAATATAGGGCCGGAAGAAAGAAAAGCTCTTTACAGAGCGCAAACTGAGCAGCACCACAACCAACAAACAGACAGAACACCATAGCAGGCGGCGGGGCAAAGAAACACAAGCTCCATGACCACACACACAACAACTCAACGTTCAACAACTAAACGCAGTTTGCAGCAAAGGGGCAGCACACTACAGGACATGTAATCTACAGCAAGTACAAAGTAGAGCAACAGCAGCACGTCGATCACCACAAATGAAAAAACAGCCATTCGAGTTAACTTGTGGACAGCGTCGGAATCAGAGTGGACAAACAGGAACGGGCTAAAGAAAACAACGCTAAGCAACATCGTGGCTCTTGATGCGTGTGTGTGTGTCCTACTACATCATGATTTAACACTTTCACATGTCCATAGATTATTCGCCACACAGCCGACTGGCAGTAGTTGCGCACCGGTGTCAGGTGCGCAACTACTGTAGGTCGCCTATTTTTGGAAACACCACTAACACAACTAACAAATCAGGCTTCAGTGTGAGCTGCAGAGAGCTACACCACCGTATACAAGCATAGCACATGTGATTTGCTATTTTATCTTTCTTTTTCCAATTCAACATTTAGTATCTAAATAAATGTATTCCAGTTTCAAGAAATGTCAAAAAAAAAGAAATAAATAACAATAAAGAAATGTAATTTAAGTAAAAAAGATTACTTGCAAACAGCCAAAAAGATTGGCCTACAGTACAATATGATGGCATAGATTTGATGAAAATGTGATGAAACGGAATCAATCCCAATGCTCGTAATCATCTGCAGTGTAACAGGAGCCAGTGGTTAGGAGGTATAGCACAAGTAGTTCAGAGGGTTAGGTTTGAGGTTAGTACTTATGCTACCAGCTACAAGGACATCACCAGAATCTAGCAGAAGGAAGACAGAGGGAATGGGAGTCAGGATAGCTGCAGACGATACTGTAGTTAGAGCTTGACATTTGCCCGAACCCAATCTGGGAACCCATTCAGATTGGAAAACATATTTTCTTTAATTGAATACCCTACTACTATATTTAACCTCTCATGGCACACTTTTTTACAATGCCTGAATGAGAGCAAATCAGACCTGGCTGCCCCCCCCCCTTTTTATGTTAATTTCCTTGCTTTCTACTCAAGGGCCTGGCACTAGGAAAGCTCATGTTCAACTAAACACCAGCAATCTTGCAGACCAGTTTTCATTACAGATTAAAAATATGTCTTGAGATTAACCCAAAACCCAATGGGACTGGACTAAACCCAGGAAATTAAAGTCCAGTCTAACTAAATCCTTTGGTTCGGCCTGAAAGGTTGAGAAATATGGGTTCATTCAAAATGACTTATAGGGTTGGAGTCGGGCGGGGTCAAGCTCTATGTAGACGCAGTCACCAGGCCAGGTAGGAGTACCTGTCGTCTTCAGGAGAGGCGTGTTGGATTAGAATCCTGGGGCTTGCCGGACGCCTCCAGGGCAGAGAATGGTACAAAGGTTTTCTATGTACAGGGAAGACATGACGGCTGAATTTCAATGAAGCTGAAGAACGGTGCGTTCTTGCACACACTATGGAGAGAATTATGTGCCTAAAATAAATTCACACGTGACGAGGTCCACACACGTGTTTTGAATATTTACTAATCTCTCACGATGATTGACAAAAGTCTTTTCGGGTTTTGCAAATGTTTTTTGTATTTTTACAAAAAAATATTAGATTTGTGTGTGTGTGAATCCTGAAAAAACATTCGTAAATCCTCAATTCTGCTCGTGAATTTTAATAAAGTATTTGTCATTCTCTTTTCTTGTTGAATCATTTTGACACAAATTTCATGCTCGTTTATGATAATTTTCACAAATGTATTGTAATTATTCTGCGATTTAGTAGTTTGTATCCAAGATTTACAAAAGTGTCTTCAAGATTTACCAATCTTTCTCTCTGATTCACAAACTAAATTCCATGATTGACACATATTTCTTTGCGTTTCGCAAATGTTTTTTGTATCTTTACAAAAAAATATACGATTTGTGTGTGTGTTAATCCTTAAAAAACATTTGTAATTCCTCAATTCTGCTTGTGAATTTTAATAAAGTATTTGTCATTCTCTTTTCTTGTTGAATAATTTTGACACAGATGTCATGCTTTTTCATGGTGATTTTCACAAATGTAATGTTGTATCCACAAAAGATATCTTGTAACTTGTAAGTTGGATTTTTACAAATATATGACTATTTGTAGGTATATTATTAGATTTACAGGCACATTCATCACCAATATCTGTAAAGCATCAACTCTGTGTGTTGCCACCAGGTGGCCACCATGCATTTGTGAGAAAATCAAACTCATTTGTCAACCCCATTTTAGACACAAACACACCAAGCAGGCTGGGATGTTTGTGTCAAAAAGATTGATTGGCTGCCTTGTTTCTAGGCTACCTCTAGGCCAATGGGAGACTTGACTTGCCATAAAACCCATAGTCTGAAAGACGCTAGGGCCATTATTGAGAATGGGGACAGAAGTAGGGACAAGTGGACTCCGAGTCAGGCAACAGTCCAGTTGTAATGATCTCAAATCCTTTTATTAGAGATAGTTTTGTAGTAAACTGCATAAAGACAACACTTTAGAAGCCGAAAATAGCTCTTATTTGCGCAGCCCTTGTTGAAAGTTTGCCCCTATTCTACCCGAACAAGGCACAATGTGCCTCGGTTGTCAGCCAGACAGTGTTGCCAACTTGGCGCATTTGTCACTATATTTCGTTTTCTTTCCAGACCCCTCTATCGCCAAAATTAGTGAAAAGCTCCTGGCGGAAAATCTAGTGCTTTTTGGCTGCTGAGTTGGGGTGAAATTGATTGACAGGCGCCATAAATAAAACCCTCATTTTCACCATTTTCCTCCTATGACAGTGGTTTTCATCCAGTGGTCCCCAGGCTAAATGATGGACAGTTGCTTAACCACATGTAAATCTTTGAGAGCGTGAAACATTTGCAGTCAAGCGGGCGTGTGTGTGGTGCGCTTCGAGAGAGAGAGAGAGAGAGAGAGAGAGAGACGATCCAATTTGGTTGAAATTCACGTCTATAATTGAACCCGCAAGGGTCCATTTGATTTGGTTTCATTTTTACGGTTACTGGTCTGGGGACCACCTGGAAGCCTCTCAAGGACTTCTGGTGGTCCGCGGACCACCGGTTGAATACCACGGTTCTAAGCAGAGCTAGGGGGTTAGGTGGTGGTGTAATAGAAAATACGTATAGGCTATATTCTCTTTATCATGTTGTGCTACCGGTAAATATACAGTAGCTTCTCATACAGGGGAATCAAATCGCGATGGTAACCAAATGGACCCTGGCAATGGCATTCAATATAGGTCAGTGCGCAGGCCTATGCTGGAATTACAGATTGAGATTGCATTTATAATTTCTAACTTGCTAACTACTGCAAACTCTAACTACTCAACCATGTAAACCCTCTAGCTCTGCTTAGAACAGTGGTTTTCAACCGGTGGTCCGCGGACCACCAGAAGTCCTTGAGAGGGTCGTCTGTGCAATAATGTCTCTCTCTCTCTCTCTCTCTCTCTCTCTCTCTCTCTCTCTCTCTCTCTTTGTCGCTCTCTCTCTCTCTGTTAGGCCTATGCGCAAGTGGCATTATTAAGATCCCTATTTCGATAATTAAAAACAATCAGTAAAACAAGGCAACGCAACAGCTTCGCGGGCAGCCTGCTGCTGCCCGCTTGACTGCAAATGGAACCAAATGGACCTGCAAGGGTCCATTTGGTTTCACGCTCTCAAAGATTTACATGTGGTTAAGCAACTGTCCATCATTTAGCCTGGGGACCACTGGATGAAAACCACTGTCATAGGAGGAAAATGGTGAAAATGAGGGTTTTATTTATGGCGCCTGTCAATCAATTTCACCCCAACTCAGCAGCCAAAAAGCACTAGATTTTCCGCCAGGAGCTTTTCACTAATTTTGGCGATAGAGGGGTCTGGAAAGAAAACGAAATATAGTGACAAATGCGCCAAGTTGGCAACACTGTCTGGCTGACAACCGAGGCACATTGTGCCTTGTTCGGGTAGAATAGGGGCAAACTTTCAACAAGGGCTGCGCAAATAAGAGCTATTTTCGGCTTCTAAAGTGTTGTCTTTATGCAGTTTACTACAAAACTATCTCTAATAAAAGGATTTGAGATCATTACAACTGGACTGTTGCCTGACTCGGAGTCCACTTGTCCCTACTTCTGTCCCCATTCTCAATAATGGCCCTAGCGTCTTTCAGACTATGGGTTTTATGGCAAGTCAAGTCTCCCATTGGCCTAGAGGTAGCCTAGAAACAAGGCAGCCAATCAATCTTTTTGACACAAACATCCCAGCGTGCTTGGTGTGTTTGTGTCTAAAATGGGGTTGACAAATGAGTTTGATTTTCTCACAAATGCATGGTGGCCACCTGGTGGCAACACACAGAGTTGATGCTTTACAGATATTGGTGATGAATGTGCCTGTAAATCTAATAATATACCTACAAATATTCATATATTTGTAAAAATCCAACTTACAAGTTACAAGATATCTTTTGTGGATACAACATTACATTTGTGAAAATCACCATGAAAAAGCATGACATCTGTGTCAATATTATTCAACAAGAAAAGAGAATGACAAATACTTTATTAAAATTCACAAGCAGAATTGAGGAATTACAAATGTTTTTTAAGGATTAACACACACACAAATCGTATATTTTTTTGTAAAGATACAAAAAACATTTGCGAAACGCAAAGAAATATGTGTCAATCATGGAATTTAGTTTGTGAATCAGAGAGAAAGATTGGTAAATCTTGAAGACACTTTTGTAAATCTTGGATACAAACTACTAAATCGCAGAATAATTACAATACATTTGTGAAAATTATCATAAACGAGCATGAAATTTGTGTCAAAATGATTCAACAAGAAAAGAGAATGACAAATACTTTATTAAAATTCACGAGCAGAATTGAGGATTTACGAATGTTTTTTCAGGATTTACACACACACAAATCTAATATTTTTTTGTAAAAATACAAAAAACATTTGCAAAACCCGAAAAGACTTTTGTCAATCATCGTGAGAGATTAGTAAATATTCAAAACACGTGTGTGGACCTCGTCACGTGTGAATTTATTTTAGGCACATAATTCTCTCCATACGTTCTTGCACACACTATGCACACTCGTCTCCAAGTAGACGACTATAATCTTTAGCGGACGAGGACCCCTCAACATAAGATCAGATCTTCTTCTCTTAACAATACATTATTTATAAACTTACAACTTACAATACATAGCGGGAATATCAGATCTAGAGCTTATAGATCATCTATTTCTACCATTTTGCATGGGACTGTTGTACAAAAAGTAGAACTTTCTTGAGAATTATAGAAAGAAGAAAATTGAGATACGAAAGATTTCGGCCCAACTTGAATCAACGATGGATGTACAACTTGACAGACCTGTTTGAGATAATTCCATCTCCTGTACATTCTTTTGAAGTTGCAGCTGAAGGAAGGTTGACACCACCAACAACACATCAGGAGCACAAGATGTGCTTCATAAAAATCATATAATAATAATAGTCCCATGATCTAAGCACATAAATCGTACCCAAGAGTTCTCAACAGACCCAAAGACTATGTCCCAGCCCTACCCTACCCTAATTATGTCAGCCTGAGATCCCGGACAAGCCTTAAAATAGCATAATGTTAAACCGAGACCTAAAAAAGTCAGCCTTTCTAGAACGGTACAAACATTTGTGTTGTTTAAGCAGTTAAATTTTGGTGTATCTTAAGAAAAACAGAGACAATTACAACCCGTCTTTAACATCTTTAACATGTGTCACATTTGCCATCTTATTGTTACTCCTGACTTAAAACTTACTGACTCAACTGCACAATCTATAGATCTTCGACAGGACAAAGCTCCCCGAAATCACTGATATGATTAAAGCAAGGACTTGACTTCCCTGTGGATTTCATCCATGCCCTAAATATGGATGGCTGGAGGCGCTGGTGGAAACAGTGAATGAGTCACAAAATATAAATAAGTGCGAAATATTGAGGTATTTACTTCCTCCTCCCTACTGGCACTGTACAGAAATATGGTGCGGATCGGTCCAGTGGTTTGTGAGTCACACAAACGCAGTGACAGCCGGGCTCCTATAGGAACCATGCCGTAAAAAGAAAGCCAGGTGAACAAGTCAGTCAGCTCTGGTGAGAAACATCAGAATCTGTGTGCCACTTCTATGTCTCCATCAGCCAATGGCATTCATATATTTTGAAATCCATCCATGCGTACCAACTTCTGCCCCAAACGGCCTGTTACAGCACCACCATGAGGCTGATTTAGGCAAAACACACTACGGTATGTCCATAGTCTTGTGATCAACAACAGGACCTGTCCATGTTGGTCCATTTTGGGACAAAATGCCTCAAATCCTAACACAGCATGCGATTTCCATGCAACTGTGCATGCGCATTTCCCATAGGCAGAGGAAGAAGTGCCACTTAAACATTTTCAAATCAGCCTCATGGTGGCCACAGGCCAATTCATGTTTTTATGTATGCACCGATGTTTGTACAACTTTGTATGTGCACTAAAAAAAATGCATATTTTCATATATTTTATTACATAGTAGAACATAATGAATGCAACCCAAAGGATCAAGTAACCTTGGGTATATATCTTGGTATTTTGTAATCCTGGCAGTATCCTTTTCACACTGATAGTGATAAGCTAATTCAATTTGGTTATAAAACTGGTGAAATAAGCAGTTGTTTGAGCAGTTTCCCTCAGCAAATACCTACATGAGCTGACCAAGTATATAGTATCAATGAGGCGGGAATATTTGACTGGATGAATAGTTAAATTGTGTTTTTTATGCAGAGAAAATGACATTTTTTGTGTAGAATTAACAAGCTTACAATCTTTCTGATGCTATCACATCACTGTTGGTTTCCAGTACATACTTAGTATTCTCATTTTCTGATTATTCCCATTACTGTTTGACTTTGAATTCTATGAAAATGCTAATGCTGCTTTAATAGCTACAAAAGTGCAATAAATACAATAATAATTTACAACATGACCCTGTGTAAATAGTGCAACCGATGGAAAAATGCATATGCCCAAGCCTAGGGTGAAGCAAGATTATTATTTTCTGCGATATCAAATCCATCAAATGTCTCTGCAGCATTGCATTAAACACCACACTGCCGAAAAAACTCAATTTCAGCTGGAGGAGCTTTTACATGTGCAGATGTCAAGCAGGGCGCGCATGGCCATTTGGGAGCTCGAGCATGGCTGCGCAAAAGAACCATGAACAAGGCTGAAAAGAACAGATAGGGCACAGCTTGGCTAAGATTTTGGTGAGGCTGCGGGGCTAAGGAAGGGACTATGCTGTAGCTTGTACAAGACTAGGTAGAACAATGGTCAGTGGCAAGTTCTCTATAGGAACAGTGAAAGACCAGAGAGGAAAGAGAAACGACTACAAGGTGAGAATGACAAACTGACAGTGAGGAATAAGATAGCGGAGAAGAAAAGAGGGCTGGGGACTAAAGGATGAACAGGGAAGCTAAAGGAGCACAGAGGGAACATAACTGAGAGGGTGGGGGTCGTGGTGGGGTACGGAGGGCACAGGGCTGGTACCTTTCAGACCGTGGTGAGGGGGCATGATTGTCTGGAGTCAGACAGTTGATGCTAGCGCTCCTAACCCTGTCCAGAGAAGGCTGCAGATCACTAGACACCACCAGAGCACAACATGCCATCCAATGCAGGAAGAGAGAAGGAGGAGGAGGACAGAGGAAGAGGAGAGGGAACAGGAGGAAAGGACAGAACCAAACACAAAGAGAAAACAATGGACAAAAAAAAAAGTTAGTTCGACAACAGAACCGTGGTTGCTTGGTTGGCATGGAGATGGCTTATGGAGACGTCGCTGTCGTTGTCAGGGCATGTTCTGAAGACATGATGTCCTGCAACCAGACTTTGAAAAGTAGGCTGTAGCGGTGTGTGTGTGTGTATGTATGTGTCTGTGCGCATGTGTGTGTGTGTTTCTTACCTAACCGTACTATCGTCTGTGAATCTGGGAATGCGGTGGTGTGTGATGGAGCGGCGAGTTGCCGTGACAACGCCTGACCCCACAGCAACACTCGTCTTTCGACGTGCAGGCAGGGCGGAGCTATGCCACGACAACAACAGAAACAAAAACAGCATGCAACAGGAAACAAAAGAAACTGAAAGGGGAAAGGGGTTTCAAGCTATTTGTTGCCGTGATACTCACATAGAGACTGGTCCATAGGACTTGGGAGTCAAATGATAAAAGTGATGCAAGTGTGAATCAATGAGATGTGGGTCATCTGAAGACTGATTTATCAGGCTTCAGGTGGGATATTTAACTGAGTTTCACAAACGTTTGTTCATTTTATCATCCACTCCGGCTTACTGTATGTTGACACGCTAGACAGTTTGTAAGTTGCTTGGCTCAGTATTTACTAAACATACAAAACTATTATAACTTCAAATACCATGCCTCGACTTCAGATGGGAAAAAACTGTAAATACGCAGCTCCTTGCAGGACGGATAAATTGGCAGTGTAGTGGAAGATTAATCAAAAACACCTCTTCTGGGGTGTTCGCATAAGCCTGGGTAGATGATAAAATGCCCAAAAGTTTTTTTCAAAGTGAAATATCCCTTGCTCAGGGTGATTTTGACATGTAGACAGCGCAAGCCCAGAGTGAGCATATTGTGCCACTTCACTGTGGATGCATGGAGGCTATGTATGTTCTACTGGGTGCATCTCCATTTGCATGTATTTCTGTATGTATTAAATGCAATACTTACAGAATGGGTTAATTAAAAATTGTACTTTGCTGATGACTGTCTTGAACTGGACTTACCTGTAAGTGACCTTGCCGGTGCCATTAAATAAGAGGGGCATCTTAGGTGGCAGTGTGCCACTGTGCATAGTAGACCTCCTGACATCCGCGTGGGTTGTGTGACAATGAGTGTGTTTTTGCATACATGCCAGATGCAGACAAATACAGAAAAATGCATGCAAGGTGAGATGAGAGGGGAAAAAAATAAAAACGCAAGAGTTGTAATCACTGGAATAACATTCCTGAATGGGAAGTTATATTTGGTCTTGATTTTCCAGCTATGTATATTTAGTATTAAACTGCCATGCTTATCCACAATGGACACAGCGTGAAAAAAGTACCATTTTGCTCCATAGGTTTCTGAGCTTGAATTGTTATCTCATCGTTATTCTAAACAATTCAAGCTTATTTATTTTTTACTTTAATTCATTTATTTTATTTATTTATTTATTTTACCTTTCACCAGATGTTCTGTTTCTTGAAATAAGTTTGATTAATTAATTGACATTTATTTGACATTTAATTGAGCTCACAGAGTTGAGATTCTGTTTGGTCACCAAGGACACAAGTGCCAGGGGGACAATCGGAAAGGAGATCACAAAATGAAGACGAAAAATAAAAATCAATGTTTAACCTCTTCCAACCTGGTGTCCCCATATTGGGCATGTTACTATTGTTAAAGAGAGGAAAGGGAAAAAAAGGAAAATGATATACATACACTGGTATAGATATATAGAGTATATATATATACACACCGGTATATGTGAAAATACCAGATGTACAAGCTCACAAAGCATCCTAACATGACACGTTGTGAGACAAATGCTATTTTACTGTATTTATTTATTTATTTATTTACTTATGTATTATTTTTTGCCAATTTGCAATGAGGAGCCAGGCTATACTATATGGTTATCTGGAGTGATGTTGATGACAGATTAGAGCCCCTAATCACAATCAACTGCTTGTTGCCCCTGTAAGGACACTTTTTCAGCCAGGGCACACAGCAGCGACTAGACAAGTATATTACCTGTGGCCATACTGTCCATCCCTAACTGGACACAGTAATGTGGGTGAAAAACTGGCATATCCCCCCCGCCAGTTAGGGTAACTAACTAACCTGCTTAAAGGGGAATACCACTCATTCTAATATGTCATTAGTATACCTTAGATGCTGGATGGACATGATAAAAAAGTTCCACCATTCTGTGTTCCCAAGAAATGGAGGTCTGAAGAAAACCACTAACATGGTGAAACATCTTGATGACATCATCAAGATGTATTTTCACCATGTTAATGGATTTCTTCAGACCTCCATTTCTGAGAGCGTACACATGTGAACCAAATGAACCCGTTAGGGTTCATTTGGTTCACATGTGTACGCTCTCAGAAAAATATTGAAAATGGGTGGAATTCCCCTTTAAGAGAGTGTTCAGAGGGTTATGTGGCACTGGAGCTGACATGACTAGTAGAACCCCCCCTGTTTGTCAAAGTAATGGATTGCAGGGTACACTGCAAAAGTGTTCAATGTAAATCGATTTTTTAGGATAGCTACAAACATTTAGAATAGCTTTGAAGAAGATGGGAGGCCACAGTTTGTTATGAAAGGTTTGGGGGATGGAAATGCAGACCTTACAATGGCATGGTGCTGTAGTGCCCTCCAGTGGTTATAGAAAGAATGGCAGAACTCAGTGACTGAACTCAATATTATTCCATTCAGTGTGTGGGATAAAACTGTCTTGAATGTACAGTACAACACACACACACACACACACACACACACACACACACACGCACACGCACACGCACGCACACGCACACGCACACACACACACACACACACACACACACACACACACACACACACACACACACCCCTCTCTGAACGGAGGCTGACATATTAAACCAGGCTGATATCTGCTGTTTGTTTGATGACGATGGATTTGATCAAAGTGAAATGACATGATCAGATGGGGGTAACATTACAGTCATAACGTGTCACAGAAGGCAGAGTGCATGCCAGGCTCACAGTCCAACCAAACAATTGAGAAATCATAAAGAATGGGTCTAGTTAGAGAAATTCATTTGGTTGGAAGTTGGCCACGCATGACACATGACTGCACAGTAAAACCTGGAGTGTTAATTCAATTTCCGAGTCGTTAAATTAACATTCCGGATTAAGCTGTGTTGAGTCAAAACAAACCCCAAACACACACACACTCACAAAACAAATGTACAGTCACCAATGTGGTGAATTGCTGGTTTACCTGGTGTGTAGGCACTCAGCACTTTTGCCCCGCATTGATTGGTGGATCATGATGACCTCACTGTGGGTTACCATGGGGATGGGTGACACATGAGGAAAATCAACAACGGAGGCGAGGACCAGAGGACAGGAAGAGAAGGTGAACAGGAGAGAGAAGCTACTGCTGTACTAATAGCTTGTGTACATACACACACACACACACACACACACACACACACACACACACACACACACACACACGCAAACAAATGCACATGCATGTGCAAACACACACTCTCTCTCTCTCTCTCTCTCTCTCTCTCTCTCTCTCCCCACTCTCACACACTCACACACGCACACACACACACACACACACACACACACACACACACACACACACACACACACGCAAACAAATGCACATGCATGTGCAAACACACACTCTCTCTCTCCCTCTCTCTCGCTCCCTCACATACAGACAACAGATTCCACTCTCACAGAACCACATTGCCACATTTTGCCTACAAGTCTTCTGCTGTTCAACACACAGGTGTGCGCGCACACACACACACACACACACACACGCACGCACGCACGCACGCACGCACGCACGCACAGCTTAAACACAAACTGATGATAGCTTATCCTTTTAGACAACTCCTGGAGACGGACTGAAGGACAGTTAGACACAGCATAAGCAGTGTGCATACACACATATGCACACTTTACACAGCTGCACAGCCACACCCACACACACCTGTCATCCAGATATTCTTCTTGCTGGGAACCTCTGGTGGAGTGGTGGTAACGGGTTGGAGAGCGCGATCGACGGCTTTGAGGAATCTCATCGTCTAGACTCCTACAGGTCAGCCAGAGAGAGGAGAGAGAGAGACAAAGAGAGCAAGACAGAACAAATAATTAGCGGTGAAATGGAATGGCATCAAAACTAGACTGACATGCAATCTGAGGTCTCTTAACCAATTTAGGCCCAAACTAGGATTTCTGAAAAACATTTATACGGAAGCATCAAATACTGTACATACTATGTATAACCAAAAATGGATTCCTGGCCTGAATGTGTTGAACAGCAGACACAGTCTATAATAAAAGGTTTGTCATAGAAGAGTATTAAGGACTTTACAGATGGGCATAATAAATCGTGCCTTCTAGTTCATTTGTTTTGTGCTTAGAAAATGCCACACGATAAAGTGTGGCTTCATGTTGTTTGTTGCCCAATGCTCTGCACTGAGTGGCACGGTGGAATCGCCGCGATAGTGCAGGCGTTTATCGTTCCCAGTGTGGAAAGCCCTTTAGTCTGAGAAGGTTATGGGTGCATTTGATTTTAAAGAGGGGATGCCGTGATTTTTGTATTTTTTCCAATTTTGCTCATGTTTAAGAGGTGATGGTACTTCATTATAACCCTTGGTCGGTTTTTTATGTGTAATGATGCCTTCCCTTTGTATTCAGGGTTTCTTCCTGGAGGCTAAAACCTTTCCAGTCAAATGTGCCAATGACAAAGGCTGTAATGTAGTGACATCACATCATCAGCTCCTCCCCTAACTCCTCCTCCTTTACCATACAACTATAGCTGTGGGTGTGGCTTCAGTTCAGGTGGATCTCCACCCATCACCACCCACCAGGCAAACCAGGCGTACTTAACGAGCTGGTTGGGGAGTTCACATAAAAACATCATTTTAACAAATACTGTACACCTTTTTGAGAAAATTCTCTCTCTTCATATAACAATAATACCTGATGATCATGATTTAAGTTGGAAAAAAACATGGCACTCCATCTTTAAGAATTTACTGTAAATTTATGTTGTGTGTTTTGTATTGTTGTGTATTTTTTACTTATTAATCTGACAACTGTGAGAAGACCTCAATGAAAATAAATGACTACCTTGTGGAATCATCAAACTGCTGTAGTTTTCTTTTTTATTGCTTTTCATATATATCAAATACAACGAAAAAGCAATAATAAAGACACCCTCAGAAGTAAAATAACACTCTGGACTACACTGTTAAATGAAAAGCTTTTAGACAGATTGTTGGCTGGGGGATGGATTTAGTCGCACTTAATAGATTGGCGATTTTCGGTGGGTGACACTGGGTGTGCAAAAAGTTGAAAATCAGGCTAAAGCAATGCAGGGAGCACTGTCTGTTCTGCACCACAGAGGGCCAAGTAAACGCAGCCAAAAGAATGCCATTTCAGCAGTACTGTCTGTCTCTGGAGACGGAAAGAAATAACCCACACTCTAAAATATAGGAAATATACAAGTAATCCTCAAATGCATGGATAGGCCCCTAATATGTCATCTTTGAGAACCGGATCCTGAGTATCCGGTACAACAGGGCTGGGCAATTATTTTTCCCAAGGGGCCAAATGAGATAGATAAAATATTGTGGAGGGCCAAGACTAAAGGCTGAACTAAAGTCTGCGTAATATTAATTTAATTTCAAGCTAAAAGTAAGAGTAAGACCAACCATTTTGACACCAGGGCCCACTATTTATTCAGTATTTGAGCCACGGACCACCATTTAATGACATTTTAGCCCCACAGATCCCAAAACTTCAAGATTTCTTTTGTTTTTGACCACAATTACAGGCTGGATTTTACAAACAAAACAGGATAACATAGATCAAAAATGACCATTCTTTAACATTCTCTGATTGTGTAGACTTTGTGCTAATTCAGATAATGAATAATTTAACTCTTTGAGAGCGTAAACATGAAAGCAAATGGACCCTTGCGGGTCCATTTTGTTTCATTTTTACGCTCTCCAAGAGTTACATCTGGTTAACCATATAAGTTCCATATTTAACTGGAACTCTCTCAAGGACCACTGGTGGTCCCCGGGCCGGTCAGAGTCAGCCAAAGGGCTGCATTTGGCCCCCGGGCCGCATAATGCCCAGGTATGCTCTATAATAATATAGGAAATATACAAGTAATCCTCAAATGCAGGATAGGCCCCTAATATGTCATCTTTGAGAACCGGATCCTGAGTATCCGGTACAAACACGGTGGGACATTTCCCCATGCGTCATCATTGCAGCACTGTACTTACCTCTGTGCAGGGACTTTGGAAGGCCGCGAGCGGGCGCGCTCCTGCTCCTCTCGATGCGGGGACACCGACCGCGAGCGGAGGTGGTGGCTGGGCGTCCTCTGCTGCTCGGGGACCTCCAGGGTGGAGGCAGGCTCCCGGTGCCTCTCCCGACCGTGACCCTCTGCTGCCAGGCACCAAACCAAGGCACATGAGCACACGCACACACACACACACACACACACACACACACACACACACACACACACACACACACACACACACACACACACACACACACACACACACACACACACACGCACACACACGCGCACACACGCGCACACACAGATATTAATTTGCACGTATTCACGCATACAAAGAAGTACGCAAGGTATGTAATTACACAAATTGTTGTAAAGACCATTGAAGAAGTCCCACTTTTCATTTGTTGGCTGCAATTGATTTCATCCTGAATAGCAACTGTTTATTCAATCTTTTGGTTGTAATGCAGAATAGCTGGAGGACAAGGGAACACCTTGAATGACTATTAATGCTGTAGTGGTGTATACGGGGTAAAGAGACTTCTTTAATGCCTACACAACAAGATCCTGAGTGTCAATTGAGTGTTGTTAATCGACATTGATTTTGCAGTGTAGTATAAACTATATATAGTATACAGTCTCAGGATACAGTAGATGCAGCACAATGGCTAGCATTCTCTTCTAGTAGTAGTCTGTATTACTGAAATGAGAGTCAAATCTCAACTCTTGGCAGATGAATCAGGATACCATGCGAAAGTATTTGATGATTAATCTGATTACAAATTTAATGCAATTAATGCATTTGCACACTGACTCAAATCACTGAACAATTTTGAACAATTTTCATTGGCGCAGAGAGATATATGGCTCCATTTTCATCATCACTAAACCCCTTATCCCTCAGCTTCTTTGCCATTTTTGACTATAAAAAAACATTTTTGAATAGTTGAAATGGTCAGTCTACAAGCTCACAACATGTCAATGTAGACTGACTAGTTGAACTAGTCAAACTGTAGAACTATTCAAAAATGTTTTTTTCAAAATAGTAAAAAAGGCAAAGAAGTTAGGGATAGCGGGTTTAGCGTGTGATAAGAGTGGAGCCCATAGTGTGTCTTCCTGTAACCCGTGCCATAGGTATGAAAACATGGCATATTTTCGACATAGTTTAAGTAGTGATTAAACATTACATTAATTTTGAAGTGTGATTAATTTAATGTGTCAACAACCCTAATATACACACACATACCCGGTACATGTATATTATAAAACTTAAGCTTTACATGGGGTTTAGTGTTGATTTAGAAGGTGATCAAGATTTTTTTATCATTAATATTTCATGCATGGAAATTAAAAACTCAAATAAACATTCTTGTCATTACATTCTCACATTCTCACTCTTCCAGTCAGACTCTCAAACATTATGCAAACACATACAATGGCAACGTCACATACTGTACTGTTACCATTATAAAAAAAAAAAAAAAAAAAGAAAAACACGGTGCAGTTAGCTAGTTGTTAGACCAGGCAAACATCTCCCCAGATGGCCTCATGGAGAGTGTTGGAGACTTCTTCTCCAAGTTCATTGTTCTACTAATACGATATATGGGTGGCAGAACAATGCCTCATGGGAACACGGCTCCAAGGCATGGTGCTGAACTACCACCTCCAAGGCCGAGAAACCCATGATGGTGAATGGCAACACACAGCGTTTCCCACTTGTAGCGTTATTTGTAGAGGCTGGCTGGCTGACTAGACATAACAGGCCTGACACAGATTCTACAAATGTCTTCTAAACCTGAAAAAAAAAAACTGTTTCTATATTAGTGGTGCTCAAATCTTTTTCATGTGAAGGACCTCCAGAATAATGTAGAACAATATTGACACTGACCATCTGAAAACAGGTTCCAGGAACTTCCCAGAAGCAAAGATAAGAGTTTTTTTTTTCAAAGCTTCAACCTTCTGGCCTCTTGGAATAGTCTCTTGGAACAGTGCAATTTGGAAATGCATTCTACACCCACTTATTACAATGCCCAAATATGAAGTTATTTGTCAGGCATGCCCAAATATGTAATAGTCTATGTGGTATATATGTCAGAACAATGTTGTGATGTCCAAACGGGCAAGCTCCATATACTGTACAGCATACCTGGGCATTATGTGACCCGGGGGCCAAATGCGCCTGACTCTGACCGGCCCGGGGACCACCAGTGGTCCTTGAGAGAGTTCCAGTTAAATATGGAGAGTTGGTTAACCAGATGTAACTCTTCAAGAGCGTAAAAATGATTTTTTACACTCTCAAGAGTTAAAATATTCATCATCTGAATTACCTAAAATCTACACAATCAGATAATGTAAAAGATTGGTTATTTTTTTATCTATATTTGCCTGTTTTGATTCCAAAATCCAGCTTGGAATTGTGAACAAAAACAAAATAAATCTTAAGTTTTGGGGTCTGTGGGGCTAAAATGTCATCAAATAGTGTACCATGGTCCAAATACTGAATAAATTGGGGGAGTGGTGTCAAAATGGTTGGTGTTACTCTTACTTTTATCTTGAAATTAAATTAATATTAGGCAGACTTTAGTTCAGCCTTTAGTCTTGGCCCTCCACAATATTTTATGTATCTCATTTGGCCCCTTAGGAAAAATAATTGCCCACCCCCGTTGTACAGTATATGGATGATTAGGTGTGATCAAATGTCTAATTTAGGCCCTGGCCAGAGCCTGGGCAGAGGCGTTTACGCTGGTTCTGGACAACAGTGTAGTGTCCCTCTAGAGTGAGTGTGGAAATATAGTGGCTGTCTCACCTTCATCAAAGTTGCCCACCCCTCACCAAGGGAATGCTTGCTCATCTTCCACACCCCGTCCTGCCCTCTACCACCTCTACAAATAACATACTGCCGTGGGAACACTGTGTGTGTGCGCAATACCCTAACCCACCTTTACGCACTACTGTTGAACCCTCATCAAACTCAGGGTCTGTTACACGCTGAGAACCTACACAACCATAGACATACACACAGATAATTATAGACACACACAGTACAGACGCATATGGAATACATACAGTAATCATTATCGACATGTACCTGTACGCACACGCACACACACACACACACACACACACACACACACACACACACACACACACACACACACACACACACACACACACACACACACACACACTCATGCATGCACGCACGCACGCACACGCGCACACACACACGGACAAAGACAGTAAACATGTTTCTCATACGCACACACACTTATGCACAGACAAAGCCGTATCAAGGAATACATGGACGGAAAAGTTCAGCACACGTCTTTCTATAAAATAATCACCCATTTATGTGGCAAACACACGCATACGACGTGGACTTACGTTGTAGCTTCTTGCTGGGGGTGTCGCTGTGTGTGTGTCTGCGGGCCAGGAATGGAGAGGGTCTGGGCAGGGGGATGGAGGACACGTCGTGGGTCTGCAGGGGGTACCAGTGGGGCTGGTCATCTAACGGCGCCGTCTCCAACTCGATCAGGACCTGACGTATGAGAGGAGCCATCCCGATGGTGGTGGGAAAAGTAGTCAAATTGCTCACTTGGTCAAAATGTACTTGCGCAGAATTGTTCCCAGCTCCACATGCTCAAAACGCATCATAAACAACAATGCTTTGCATTGTTGCTGAGCTTGTAGATTGGTGTGCAGGGGTGTAGTGGAGGGGGGACGCGGGGGGACGGCGTCCCCCCACTTCTCACATCTAAAATATTTTTGGGGCAAAAGTAGGCCTATGTTTTTGTCTTGTCATTTACTTTTATGCATACAATTAGGCATTGTAAACAATCTTTCTCAATATGCTATACTTGTTTTAATAGCGTGTCTGTGTGTGTTGCGCGGGTGCACGCAAATGCGCATGCAAATGCAAGTGTGCATGCACGTGTCTTAAAGGGGAATTCCACTCATTTTCAATATTTTACTATGTCATTAATATACCTTAAAGATGTTATGTGGACAGGGTCAAAAAGTTCCCCCATTCTGTGTTTCTTAGAAATGGAGGTCTGAAAAAAATCATTAGCATACATCTTGATGACATACAGTACATCTTGATGACAACATCAAGATGTGTTTCACCATGTTAATGAGTTTCCTTTTTTCTGAGAGTGTACAAATGCAACCAAATGGACACGCTAAGGTCCATTTGGTTCACATTTGTACACTCTCAGAAAAAAATTGAAAATGGGTGGATTTCCCCTTTAAGAGGCGTCCCCCCCACTTCTGAAAGTCCCACTACAACACTGTTGGTGTGCACTTGCGTGCACGTGCGTGTGTGTGGTTTACCTCTCCCATGAAGGTGCTGTCCTCCTCTGGTAGTCTGGACTGGTCCCAGACCGTTAGCTCCAGCATGTGGTTCCTGAAGTCCCTGCGGTGGATGTGTGGGTAGACAAAGGTCTGGTTCCACTTGGGTTCTCCTGTCTTCTTCACGGTTTTGGTTCTCCGCTTGCTCTTATCGCTGTGTGGGACACGAGCAGGCATGCATGTTTTCCTTTTAACTATGTTCTTTGTGTCATGTATGTTTTTATCCTTTTGATGTTAAAAGGATCCCTGACTAATAAGACAAACATCGCTTAAAACATTATACTTTCCCTATATAACTAAGATAAACAAATAAAAACACCAATGGCATCTTATTTCTTTCATAAATAGAGAATATTTCACTCAACAGGAACTGCTCCTGGTGCAGGATGATGATGTCACGTGTGGTCTAGCTCTATAGAATGTATGGATGAATATATTGAAGGTGTTTTTATCTGCATGTTTTAGTTATAGAAGGCAATTATAGTGTTTTAAGGCATATTTGTCTTATTAGCCAAGGGTCCTTTTAAGCACGTTGGTTCGACCCTTAGCTGTTAGAAATGTTCTATATACAGTAAATAAAGCTTGATTTAATTTGATTTGAGTAGTGCACAGACACACAGGCAAATGCAGCATAGTATTCTTTTACCCAGACATGTCCTCTTTTGGGGGGGGGGCTGCTATTATAAATTCCTTCAAATGTTGAGGGTTTTGCGCATTTCTATACAAGGAACACTTACTGTATGTATTTACAATGCACTTCAATAGTCCATTTGGAAAAAAAAAAACCTGTACTTCCTGGAGATCAAAGCAGCTAATGAATGAAGTGAGCTCACCTCTCCATGAATGAATGAAATGACAAAACAAAACAGTATGGCATTTCACCGTTGAAATTAGAGTTGTTCTGATCGATCAGCTCTTCAAACGCTGGTGAGCAGCTTCCATTGAGATGAATAGCTGGGAGTGTGGGCAGTCCGGCTGTAGTTTATAAATTTATGTAAAACCAAGGTGTGCCATGGTGAGCAATGGGCATATCTCTAACCATTCTGGGCGGGAATCCACTTGGTTGATTAGCCACAACACGAGTTGTTGACTAGGGCTTTAACCAAAAAATCGATACATCGATGCATCGATTTGCATAACACGTGTCGACTCCAAAAAGCACGAGTCGATAAGTTGTTTTTTCCCTTCCTCCGAAGGAAAGGAGTAAAGAGGAGGAATTAAACATTTACCTTTGTTTTCCCCTTTTTTCTTTCTCTATATGTGCGACGCGTGTGTATATAATTCAACTGTAATATTGGTTACTGTCACTCACGGACAGAAGTCTCCTTTGAAGTTTCCTTTGCAACTCTATCGGAGTTCAGCTTACTGCAGCTGCATGCGCTCTTGCGCTCTAAGCGCGCGGCGTTCCACTGATCATTACGTACACA